>VZRJ01006789.1:1426850-2003464 GCA_013397565.1 Ptilonorhynchus violaceus
ATTTTTTAAAATATATAACTTATCTCAATCACACATAAAATACAGAAATACTACTGGTGTGAAAGAAGAACTGCACACCAAAAAAGTTACTAAAGAATAGTCATTTCAGGTGTATTTGCTTACTGGAACAAAACCTGCAAAGTTATGAAGTTTCTTGAAACAAGTAACTAGAGAATAAAACATAAAAATTGCCAAGCTGTCAGGATACAACTAAATTAATATCTTAACCATAATGGACAAACTTATTCACTAAATGTTAAATAACTCAGAAAATAAACCATCAATATGCAAATATACAGCACAGAACCAAATACACACTATCACAAACTGAATGCACTCATGAAGAAAATTCTATGAGTTTGGAAAACACAGGAAAACAAGATTAGGGCAGTTACTGGGTGTTCAGAGCGCTACCTGTCAGATAAAAGCAAAATAAACTTGCTTTGGGGACCTTTCTAAATTAATGAAGCGAGCTTTTGTAGTTTATTTAAAAAAAAATAAAAATAAAGAAAAAAAAATCTAGTTTCTTCCCCAAACCCATCTGCCATATAATTCGATTCTGTGGTCATCACACACACATTCCGTAAAATCAAAGTACAGATGGTGGATTATTACAAAATAACATAGGAGGCTTAGAATAGATGATACATTTGGTCATTTTTGCACATAAACTCCCTGATTAAGTATGAAAAATGTGAACATTTGTTTATCTTGGAAAAACTGCTATTACTTGTCAAGCATGACCAATTAGGTATTTCTAAACTGTTATCCATATAATTAAGAAAAACAGCCATCTGTAAAGTCAGAAGTTTGCATCTCTGGTTTTCGTGTGTTTGATTTGTGACTGTTTCCCCACTACCACCATCCCCCTGGCTCATTAATGGAATTTTTCTGGTCTGTTTGCTTATAAAACAGTAAAACAAAAAGCATGGAGAATGTTGATTGCAACAGGTGTATGAAAACTTCCTTAATTTTTCCTTGTCTTTTTTTTTTGTTTTCTCTCCCTTTAAAGACAGATATAAGCTGGAAATAAGGACAGAAAATGAGGCAGTTTCTAAGAAATATTGTTATTTTTCATCCTCTTCTGCACTTAATGGATGTACAAGACATAGACAACAAAAAAAAATGAAAGCTTTTTATTTTTCTCACTGTTGATTGTTTGAGGTTTAAAATTGAGAAAGAAAAAAATGCCATTTACTTCTAGATTCTGTATGGTTAAAGCAAAACTTAGCCATAGAAATACAGCAAGCAAAAGTAACTGCAGTTTAAGTTGATATAACAGTGTTTGTGTAATGCAGGTGGGGTCAATCAAGACATTCAGACCTTTTTAAAATGGCATTAGAATTAAGGTGTGGACTAATGATGTCATTTTTTGGACAACTGAAGCTTAACAAAAAATAGTCCCATTCTAAGACAATTCAGAAGTTCTACACTCACCTCGAGAAACATATCTTCAGAGACATGGGAAACAAAGAGTACCACCAACATTTATGGCTGGAGGATGGTGACTCATTTGAACCTCATATAATGGAATATTAAAGAGCCATCAGCTGAGAAGCCAAGAGTTTGTTATTACGAACCGCAGTATTAAGTGAGTTAGATTGCAAATGATGTTTGTCTACACAGGAAACTTTGTTTTTCAGAGCTCTGAAGCAGTTATTTTTAGTGTTCCATAGCTTTGATGCCTTGTTTCCTTATGCTTATTCTCAGAGAAGAGCTGATGTAGAGAAGGCCTTCTGAGGAGAACAAATACCAGAGATTATGCCTTGCACAGAAAAAAATGAAATCTGTATTTTATATATAGAGAATAGAATATATAGAATTCCTAAGTTTTGAATGTTTCTAGCTAAAATCCATACTTTTTTTCCGATTTCTTTATTCATTTATCACACAAGACAGCTGCATACATTGGTGTGTCCAATGCGAGATGTATTTTGATTTTATCATCAATGTTGTGCACTTAACAGTGAAGAATACCAGCTGCAACTTTGCATGGCATGCCCAAAATATCTCCTTAAGAGAGAAAATTACAGTCACTGTATAGTATCAGAACACAGCAATTTTTGTCATGCACTGTCAAAAACAATTTAGGTAGCACTATTCTCTCCAAGATTCTTATAAATAGTGTAAGAAAGAGCCTCAAATTCCTGTGCTTCATTAACACAGATGGTTCCTATGGTGCTACAGGAGTTTGAAGAGAGATGTGCCTTTAAATATTCCTCCCTTCTTGCTCAATAAATTGAGACACAGAGGTTTGCATTTACTATGTATTAAAAGCAGTTCATTAAACAATCCAGAGTAACAGCTTGGAGTTTAGTTGGTAGCTATTAGCAATACTGTCTGTGAAACAGCTCCTTGATTTAATTGGCAAACACCGGTTCCTTTCATTTACGGGCAGAATTGGAGCCTCTCTCTGCCTTCCAACAAGCTAAAAACTGTACCCATTCTAAAACAGACACTATTTAACCTTCTGCATTAACTTATCATTAATGCAGAAAAATCCCACCTTAGAGTCAGCTTAACGCCTATGCATTAAAAAAAAGTATCAGCTGACAATCTTGGCTAACAGAAATCATTTTGAAAGTGATTTTTTCCCACAGCTCAGACTTCTGCTATAAAAAAACACAAAAAAGTTGAGTCCAATGTTGAAGAGGGCAGGTTAGATGGAGCGAATCATGAATTACTAGGTAACAGGGATGTGCATGGTGATTGATGCAGTTCTACTGAATGGTGAGACATACAACCCAAATTTATTTGTGAGTTCACTAATGGTCTTTCTTCCATCCTGCCCTCAGCTGTTCTTATAACTCAATGCTTTCTTCACCAGCAAAGTGTTTTCTCTCTGTCCTTGCAGACAATGTTGCCATCGTGGCCACTGTGTAAAATTTAATCTCTGAAGTGAAGAAATTCTCTATAAAACTTGAGCTAAAATGCATAAACCTCTTAACTATATTGGTGATTTTAACACATTTGAGAGAGAAAAATACCTATCTACAATTCTGTTAGGAATATTAACTCAATATTGTCATCAATAAATAATGATGTAGGAAATTGTAAAGAAACATTCCTTTAAGAGATGAAAGCTAGACACACTTTTAACTGCACAATTACATCTCCATTCTTGTAACTACATAAGCAGTATATATTGTTCTATGTACATCACTACTGTGACCTTGAGAAGCAAATAAAAATTGGTAGGTACACACCCAGCTAGGCAGCAGCTTCTTGGAGTAAGAACACAAGCACAGAGCAAGGGTTTTGTGATACTTCTCCACGTAGAACTATCCAGACCACAATGGCGAGCAGCTTAGGGATTTTCTGAGATGGATGTCCCATTCACTCATCTTTAGTCCTAAAATAGGCATATAAAAGTAACACCAAACAACACCTTTCGTACATTTTGTTCACAATTCAACAGCAGAAATGCGTGAAGATTCTTCAGCCAATTAATGCACAACTAATATGCCACATACAAAAAGAAAATGTAGATGATACTTTTGTTATTATAGTACCTTTGACTTGTGGCATCATCACTACAACATGGAGAGATATAAATTTTGTGCTGTCTTTGTACTCCTGCGCAAGGAAGCAAGTGTCCCGGATCTTCACTAGGGCAAGAAAAAATATGGAATCATTCTCACTATTATGAAAACTTTCTCACACATACATATTAGAAATGTAAAGTTTAACCCCAAGTTTAGCCCCCAGGACTCATTACATTGTAAATATCCTTCTTCAATTATATTTACTTTCATGTATTTAGTGTCCCAAGCTTTTCTTGCCCATTTCTGGGGTCAGTGTTTTTGACCTGCTTCCCATTGATAGCGGCCTCCATCTGGGAGGTTATCAGCAGAGCCTGGCAGGATGGGAACAGAATGGAAACTTCACATTTAAAATTGAAAATGGAATGCAATATTTTCTTTTGAACAGAACTTATCGTGTAATTGTAGAAGCAAATTTCATCTGTGGCTTCTGTTAACTTCCCGGTCTTCTATCTGACAGAACAGACAGCTAAATCTCCCTGCAGAGTGACTACAATCTGAATATGTCAAAAAGACAACCAGGGATCATTTAAACATTGCATTTTCTTTTAAACAGCATTACAGTCAAACGTACAAAGAGGCATCTGTCTGTCATTCCTTTCAAGATCTCTACAGGCCTTAGACTCGCACTTTCCAAGAACAGCACTGTCCCCCCTGAGGGCTATTACATACTTCAAAATCTACAAAGGAAGACCTAGGTCAGGAAAACAATAATTATTTTAACAAAAAATGTTGTCTTTCCTCCCTCCAACATTTTAGACTACTTCAGTGAAAGGCTAGATCTAAAAATATTTTGTTGACATCATAATTATTGCAATTAGATTCAATTTTCTTTTAACGTTATCCTGTCAAGCTATGCCTCTTCCTTTAGCAGTTTCAGGCTATTGCCTATTCATGCAGACATTTATTATGCTCCTGAGTAAGTTACAGACTATTTTCAGAGAAAATTCTGATATTGATTACAAACATTGATTCAATAGATTGTAAATCAAGTGTAACTATTTGTTTAAAAAAGAACTTAAAACCAGTTTCCAATGTCGCTGTGCTGATGGACTACATAGCAATTGCACCTTGCAGTGAGCACATTCAGTTCTAGCTGAAAGCCTTCAGGGATCCATGAAAAATTACCAGGGCTTTCATTTAAACTATAATTCTACTGGACGGCCAGGTCAGATAATGTGCTTCAAAGGCAGAATTAAAAAGTGGAAAAATAATTCAAATGCACATAGAAGGACATAAAATATAAACCTTTTCTCTTTTTAATACATGTAGGTTTAGCAAGTGTTATGATGAATACAGGAATCACAGCATTTTTTTTTAAAGGATAAAAAATATTCCATCTTATGCCCAAATCTCTCTGACACGTCCTATACTGATGCTCCCAACAGTGCCACTACAGTGCTTGTAGGTGTGTTTTTCCTGGATTATGAACTTCTCTAAAGTCTCAGCAGTCCCACCACAGTCTTCAATATTTGTTACAGATTCCACACTAACAGATGTTCATAACATTCCACTTTACTACAATACTTTTGTAAATAAAGCAGGAAGAATCTTCCTGCCTTCTTCTGTATATTCAAATACTGACTGGCACATATACTATTAATTTTGAGTCTGGTTTTAGCCCCTGTCTGAGCCTTTGAAGTCAGAGGCGGACTGCACACCCGGTATGCATAGTCATGGTCAGATTAAAATATTAGAGGGCAGAGGAAAGTCCTATTAAAATTAATAACTTTACAATTAAAACTATTAAAATTAATAATCTTACATGTTAGAGAGCAGAACAGGAACCCAGATCTTAGACTACCCAGAGCTGGCACAAAAGAAAGAGATGACTGAATACACAGAAAATCTGGAATACATACTACAATTCTTAGCATAATTTCCTGTCAGCAAACAATATACAGAAACCCCCTAGGAAAATACATGCCATATCTTCCTCTTGTGACTGATTTACACAAAAGGTGGCAATTTGCAATTTCTACTGCTTATAAATCTTACTTAGAACAGAATAGAAATAGGTCTGAACTGTTTACTTGACTGCTCTAAATGGCACTGCATGGGCCTCTATGATGTCCTCCCCAACATCCAGTCTGAGTTTCTTTCAATTTACTTTTTAACCAACATAGCAAGTTACAAGCAAAAACTCTGTTAAAAGATCATTAATTTGCAGTCAAGGACTGCCAAATGAAGAAATGCAAGAATTAACACTGACTGTGCATTTTTAACTCCCTGTGCCCCCCTGCCTGTATGCATCTTGATACAGTTTTTAATTACTTAATTGCATTTTGTGTAGGATGGACAGTGCTCAGGGGATGAATTAGGGTCACTCAATGAATGAAGCTGTCATCTGTGGGACTTCTGCCCTAGTCGATACAAAAATTGTGAGGTGGAAACTGAATATACAATCAGTCATTTACTAGGAGCCTAGGTTTGATAAGTTATTTAGCATTCAGCCAGGCATCATGTTTGTCACTATACTGATACGGACAACATAGCAATAAGTAATCTCTCATTGCAACCTCTGATCTTCTTAATAAGAAACAATGTAATGAGAATGAGATGGATGGATGAAGAAGAAAGAGAGAGAAACAATAAGATGTGGACAGATGTTAAGCAATGAAAAGCAATAATCATAATACGACTATTTTAATATTTCTTCCCATGCAGATAGTCATGATATTTTTTTCCTGTAAGAAAATAAAAGTACAGTTTTCCAGCACAATTTTGTTCCATTTGTTCAATTTTGCCATAAGAGTATGGTTTTTTGAGACGTGGAGTTGGAGTAAAGCAAGGTATTTTAAAAGCATTTTTTGACTTCTGAAAATGTATCTGTACGTTCATAGATGAGAACTGCAGTGACTCGGTGGCTAAATTCCGTGTACCGTAACACATATTCTGAAATCAGAATCAACCTCTGCAAAGGTTCACAAGAAACATTTACCTGCTGAATTAAAATAGATGCCATGGGAGTACCTCAAGAAGTTCAGCATATAACAATGTCTGTGAACCTCATTTTGCAAAACTGGCAGAAAATCTGATGGCAAATAGAATTGTAATGGTTTCCCCTTTCAAAAGCCAATAGTGCACAGTGAAGACAGAGGCAGAACTTTCAACATGTGGGTAGAAACCAAAGCAGAAAGAACTAATTTCAATTTCCCAGACTGCCAGGAGAAACAGTAAATAAAGCTGAAAATAGTTTATGCCGTCTTATCTTTATGATTAATAAGCAACTGCAGGATCCCCCAGAGTATTTCGCAACTCTTACTCTACCACAAGTTGCTCTCAGAGATACGACAGGAGCCATCTCAACCTCCTTTACTCCACTGGGATGACGTGCACAGTGTGGGATGGTAGAGCTGAAAGTGGCAAGGTGGATTTCATGAGTAGTGTAAAAATCAAATCAAAACAACTGCTCCAAACCCAGTTATGGCAGGACTGGATGCCTTTCTAATTTCCAGCTTGTAATATAGCCCAAGTCAAAACTGAGCTATGTAAAGCGAGGAAAAGATGTTAGATTGGCACTAAAAGGACATTCCGATATCTGAGATGTATCTAGAATAGTATAAGATGCTCTGAAATGTCTTAGTTGTCCCATCCAGCAACTTTGAGCAAATAGTGAGCTGCCTCTCGGGTGTGTTCTTTGTCCTCATAATTTTCTCACATTATATGTCAATATATCTCATCATAGTTTAAACTACTTTACTGTAAGAACAGAAGATCTGAACCATTAGCGAGTTTTTATTTTTTAAAAAGCCTTAGAGTCCCTGTTTTTTTAAAGGTTACAATATTCTGAGATTTGAGAAAAATGAGTCATCTGAGTATTGATCTTACAGTTTTTCATAAAACCTATGGTACAAAGTTCTTAGGTAAATTAGACAATCCAGGCAAAGTTCTGTAGGGTCAATCATTTGAAATGGGGCCAAACCTATAATATGCAAAATTCTGTGGCAGAACTATTATTTGGCAGAGGTTGTGAGAAGAGTAAAAATGATTTTGATTTTTCTAGCGAGTGACAAAGGTTAATGGAATATATTTTGTACAACATATAAGGTACTGCACTCAGTTCAAACTGGCACTAAAAGAAAAAAAATGGATAAATGTTAACATTTCTCTCATCATATTTAGGAAAAGTATAAAAATCATTAATCTCCTCCATCAATCATCTAACAATGCTTTTCTTTTCTCCTTAAATTGCTTATGCAATGTAATTTTTTAGTACATTTATTATTGCACAGTATTTATTCTTCAGTGATACATCCTCCAAGAGTATCTTCTCCCTGATTAGTAATTAAAGGGTTCATTCTCTTCATATATAGGTCTTGTTTTGCTTTTTTTTTTCCTCCCTTCCCATTCCCCAAGACATAGTTTTAGTTTGAAGGAGAAAAGAATGAACTTCAGACAAAGACTGGGAAGCCCAATCTAATGTAGCTTTGAAGGACTTGTTTCGTGGACTCTTAATAAGTACAGAGTATAACAATTTTGCTCCTTTAAAACAATTACTGAAATTCATGAGGAAATAGAAGAATGGGGGTATTACGTCAAAGATATTGATACTTCCTGTGGCAGACAGATGTGGAAAACAGAATAAAGACGTGGGTAGTGATGGGAAAAAAATCCCACATTTGTACTGACCTGTAATACTGGGACAGTGAATTACTGTTTAGAAACTAGCTGAACTTTGAAAGTCCCTGTTAAAGCCTAATTATCTGAGTTTGTGTAGCATATCTGCATAATGATGCAAGTCAGATTATGAAATACAAACTCTTTTTTTTTCTTTTTTACAATGGAGATATTATAGATACCAGTATATGTTATTACTATAAAGAAAAATGGGGAGGGGGGGAGTGGGAGAAGCCCAGTTTATTTTTTTATTTACTGGGAAGTTAAGAATTTCTACAGAACTATATTTTCTCAGTTTGCAATGCGACAGAAAAAATAATGTATTATAAAATAATAATTTAAAAAATTAAAATGGATGTTTTGCTTCAATTTGATATTTTTGCATCTGCCTAACAGATGCAAAGTACTTTCAGAACAAGAGGCAATCTTAGAACACACAAAAAATCAATAATTTTAAAATTTCAGAACTAGGGGCTTAACTAAAACAACTTATTTTTTCTTTTCTTAGGGAAACAAAATAAACCTGATTGACACTGAGATGCAGCTTCCATTTTTGTAGCATCTGCATCTTTTCATAGAAAATTATTCATATTTATATCTCCGCTATGAGTATTAAGTTCTAAGCATGTCTCCAATATCTTCCGAAGCTGCTATTGCAGGAAGTTGAAATTTTCAGTCCTAAGCATTTCACTACCAGAAACTGTTCCCAGAATGGAATAAGAAACCTGCAGAAAATGAATGAGAAAATGAGGAAGAGACTTGCATCTCCCCTTATCTTCTACACTGAGCACACGTACAGCACACTAGCATTGTTGTTCCCATTTTGAAATCAATAGACATATACCTATACCACCAAGGACAGATGCTGGGACCTCATCCCTCCTCACATTAGTCCTCATCAAGCTGCTTAGGGCTGCAAAGATGCCAATCAGTTTCTGAAAAGGAAATTCACTGCGTGCCCATAATAGCTTCACCAGCCAGGTCTGCCAATCAATACTGACACCGCGCCGTGCGCTTCGCCTGACTCGGGGAATTTATGCCGATACGTGGATGGAGATCGCTCACCGAGCCTGAAAAGAAATAGGGTGGACTGCTTAAAACAGTGCCCTTTGAGAGCCCTTTCACCTTAGCAGATGACATCTTTAATAACCCAGTGGCAAATGGATGTTTTCATCAGCTGAAAGTCACCCAGCTCCTTAGGATCGGTTTGAAGTTTATTAAAAGCCCTGTTTACTAAAGCCCAGATGCCATCTTCATACTCAAAAAGTTTTGAAAAGTCCTGGTTTTTTTAAATTAACAATAGAAGCATATAAAAGTAAAAGCCTAAATTTTGCATTCCTTAAGCCATAGTTAAATAATTAACCGAGAAAAAACTGAGAAATTGAGACTTGGCAAACATGACCTCAGGTCTGAGCACACTTAAACAACTGAATAGGCTTATTTAGCAAAGACTTTATGAAGCAGCAAAACAGATGACAAACCTAATTTGTCACTGAAGGTCTTGCTGGCACTTCTGCAAAGTGAAGAGAAACCATTCCCAAAACACAACATATTAAACACTTTTAGAGGGCTATTGATCAGTGGTCATTTCATGGGCTATAGTATGAGAAAACTGGGTTTCAGGTATTTTCATACGTTCTGTTTTTGTTGATTCAGAAATGTTACTATCCTATTTGTTACACAATAACTAGCTTTTAATGCCACAGGCTATGTATAGCAATTGAGATTGAGGTTTTAGAAACAAAAGGTCATAGGTTTATATTAATTTTCTTTTGAAGACTGAAAAAGCAATAAATTATAGAAAATGTGAGTGTATGGAAAGAAAACGTATATAAAGAGATCAGTTTTCAAACTCTTTTGCCATCTGTCATCTGACAATGATTAATTGTGTGTTGGCTGTGATTGGGAATAATCAGTGTTTTAAAAACAACAGATAAAGAAAAAGCAATAACACAGCATTTTGATAGCATATGTGTACTGCTGGCTACAATTTTCAGCATTCTTTCTCAGGAACACTGAGTTGAACTAAGAGAACACATATCACCTACAGGCTCTTTTTCCTGGGAAATTTGTCTTTCTCCTTGTCTTCTAGAGACACACAATGTATTTTTACAATTGACTAAGGAACCAGCAGGATACTATGGTTTGTCATAGAGCTCATCTGCTGAGAGAAAAAAAGCTCAAGTGAATCTATTTTTCTTTTTTAATGATTCAAAAGAACGTGTTACAAGACCATCTGTTAGCTGCATTGGCTATCCAGTCAGCATCTATTTTCAAAACTACTTGTCTGGCAGAAGATATCACAAATATTCTTGTTCATGTTGCACATCAAAAGCGAAGATGAAGGCAGCAGATAGCTCTGTTAAAAAACGTAGCTGAATATTAAAAACGTCAACTCCGAATGTTTGTGATGGACTAGATGTGCAGCGTTGAAAAAACATCATCCACAACCTCGGTAACCTAAATGGGAGCTTTAAGCGGTGATGGGCTCTCAGGCATGAGTGTGTGTTGCTCTTCTGGTGGCAGCTAAAGTCAACTAGAGACTACAGCTCACATTCAGAGTGCAGAAAGTCATCTGAAAAAAATAAATGGTTTCACCCAAAACGACGTGTTTTATAGTAGCAATTTCTAATATACCACCTAGAATGGAGACAAAATCCCCCACATTTTTTTCCTTCTGTAGGAATGAGGGCCATAACTGTAGAAATCGATACACCTTATTTGTTTTTACAACTTATTTGTTTTCACAGTTGATTTGTAAGTTGAGGGACAAAAGGTTACCCAGCTGCTGTATTTTCATCAAATCATCTTGAAGAATATCTTTAAATTACTCTCCCACTCTAATAGTTGAAATTCAACTCTAAAATACAGTGACAGATAATGCCATTTACGGTATATGTATATATGGTGATGTTAGGCAGAGTATAGTACAGCGAGATACTCTACATCCTACATATTTCACTAATGGTGTATCTTTTACACATTTATTTTCTAAAACACTAATATTACCATTTGAACTGCAGATATATTCACTTTCAGTTAATTTACAAATATAATATTCTTTCTGTCTGCTTTATTCTGCTTGATGTATTTTCTTGATTTTAAGTAACATATTTTGAATTGCTTACAATGGCATCTTTCTAGGTATTTTCATCATAAATTCACTATTTTGTACCCTTCAAACAAGCGGCACAAATACTCAGTGACAGCTACACATGCAATGTTGATGTTTTCTGTTTCTTTTCTAAACTGTTTTCTGAGAAGGATACGACACAAAATTATTCTGTACAGGTGAGCATGTTGCTAAAAAAAACAAACAAAACAACTCCAACAAATAAATCCAGGAATATCATTGTCAAAATGAAATTTTGTGAGCCTCTCTCTACCTAAACATATTTCAAAAAATAAGCGTGTTCTGTTTCCCCTCCACACTTTGAAGGATTTGCCCATTTTATTTATCAGTTCATCAGTGTTTCTGCCCTATAGCCCCGAAAGATTCCAGTGCCAGAGCAGCACACTGACTTCCCATGGTCAAAAACCAGGATTGAACTCTGTGAGTCAGAACATTCTTTAACTGCACGTTGCAGTCTGCAGCCTCATGATATTACATTCAACAACAAAATTAAAATCACTGTAGCAGGGGAGGAAGAAAAAGAGATCAAATAAAGTTCATCAGTGTTCAGTTTTTGAGATATGGACTAAATCCTGCAAATACTTCCCACAGTGTCAGAGAAAATGATAGGTAACACTGCCCGTTTCTAAACTGGGAGGTCCAAAACCGTTAGCAGACATATGTCTGTTCCATGTTCCTTGGCAGATATGCACTTATTATAGCTCCCAGGCTGTGGGGCCCACCAGATCAGAGTAGATCTGTTATGTACAGTTCAGCACAACATATGTTTTGTGCTGTATTCTACCTTCCATGTGTTCCTGAAATTTCCATGTATTCAGCTGTTCTCCCAAACAGAGAAAGCCTTCAGGATTAATAGGCTCTGTTACTCTAGAGAGCTTTCCTAATCTTAATATGCTTTACTCAAGGAAATCTTGAAAGGTGAGGGGCTATATCAAAGAGCATTTATGCCGTTGTGTTGGTTTTGTTGTGACTGGTATAAAGTTAACTTTCTTCATAGTAGTTGGTATGTCTCTGTGCTTTGCATTTGTGATCCAAACAGTGCTGATAATACAGAGAAGTTTCCATTATTGCTGAGCAGGGCTTACACCAAGTCAAGGTCATTTCTGCCTCTCTCTCCACCCCAAAGAAGGCTGGGGACGCACAAGGGGTTGGGAAGGGACACAGCTGTGACAGCCGACCCCAAATGACCCAAGGGATATCCCACACCATATGGTGTCACGCTGAGCATACAAAACTAGAGAATAAGGAGGAAGGGTGGGATGTTTAGCATGATGACATTTTGTCTCTCCAAGTCACTGCTACACATGAGAGACCTCTGCTTTCCTGGGGAGGGCTGAACACCTGTCTGCCCACAGGAACTGGTGAATCAGTTCCTTGTTTTGTTTTGCCTGCATGCACAGCTTTTGCTTGACCTGTTAAACTGTCTTTATCTCAACCCATGGGTTTTCTCCTAAGGTTTCACGTTTGTCAATAGCTACTTTATAATAACCCCAAGATGAAAGAGGCTGAATTCCTGTAATCTGTATTCTGTAGTATAGGATATAATGGCCTTGGTTTACAGCATTCTACTGTGCCTATGGGAAACTAGAAATGGAAACACATTTCCTTGTTATTATTAGCTAAAAGTGGACTACCTACATGATTAAAGAACAGCTTCTGACCTCCTTACAAGATACTCCTACTGTGAAATGCACATATTTTAGTCTCTAATTCTGCAATTCTTTTTACTTGCAAAACCACACATGAAACAAATAAACTGTTCCTACATTAACAGGTTTAAGAGATTTTGCTTTAAAATGATGCAAATACTCGATCTGGATTTTTGCAGATGGACATATGTTCAACATGCATTTTTATTACTTTACCATATCATACACAGCATCAATGATGTTTGAGAGGGGATTTCTTTAAATCGATTATTCATACACAAGCCCAAAATTTCAAATATTCTTTCCATCATTGAAACTTTTGTCCTGAAAACAGTCACTCACAAGATGCCTTTCTCGTTTTTCATTGTATTCTATTACGAGTACACAGTATTTGACTGCTAATAGCGCATTAGCCAGGGTCAATACTTCGCAGTATATTTGGGATTCAGTAGTTTGCCTAGCTATTCTCTCTTACTCATGCATTTTCCTACAAATACATGCATTTTGAATGTTGAATAGTTTGCTTCTGGGTTTCTCACCCCTTGAATACTGCTCTTTCCTACTGCCGGTGTTACCCAGACCAGTGATGTCTAGAAGGAAATGCAATTAAAAAAGAAAGCAAGATAATGGCACTGAGGTCTAACTTGGAATAGGAATATGCCAGTAATGGGTAGAAATATAAAAATACATCTGTTTGAAAGGTAGTACATTCTGTTCCTCCCCTTGGTGTGACTTCTGAAGTACACAAGTGCAAGAACCCACACGTATAACAGTTGTTAGCAAGCCCACAACAGTCTGCCCACACCTGGAGAAGCACGCAAATTTTGAGTAATTTTAGAAGTTATTTTAGCTTAAGAAACAACAAAAAAGAATGAGTAGAAAGAAGAAACAGGGGGGGAAAAATTGAAAGGAAACAGGGAGAGCAGCAACTGTCTCAGAGCGGAGGGATCCTACCTTTCTTCACAGAGTTCTCCCTAAGTGAAAACATTGCAGATCACATCTCCGTGACCTAAAAGAACACCAGTTTTTCCTAGGCCCTACACAGTGAAAAGACTGAAGTTGTGCAGAACAAACTTTGCTTTTTACAAATCTCTGCACACGAGTTATTATATATTTGACAACCCAAAATAGCCTTTGTTTGCCACGTCTAGGTACAGGGGCTATATCAACAAAGTGTTTTCCTGACACATTTGCTGTCCTCTGAGAAACAGCTGGTTCAGCTTCTTTCGCTGACACACGAGCAATAGGTCAGGGGACACTACTGAGTTTCTCACTCTAAAAGCCAGTAATGCACAGTCTGTGTCTTCAGTGGATGGAAGAGCTGCTGCAGAAGGCTACTAATTGCCCCCTGCTCTCACAGCACCAGAGCTGTGAATGGGAAGAAAGTCACGGGCAAGGAGCCAGTAATCTGCAGCAAGCCTATGACCTGGAATATTTAATCGAGAAGAGTGTGAAGGAGAGAGAACTCAAACAAATGGAGACAGATGGAGTTTCATTCTATTTAGCAAAATAAATGTGTTTGAAGAGAGTACAGAGAAGAAGCAAGGATTACATGTGCACAGTTATTTGACTGGCTTTGAATTGTCCCATCCAAAGAATTGATGGGAAACAACTTAGTAAAAAAAGCAAAGAACTAAAACAAGTTCAGGGGATTTGATCCCCACTGATGCTTTTGATCCACTCCAACCTTGGATAAGTTGTTTTACTATTGTATGTTCTGAAAGGCAGCTAATAATAGGGTTAGTGAATTTCTGTGAAATGTTTTGGAAACATTTAGGAACTAATATTGGCTTTAAAACACTACTGAAAATGAAATCTTGAAGAAAATTTCCTCAAGATTGAGACACAGCAAATTATTTTCCAATTATTATCTATTATATTTTATCTTTCACAAATACACTGTTTCTCCATGCCATGTATCTGAGAAAAAGCCTTTTCTTTCATTAATGTCCTCAAATTTTCTCAGAATTCTTTTCTTCTTTCTTCTTACTCTACATTTCTGTTTCTACTGCATCTTGTTGCCAGACAATTAGGTTAATTCTATCAATAAAATAACATTTGCATCTTATAATACTAGCTCTGATCTGAGTACACCTGGAAAAGTTTAAATGCTTAGCTACAGCACTTCCAAACTGACATTTTAAGCCCCTTCTCCGTGATCTTGCAGCAACAAGATTAATTTATCCTTTCTCCTTGATTGATTGTTTTTGTTTTGCTCTAAACATAATGCTTCATCAAATTTTGCTAAGCATCTTGTGAGACACATCTCAACGGTGTCTTCCTTTAATGACAATAGAGGTAAACACGTTGCTCGCTTGTTGAGCTAGCAAGGGCTTCAAAATGACCCACAAACCTCATTTGGCCTACAGAGCTGTAAAATACTGCCCAGCATTGCCAAAATTTATGGTCCATCTCCTTCAAAATCCCTGCATAAAAATCATTCAGCCCTGTCAGGGAAACCATTTTAATTTAATAACATTTAGGAAATACAGTGTAAGGTTTTTCATGAGCGCTCTCCCTGTGTGTAGAGGGAAAAGCAGCCATTCGTCCTTGTTCCACAAATATACTCAGTGGGTTGTTTTATTCGGGTTTCTCACATCCACAGATCCTCTGGAAGAACGGATCCCACCTGTCCTGTGCTTTTCTTTGCTATACGGCCTCTACACTGCAAGAGGGAACACCATCATTTAATGGCACCTCTTTAATTATTTTCTCCTTTCTCCATCTACAGCAAGTGCAGAAGTTTTGTTGCTTTTTTTTTAATATATATAGCGGGTTTTCTGGCCTTTGGTGGTAAGGAAACTGGGTTTTAGTTATTTAACATAAATAGTTTTAATGCACACTTAAGCTATAAGCATTTCTGGTACCTGTCTTCTTGTATCTTCTGTATATTCTTTTCTGGAGAGCTGGTAAACTAGTGATTTTCTAAAACTGTTACTTCCCTGAATTCTTATGTAAATTCTATAATATGCACTCATACAATCAGAGCATTATTCATTAATAAATCCTTAACTTCCTAGAAATGCAGTTCCTTCTAATTATGTATTTGTATTGCCCATGCAATTTTAAACTAATTAGTTTGCAACTAGATTAATCTCTTTCATACTTGCTAAACTCAATAATTGCTCTTGCAACAATCAATACACATTTAATTAATAGGAAAATAATTTGCTTATTAAATTAAAGTTACTTTCCCATGTTTTGCTGAGTATTTGCATTGAAATGTCATTTTTCATCTTCTGCAGTAAATTTAAATTTGGAGATAAGGAAGCTAAATCCCAAGGCTATTTTGCAGGTTTTGAAATCAGCAAGACTTTTGCACATACATGAAATTAAACATTAGGCCAGAATATAAATTGTTTGATCACACCCCTCAGTTGTAAATCAGTCTGTCCTCACTTTTCTGTTCTGAAATCACTGTAACTCTTAAGTCTATCATGAGAGAAATGTTAGTTTTCAAAAGATCTCAATTTCAACAGATTAGTGAAACGTGTAAAGGTATTTTATCTGGCTTCTCTATCAAAGGAATTGAGCTAACAAAGGAACTATAAATTTTATACATAGGGAAGTTTTCACTTGCAGTTCAGAGCACACTACATACCACAGGGCTTGGCCATGAGGCGAAAATCCAGAGGAAGTTAGATTTCACCAGATTCCTCACTCATGGAATTATTCTCAATAAGGTTTCTAAAACTTGTAGGTACATACTTACAGAAAAAGGTCACCAGTATTTCTCAAGAACGTGACAAGTGAAAATACGTCTATAATTCAATATCCCAGTTCTGTTGCCATCACATCTCTTGTTCCAGTATTGGCACAGATATTGAAATTAATGCTGGGGCTTTTTTCCTCTAATATTAGTTCTGAAATCTTCAGTATCACAGCAATATTCCTCAAACTGGTGCTATTCTGATGATTTACTTTATATGGAGTCTAGACATTTCAACAAGTAAATAACAGATAATTCAACTTTTCAAGGCATTTGGTGTTAGGAATCAATAACATGCAGATACTATGCAAGCTTAGCACCGCTCATCATTCTCCCATACCTATTGTCGTGGTTTAGGAATTCTACCCTGCAATTCAGTGTCTCCACCAAGACTCTCCAAGCTACTGTAAAAATTACCCCTGTCTTAGCCAGAAACAGGACACCTATTTTTAGAGAGAAGACAGAGTTTTCTTCAAACTCTCTCTCAGCCGACAAATTTCATTGTCCATCTTTGGCTCTTCCGTCTCTCTATCCAAGTACCTAACATTTCTTCCTTTCTCAGATTAATATTGGCTCTCACATTGTGTCCCTGAACCTTCAGTAATTAATTCATTTGGAGTTACTACATAGTACAAGAATTCAGACTCATCTACTCCATACAGCATGAGAGCAAGATATATATACACCTTGAAAGGGTATATTAATTTAAAAACTTATGTAAGAGATTATTTAAGTATATCTTGCTACTTAAAAGCATGCATTTGAAGAACAAATTATAGTGGAAAGGCATTTTAAAGTTTTACTTGAGGCAATATAAATTACTTTTGACCCTTAATTCACTGATTTTCAGCACAATTTTTCCAGCTGAGCAGTCAGAAAGGAAGAAAATTTGTTCTTTCAAAATAAATTATTTCTAGATATTCCCTTCTAAAACATATTTAGTCTTTATGAATTTTCGTCCTAGTTTAGGATGAAGGGAGAAACTAGTATATACCACTTCAGGAAGAGGCTCATCAACCAGCTCTATGAACACAGGTATTTTAAAAACTAATATTCAAAACTTTCTTGAATTTCAGTGAAAATGGAACTAGAGTAGGCTTATGGGGAGCCAGTCTGAATGACATAAGTGCTTTAAGTGCTGAAGAAATATGATGAAACAGAACTGGTTTTCCCTCACTCAGTAGCAACAGCTGGTGTAAAAGCTAATCCTTTGATCAACTCCACAGGCTTTCTACTAGCACATCCCAAAGACAATCACATCTTTAAATAAAAATGAAACAGGCTGCGTTCTTGTCTTGTCCATTATTTACATAAAAATAAAACTAATCCTTGGCATTTTATTTGTTCTTCTCAGTTTTAAAATGGTACCATTTGTCACTTCCAAGGGATGAGATAACATGGATCAAGTGACTCTCGAAGAGGCACAGCATTGTGTAGGGCCACATGATGGGAAAACATACGTTTTGGAGGCGTGAGATTACTATAGGATCAAAGTATAGGATTTTAGTATAGGATCAAAGCATTACTTGGTTCTTATGACAGAAAGATCAGAGACAAGCTGTGGCAAATAAGAGGTATTGCATTAAATAAAAGTTTCTGACAGTAGGGACAAGTTTTCCAGCTGATGTGAAACACTCCTGCTCCATACTGCTAGAATGAACCATTCTGCTAGACAGAAGCTTTGACTGTATATGAATATACACACACACACATACAGCACCATACTCATTTTTTAGTTCTCTTTAGTATCTCTGTTTCTGCTATTCCTCTTCTTGCTGAGATATCCCTCTATAGTTGCTAAATAGCCTGAAATAAGAATTACAACAATTTACCTTCAGAAGTTCCTGAACCTACCTTCTACCTCCAGAAGCTCCAATTTCTACATGGGAGAGAAATCCTGGATTTATGCTCTCTGCCACAGATCAGTTTCCATAATGCACAAGGATCCTTCCAGGTTTCTTCTTTCAAGACAGACTTTAGAACTGAAGATCTGGCTGCTGCCACCATCAATTCTCACTGGCTGCAAAAGTAGGCATCAGCTGAAATGTTCACACTGGTCCATCAAGGTCAAGGCAAGCAGGCCAAGCAGGCTGAGTCCAGGCAAAGCTCATGGAAAGCAGTTTGTGCAAATCAAGAGATAATTAAATGCACATGTATCTGTGAACAAAACTGGTAATTGTCATGAGGCATTAGAAAGACCCTTGGTTTTCCTATTAATCTTATTTTGAATAACTAGAATTCTTACCTTTTTTTTTTTTTAACTTTTTGGAATTTTAAGAATGATGAGTATTTCTTTATGAAGAGGTGGTGCAGATTTCTGTATTTTTATACTCCATTTTTATTTTCTCAGATAGATTTATTTTTCTTGATATTTATATAACATTTACTCAAAATATCTCCAGTTATCATTCCTTCATGACTGATGAATGATTTAATTAAGTGTCCTCTGTTATTATCAGCCATTCAAGGTTCTTATATTTTATATTTTATATTATTATATATTTATATACAATATATTTTCAACACTCATATTAATAAAGTAAATGCTATGCATTAATGTGAATCTCTAAACTCACCGATTATCCAATGACTATTCCTTGAATTAATGAAACATGCATCTTTTTTTTCTTATTCATGGTTTTACTCTTCTTGCATATATTAAGCATTTGCTGCTTTCATATTTCTCAAGCTGCTTCTAGTCAGTACCATTCAACAGCAGCAATGATATTGACCAACTCCAAAGGAATACTCATTTAGCCTAAGATTTTATAGATTTTGATCAGTTATTCATATTAGAGAGCTCATGTTTAAGGAAATGTCCTCAATGACTGTGGCTGTAACTTCATATACCCTTGAACAGTTGGTTGTGCAAGAACTCAGTCATTATCAGAAGGGAAATAGAAACCTATCCCCTGAAGTATTTGTCTTTTAATGAAAACATCATCTCACTTTCTTCAGAATTCATGACTTTCCTTGGACATCTGATAGCAGATGAGAAAATGTACTCTGTTGTTTGGTGATAGAATGTTTTACATTCTACACATTTAAATATTAGTGCTGTAATATTCTATACATTTAAATATTAGTGCTGTTGTCTGTGTACTGAATTCTTTGACATCCAGTAAAGTTTATAGATGGTCGAATTTTAAGAACTTAAAGTAGATATAGTTAGCAATATCTGGTACTTAGCTTGATGGATTATAGTCTGGAATAACTATAAATAATCTTTTAAAAACTTGAATATATTCATATTTTGAAGGCAGAGAAAATAAAGCAGAAAATAAAGTCCAAGGCCAGAGCTTTTAATTAGTTTCTAAGACTTCACATTTCACAGATCAAAAAGGACAGATATGATCAACTTGTGTGGTAAACAAAATGGTGTTGCTTATCTTAGGATAATATTAAGTGCCGGCCTTTGCATAAATTAAGTGTGGTGAAAGAATTAAATTATTAGATTCTTTTCCGGTGTATAGTTCTTATTAACTTCAGTATTGATTTTACACCAACTCAGGATAGGACCAATGCTTTTAAAATAATGAATTACAGCTCAATTGTCAAAATGGCTTCTTTTAAACAAAATTACATTTCACTTCAAACAGATGGACAAAGCTTTCTTTTCTGTGGAACAAAAGAAAAACCTCAATTAAAATGTTCAGAACTGCAGGCACCAACAAGTAAAGGGAAGCTCAAAGCTGTTTAGTCTAGTTTTATCTCTAAAAGGCATTCATTCTGCAGCAGTTCAGTTCTCCCTGGTATTCCAGAAACAAATTGTCTCACCTTGGTTTCAATGGAATGGCACCTATCCAATTCATACAGGCGCGGCGATTATTTCCTCCTACCATCTAAGGGGTTTAAAATGAATAACCCAATTATCCAGAATTATAGGGTAACTTGGTCTGCAGGCTTTTATTCAGCACAGGAAGAAACAAAAAGCACAGAGAGAAAGCACAGCTGCAGTAAAGAATCTTGATATATCAACGGCCTTGGCATTAGCTCCAGCCTGGCACTGAGTTTTAAGATGTAATGGGAATGCACCCAAGTCTCCTCAGAAACAATAGCTATGAGCACCAAGTATTTGTATACCTACAAGTTACTTATAATGAAATACTTTATTTCCCTGGAAGATCTATCAGTTTATTCAGCTGTTCAGTCTTGGTTTTGCTACAAAACAAGTGAAAAACGTTCTTTTATAATAATAGTGGTAATATACTCATATATCAAGCTGCACATAAATATCCAGTGCACAATGGCCATATGGTACAGGAATAAAGTAAGGTAAATAAAATATATGCTATGTATAAAACAAGGTGAACATGCAAAATAATATTTATCATTTTCAGATTTCCAGTTTAGCTGTTTTATAGTCTAACTCCAGCAATACAATAATTAATTCCTTCAGAACTATTTAGAAAACGATGAAGTATTTCCACACTAATACTTCAGTATCAGATTTTTTTTATTACTTTTTAAAATATGTAGTAATTCACTGTCTGATTCTGAGTTTACTGTTTGATTCAAAACCTGAAAAATAAGAGACCTGGTAGATGGAGAAAACCATTAATTTCTCTGCCCACTTAGCTTTTTCTTCTGTCTTCCCACCAGTTCAAGGGAAAGAAAAAACCTTATAATTTTGTAATCACATTATTAATTGACTCTTTTGCAGAAAATATCAGAAAAGGGTCTGGTTTCTTTTTCTGTGTGGAGGTTTTTAGTGGGGTTTTTTGTTGTTGTTGTGGGGTTTTTTGTTGTTGTTGTGGGGTTTTTTGTTGTTGTTGTGGGGGTTTGCATGTTGTTTTCTTATTTGCTTCCATTTTCATTCTCTCCAACTAAAGCACATGATTTTATCCACATTCAAACTGTTTCCCAACTGCTGGAAAAAATCAGAAAACATTTACAAATTCTGCTCAACTTCCTTAATTAAAATTATCAAACCTAGATGAACATCCCTATGAGAAACAGACATGGCTTTATGCATGGTAAATATTCTTTTAACCTCCTTCAGAGCCAGTCATACTACTGTATACTGGCTTTCACAATTTGAATGAGTTCTTCCTAGCATTGATGGATTACTTCAGCAAAATCCCTTCTAGTTAAAAGCAGTTGAAAGACACCCAAGGGGAAAAATAGCATTAAACCAGAGATATATTTATTTATTGCTGGGCAGGGACGCCCTCAGAAAGAAGCAAATCAAAGATATCTCACACAGTCTTAAGAAAGAAGAAAAGATGTTGGAATGACAAATTTTCCATTGCCCTTGAATCAAGAAAAACACTAGCTTGAAACAGAAAACCAGAGGAGATAGTTTACAAATGATCATCACTTCAGGATACTTGGAGAATAATGGAGAAGTTAGAACACAAACGTATTTGTAAGAGTGACTCTCCCAGAGCCTGTATTTTGATTCTACTCAAGGAATGCTTAAAAATACTTACTTTACTTACACATTTATGCACTTGTGGGACAAAGATCAAAGTCTAAAGCCAACCACTAGTACTGTGGAATAAGAAGTTAAATAAAAATAAGCCTCTTTTTTGCTGAACAAGATAAAATGATTACCATTGTTGTTATATATTTTGGATTTTGTGGAAATGGTGCTAACTTGGCAAAATCTGAATTGTAGGAGCATGTACTTAAATAGAGAACTTGTGTAGCTATGACCTTACCCAGACCTTGCAGCAAAATATAGTATAATTGGCGGATTTCAACTAGGCCACATAGTACTTCTCAGGAAGACTTTGCTATGCCAGCTAAGCTCCCTGTGAAGTCATTGAAGCCTTCCCATTTTTCTCAGTAGGAGATGAAATGGATCCATCTATAATAGCTTTGACCTTTCTTAAGGTTGGAAGCTGGTATTGCACTAGAATAATCCACAGCCAAAGAATATATATAAACCACTTCATTTTTTCTCCAATAAGCCCTCTTCTAGAAGGTCATATTCCTGAATGAAATCGTAAATATGAATCCCTTTTCTGCTCAGAGTTAACAGTGAGAATTCTGTCCTGCAACAGGACTGAGCAAACTTAAGGCAAAAACCAAAGCCATAGGTCTGCCACAGCTTAGAGGAACCATATGGGCAGTGTGCTACACATCCATCACTGTCTGCAGCCACCCTCGTACAACTGACTGCCATCATATCCATCTGCCTCCGGTTCAATGAGCAGGGCAGGGGAAGACTCAGGGATTGAGTCTGGTTTCCATAACAAATGAACATCATTTCTGTCACAGCCTCAAAACGAAGTGCTGTTAAGCCTCAGACTAAGCGTAGGAACTATTTCGAAACGTCGGTATTTTCTCCCAGATGGATGGAGACCTCAGTGTTCAGTAGTTCTACAAATACATAAAAAAGAAAGGGTTTTCCTTAAGTAGAAGAGGACTGATTTTTAGAGAGTACAATAAAGTTTCAGTAGCAGACAACCAGTCCAGAACAACTCTCGAAGTTTTGTAAAAAGCTTCAGTTTCTCAAGCTGATTTAAGTGAAATAAAAAACCCTATGAAAATGTGAAAATTGAAACTGAGCTCAAGAACTTAGAGCGATGCTGATGTCAACCTCCAAGAGTCTACTTACAGCAGGTGCACAGCACAGACAGAGCACTTGACTGTGCACAGGAACCAAGTACCACTGTTTGTGGTGTGGCCCTAATGACAGAACAGGGCAGAAGCTGCTTTTCATTAGGTACTACTTGGAAACACAGAGCCATTACTTCTTCCCTAGGGGTGACCAGGCATCTACTCCCTATGCCACAGATCCAAAGAAATAAAATAGGGCAATGGGGAAAAGAACAGAGAGAGAGGAAAGACGCCTGAAGACCAAGTAGGGACCAAAAGCCTTATGAGAGAAGCAAGGGACAATCAGTCTCCACAGGATATGAAAATAAAGTCCAAGAAGGATCCAAAAACCCCCCATCGAGTGAATTGCAATCTAGAAATGTTTTAAATTATAGAGTGAGTATAAACATGAAACTCAGAGCCCATCAGGCAAATCAGCAGCCCCATCATGAGATTTACTTACAACTATTTTCAACATGCTTTTTCCAGAGCTGCCGTATCTTATTGCAAAAAGCAATCTTCTGTTTTGGTCTAGTAGCTTTTCTGAGTCTTTCTGGAATTCCTTCAACTCTGCTTGCTTTAGCAAAAAGGTAGAAATAGAACTATCTCGTTTCTCTTCAGATCTGATCCTAGAATAGCAAACATAATATATTAGCCAAATTACACTGCTCATTCCTTATGTTGATGCTTTCTGCACCCACTTCCAAAATGTTACACTGATTTCCTCTGAACAGCACATTCATTTTTACCCCATTTTTAAGACAAGATAAAAAATCCTGAAACCGGGACTGGTATCAGAGATCTGTACAGATTGCCTATTGATAGGCTGAATGAAGTTTTTAAGTAGATAAAGTATTTTTACACGCAATTTTAAGTGCCTTTGATGTACGGCGGCCAAAGTAGCGATACTGAGTTAAAAAAGAATTAAGTGCATACTACCACGGTCCCTTTATAGGTTATGGATACCAATTTGCCATAAAATTCAGGGGCTTGCAAGATATCACAGCAATCTCATCCCACTGACAGAAAAATTCTGTTGAGACTATGTGTTTGAGTGTCACAATGAAATAAAACAATGACTGTGACAGTTTAGAGACCTACTCTGTAAATTTTCTGCAACAGATCTACTGGAATAGATTTTTATGTAAACTATTCACTTTAGCGTCAAAGCTAGCTTGAAATTATTTGGCAATCTACAAACCTACAAAATCAAAACTTTACAAATATCTGCTATAATGACCATAAACACTTTAACTGCTTTATGCTCTTCTACAAATGAATTTTAATACATAATTTGTGATGAGACGAAATATTATTTGCTGTTCAGTCTACCTAAAAAAAAAAATCTCATCCATAACTTAAAATATTCATTCATTGTTAAAGCACCCTTGTGTTCCATTTGAAAACCTAAATGAAAGTAAATATTATTTTAGTTTTAAAAGTATGTGTTTGTGCTTTAACGTGGGTGCTTATTTAATAAGATAGTTGCTGTCAACATTCATGTTTATCACAGAAGACAGTTCCACTATGCAGGCAGGCACATTTTGATCCAATTTTCAACATCTGTAATAAGATTTTTGTATTCCCATACTGTCATGCTTCATCACTACAGTCCCATCGTTACCACAGGAATTAAAGAAGGATAAGCTCGTCAATTCTTAGAGATTCCAGATTTTGCAAAAACCTTTCTCTTTTTGGCTAGATTTCAGTTGACACTGATGTCACGGAGAACCTCATGGGACCCAGTGCAACAATGGGATGCTCTCCAGCAACAGACTCCCAAGTTCTGCACTTCTCACTTCCTCCAAGGTGTGCATCTGTCAGAGGCAGCTGCAGCTGAGCCAGAGTTCTGACACAGGGCAGATCAGTCAGGTGAGACCGAGCACAAAGCAGCATGAAGAGCCTGCTGAAGGGGTTTCTTTTCTTCTGCTTCGTGTTAGTTTTACTGTGCTGAAATATAATATATATAATACAAGGAAGGGCGATTTTATTCATGAAGAAAAAAAACAAGACAAGACAAAAAAAGACAAATGGCTGAGGTAAAGCAACGTCAGCCTTTACCCAACAAAAACCATCACACTTTGTACACAGATCCCTCAGAAGCAATACAAGTACATATGTGAAAAATATATGTTCATATGGGAAAAAAATGCTTATCTAGAAAACGTCAAGTTCTCTAGAAACTTGCGTTAGAACAAAGTCTTGGTGTTGGAACTTTCTTCTTTCTAGTGAAGCTCTTAGAGATGGCCTGGTTTTCATAGCAGAATTTTGCTGCACCTAATAAAAAGATCCACAGGAAAAAAATGTCTGAAAGGAAGAAAACACCAAGATTAATTTTTAAACAAACAATTTTTTCTCCATTTTCTTAAGGAAAAACAAATCAGTAGGGCTCCCATGATGGTTCTAGAAAGAGCTGTCAAATGTACGAAAGAAATTATGACCTCCCCAAACAAATTACTGGCAGTTCTCGGAAGAATTAATAGATAATTTTGCAGCTACAAGATCCTCTTGCATCTTGTATTCCTTAACCTGTGCTCAAGACAAAAGGATTACTCTAAATGTCAAGTGTAAACAAATTTGCCTTTATTTACATTCATGCCAAAATCATCTTCCTCTGGAAGAGTGAAACTGCAAACTGGAAGTGAAGAAAAACACCTTAGAACAATACCATAGAATGATTAAATTCTGAAAACTTTCTGTCTGCTAATAATTTTCAACAGCACCATAGGTCTTAGAATCACAGAATAAGAATAGTTATTAGTAAATGTTCCAGATCTTACACTATTTCAAATCATTAAAAGAGTTGCTAAACTTTTCTGGTTGGTTCAATATATTTATGCCCTTTGTAGGTCCTTAACATTTAGGTCCCAGACCAATGAGAACAGTTATACATTTCTAAATAATAAATAAAATTGGAAAATTAATAAATGGAAGTCCTTAGTAATCATGGAATTCTCTCTGTTCTTACACTTTGCTTTGAAGGTTGTTCAGTTGAGGTTTGCTTTTTTTAAATATTCTTTGCCTTATCAATTCAGCCCCACGCTTTCACAGCCACAGAACAAAAGTTCCAAAAATATTTATGTATCTTAGTATATAATTGCTTAGGGGTTTTTTGCCAGGTTTCAAGTAAGATTTGCTTTTCCATAACGTTAATATTCCAATTCTATTTGCAAAATGTCAAGTTATATAAATGTAATAATACACAAATTTGAACTCACCTGAGGTTAAGTTTTTGTCTTGAAATATTACTCTCTGTTGTATCTGTGTCTGTTTTTGATGTTTCCACTTTGATCATGTCCAGTATTAGGAAGGAGTTTTGGGAGTTTGTGAGAGTCTTTTTCTACTTCAACCATGAACTTAACTACTTTAGCCAACTCTCTCATATGAGGGGAACTTCATCCACCTACATTTAGTGGATGTGCACATGTGACACCAGACGTAACTAGCAGGAAGATATTCTATTTTTATGTACACTGTATAGGAGTGATACTTCATATAAAGACAAGGAGAGAAAAAGCAAAGAAAAAAATCTTAATTTAGCTGTTGTCAAATTATACTCTCAGATATCATTTTCTTTACAGGCATAATTATTACTAGGGCTTTGTTTACAAAGACAGTTTCTGTCTCAGTTTAAGATCTGATTAGGGACAAGGGGAAATTGAAATATAAATTAAAAAAAGAACATATTACCCAGTATACTCTTTCTTTCCATTGAAAGCTATTTCTGGGATTAAAGAGCATTTGGATGATATAGAGTTTCATTCTCCAGGGAAGACAATGGGAATTGCTTCTCTCAGCCCAGGATTATTATTCTTATTAGCCAAAGCTTGCAAAAAGAGGAATCTCACATTTTTTCCTAGTTCCTTCTGTTTAACCCTACAAACCACAAGAATGAACAGTTGCAGTGACAACTGAAATATAACACTGGCATTTTAGAGAAACAATGACTCTAAGACCAGGATATTTTCTGGCCATTAGTGCCAGACATTCACATCTAACTAAATTAAAGCAAGCCCCATACAATGAACTATGATTTATAGAGTTTAATGTACCTGTTTGCATATTTGTGTTTTATATTTCTATATGTACATTTTATATTATCATATTTCAGCAGTTTTTTTCAGTTCCCGTGCATATAAATCCTTTTGACATCTGCAGAAGCAAGTCTCAATGGCCCGATGCTCATGTGCCTTTTTACATAGCAATTTAAAGGAACAGAACTTAAAGCCCAGTGGCGTGAAATTAATTCAATTTAATACAAAAGAAAGCTGTTCGTCTTTTTAAAAATATTTTTTGTGTGCATTTAGATTTGGGTTGGGCATCAGAGCTGGAAGACCATTAATAGATACGTGGTCACACAGCATTAAAAATAGTGCAGATTTCTCCAAGAAATAATTCACCATATTCCAGACTCCAAGAAAAAGTATTAATGGATTTTGTGAATGAAATATTAGCATGTTTGTTTACAATTCTCAGAAACCAAGGATTTTTTTCACTTTATATAAGATCAAGCCTCAGATTTTAGGCAGGTTTTTTGTTTGGTTGGTTTTGTTTTGTTTATTATTTGGGGGGTTTTGTGTTCTTTTTTCTTTTTAATCTTGTATTTTGAGCTTTTTGGAAGTGTAAAATTTTCACAATTAGGCATCCTTAGCAAAGACAGATGGATGCTAGAAAAGGTTAATAATGTATAAAAATTTATCAAGATAGTAGAATGTTATAGCAATAAAGAATTTCTTTATACATAGCTCTGACAACCTGTCAAATTTCTATCACTTATTTTAATTACAAGGTTTGGGGGGAAAAAAAATAAGATAAACGGTCATGTCTGTGTCTTCATAAAGTTCTGAGTTGGTTAAAACAGTATTTTTTTCTTGAATAAAGCAGAAATTTGGAGGGTTTCTTTTGTTTTGCTTTGATCAAAAACATGATCTGTTGATATACAAAGATCTCATTGGGAAGATCCACTAGTTTCAAGAATTTTTAATGCAAAAATTTTGTGAGGTTTTGGGAAAAAAAAAAATCAGTAAAATTCTTAACAATCTGAACCCTGGAAAAGGAGTGTGTGTTCCAGTTCTTACTCAGAACCATCTCAATATTCCACGTTGACTCAGTCTCTTGAGTCTTGAAAGAACATGATGCAAATAGCTCAGTATTGCTTGGATCAACAAGAAAAAGATTGAGTTCATAAACCTGGTGGTTAGATAATTCATCTAGATTGTGGAAGAAAGTAATCCCTTGTCTGGACCACCTATGGTCATACAGAATAAAGAATTAGCATTTGACTCTTCCACATCATTGGTGACTGTCTGGATTATCAGAAAAATTATCTAAAGTGTGTCTGTCTTATTTTTCTGCATAATTTCAACATGGGAGTGTTTTGAATTGGCTGAATGCAAAACGTTATATGGAGTGGAAAAATCTAGTTAGTTACAAATTTTCTCTGAGTTTTTCCCCCTATAATTTATGTTTTTAAATTTTTAAAAATGAGCAAAGTTTTTTTCTCAAAAATTGAGTTATTAGCTCTAAACATACAACTAGAGAGCAGATGACTCACAATGGATTTATCTTGCACCTTTGGTAATAAAACAGCATCATTTACAAAATCTGAAATCAAAACAAAACAGGGTAAGAGAAAAATAAATGGCTTCTTAACAAATTTGACTTAAGCTAAACCCATAAGAAGCCTTATTTCTTCTGACTTTTTTTTTTAATTCTACCATTTTAGAGATTAGAATTGAATGCAAGTTTCTGTGCAGGATTATATGTAAAGCTGACAATCTCACAAAACTAGTCAGAATGGTTAACATTAAGAATAAGTATTCTGTAAACACATTTGAGTCAAGCCGTTGGCAAAAAAATAATTACTTCCTCAATGCAGTGCAAATAAAAGAAAATGGATCACAAAGAAGGAAAACAGAAGGAAAACACATATATAGGAAGGAAAACAAACACTGAAAGATAGAAACTCTGGTCATTTTATCGTATACAATTACAAATACCAACTAAACCATGAGCATTCTTAAGGCATCCTTGCATTATATTTCAAAATTATTAATAAATCAGAATTAAATGAAACCAAAATATAGGTGCCAACAACTGTAAGACTTGCAGTCTATGTTTTTTGGTGTATTGTTACCTTTGCATTATTAAAATGCTGTTGGCAAATCTGAAATAAATCAGGCAAGGGTTTTGATCACTTCTGGTGTCAATCACACATAGGCAGCATAACTGTCCCATATCTGTATGTTCTCTGTAATCAATATAAAGTCTGTCAGAAGCAACTTTACAGCCAGCAAGAAAATCACCATTCAATAGGATACATCCACTCAATTCTTTGTACATTAATATCTTACCTGTCTGCATTTCCCTTTAACAGTTAGCAATTTAAAATTGAAATATAATTTACTAATTTTTAAAAGATACAAGAAGTTCATTGGCAAAAAAAATTCACAGCCAAACTAAATGGAAAATCCTGGTTCACATTCTGTTAATGTCAAAGGAAAATAATCAACTGATGTTACTGCAAACAGTACTGTATTTATAGAATTTTAAAACTGTTTTCATATACTGGTAACTTCAAGCAAGACAATAAATCAGTAACTGTCAGGATATATAAGTAATTTTTTTTAGACTAATTACTAATTGGTAATTACTATTCTTCTTCAGTTATTGGAAAAATGATAGAGTAAATGATTGGTAAGAAATATTCCATCAACTAATTGTGTGACTTTATAGCTACACTAGCTGGATTGACTACCATAGGAGCCTATGAAAAGAGGAAAAAAATAGAGCATTGTTTCATTGCCAGGTGAAACTTCAGAAATTGCCACTTTTTATTTCTATAGCAAGATCCTACTTGTAATCTAAAAATATAGTACAAGTATCCACAGTAGCCTTGGCTCTGTAGTACCTACTAAGGCAGATATCCTTTGTCCTTCAGTGGGTGGTGCTGAATTGCTGGTCTGTTTGGAGCACCACATTATTTAGGTGTGCAGCTCACAGCTTAACAGTAGAGTTTAGAAAATGGACTTTAGACTTTTAGAGTTTTGAAAAATAAATGTTTGTTTGTTTTAGCAGTTCCTGAAGGCTTCAGGAAAAAAAATTATTGAGCTTAATGCATGCATAAGAAAGCAATATAATGGACCTCCGGCTATTTAATATGCAGGAAGTCCAACTGTATGATCTAGTGACTGCTCAAGATAAATACATAAAATATGTGAAATTAACAGAGAAAAAGCAGCAGCTTGTATGCTATATTTTCTTTTGCATTTACAAGATTCAGGAGATATTAAGATGCATCATCTTTCCTGGAATAAGCCTAGGTATCTGTAACATCCTGGTCACTTAAACCCAGGGCTAAACCAAGATTCCTTTGCTCTGGGTAGGGGCAAAGGAGAAAATTCCAACCAAATATTCTCAAGAGGTAAAAGCACACATAAGTTTACTGGCAAACCATAGAAAATTAAGGAACACTGGCTAAAGAGTAAAGGCTACATAACATCACTTATCCCAGGACAAACTTAGCCCACTGAACGTAGAAAACCTTGTAACCCATTGGATTTTATGTTCCCTGAGAAGAGTTAAAAAAAGAAGAAGAAAGGGAGAAAAACAGAAAGACATAAAAGATATAGAAAACCAGACGTAGCTACCAACTCCTGGGTTCCAGTGATGTAAAGCTCCAAGATAGAGGTAGGGTTATAGACAACATGCTGACCTTGTGGTGAGGCTTCTTAAAGCCTTGGCCCATCCCGGGCCTTCCTCCCAGGTGGGAATTCCGGTGTCTTGGCCACTCAGGGGTGGGTCAGGTGACACCGAGGGGCTGCCCTAGTGTCCCTTCATTGACAGGCACTCTGGGGCTGGTGGGTATGGGGGGCAGGGAACCACCTCACCAAAGCACGGCCTGTCGCATCCCCCACCACACATTCCAAGCTCCCAAGATGTCTTGAAACACATCACCTTTTCCAGTCTCTGACAGCATCACTGGAGGAAACTCAAATAAGCCCTGGGAACTGTGCAAGAGGAGTCCAGGGAGTCTGCTACCTATTATCCCAAGTATGAAGAGATTTATGGCATCAGCCTTTAGAGATATAATGACACACCAGCAAATCAATCGGACGATTCTGCATGGTGTCCAGTCTCCCTGACCAAGACCGAAAAAGTACTTCATGATGTATGGAGCTTAAAGGCAAAGTTAGTTTGTTAGGCAAAGCCTTACTTAAATGTCAGATTTTCCCAAATTCTTGGCTAGATTCAAGGGTACTCAGCTCCCATTTCACTATTAAGAAAGATCATCTATTCATTGAGTTCAGTAGTAGATTTAGGAGGAAATTCTCATGAGGAATATTATTCCACTTGAAAAGGCCAGGCCACTGAAATGAAGACTTGGGTACTGGAAATAGGGACTTCTGAAGTACCCTTGAGAAAGGGCAGAGAGTAAGATGGCAGGCTGCAAACATGGGAAAATGTTACAACTTTTCCTTACAAAAGGATCTTCACACATAGAGGTGTTTCTCTCCAAAGATATAAAGAGATAAGTAGGAAAGAAAGGAAGAAAAAGACATAAATTATAAGAGTATGTATATTTACACACAATAAATAATATAACAAGGAAATGGAGAGGAGACATGCAATAGCTATTTAAGATTAATTTTAAAAATGTTTTATTCTACTTAATTGTTCAGAAGAGTAAGGAATACTCTGGAAAACTGGAATAATCAACCCTAAATCCTAAGCACAGAGTACCAGCTGAGGCAGGCAATGAGTTATTAAGAGATTCCAACTTTACTCAAGTTTCTAGTTGTGTATTTCCAAACTTGCCATGCTTTAATTCTGACACTCTTTCCATACATTTTTAGGGAAAGAGACCACATCTTATCACTGGTACAGAAGTTCAGCAAACATTCATGCAACTCCAATCAAACCTAGAAGAGTGTACGAATTAAATTCTACAGAATTTAAATTATACCAAAACATTTTCCATTTATGTTAGTCAAGGAGGCAGAACTCTGGAAAATGAACAGATATCAGAGAAGTTGAGGAAGAGCTGTTTGAAAAAAAATATTGCCTCAAATGTAGTAAAACCCTAACAGCATTCGACAACATGATTTAAATAGCAAAGTTTAATCATGTGGATGGAGTTCAGGGACACTGTGACAATTCCTTTCCAGCTTTTACCTAAAACATGTAATTAAACTACACTTACTTTTTCTGTTAATCACTGACCTAGCTTATAAGATCACAGTGGGTACTCTTTATTGGCAGTATTTTGATGAAGGTTAACACCCCAAAACCACCTAACAATTAGAAAGTCAGGTGAGATTTATATTATGCTGACAAAAAAAGCTTGTTAATCATAGCATTGAAGAGCCTGGGAAATAATCTGTGATGGCCATTGGGCCTCTTTTACCATCAGGTTCCTTTAAAAGAATCCTCAGACTGACATTACTGAAAGATTTAAAGAAAAATATAGAAAACATCTACAATAGTAAATTATCTAAGAAGAAATTTTTACATTTAAAATAAGGTGTTTGGACCCAAACAGTATTAGCATAGCTATTTTTACCAACTCTTAAACGAAGCTATTAAGCAATTTATTGAAATAAAGACTATTAAATCAAAATGAAAATGCCTCTATGATTCATATCTGTTTTTTTCTTAGACATTATTCCTTCCCAAATTGAGATAAAAGCAGTAAATAGCCATACATTGCCATTCATAATATATGAAGTAGTTAGTGTGAGAATAGACCTTAGAGTCAACCAGAGTAGTTCTGAATAAATTATCACTATTCCATACAAATTAAACCCAGACTGGCTTGAGGGTAATGACAGAAAGAATAATTTTCCAAAGGAAAGTCAAACACACATTAATGAATTGACAGGCTAAAATATGAATGTCTATGCATGATACACCTACCGTGTTGGCTTGCGTTATCCCCACAGACAACGGCAACTGAACTTTGAATAGAATTGTCTCCCAACAGGGACAACAATTAAAAAATGCTTTTAGGTTTAAATTTAATCCATTTAAACCAACATATTCTGTTAATTATTTTCAGTACACATATATAATTAATTTTTTATGTTGGCAGCCACTTATTCATACCTTGTTTATAGTCTAGATGGGAAATAATGAATATTCAAGTGTTTTAGCTCTCATTCCACTTCTGTATTTCAAGTTAATAGTAGAGCACTGTGGAGTACCTACCAATACAAGTACTCTTATGAACACCTGAAATATTTATGACTGTGGACTACATCTAATAAATAAGTAAACCCAAGTAATTTTCACAGTTTGCCCCAAATGTATCCACTTATTTTTATGCATGACTTACATTGTAGATTCTTCCTATAAACAAATTGCAGCTTATGGATAAATACAATTACATGCTGGCATGATGATACAACTGAAGCAAAAAGATTGATGAAATTTAGGAATTAAAACCAAACAGATTTGGCTCACCTGAAGCTCTTCACATGTCTATTACTAGTAGCTTATACGAGAAAAGGGTTTTTTTTTAATGTCCGCTATTTTACTTCGCTGTCTCAAACCAGGAGTAATTATAATTAGCTAGAAAGAAACTGCATTACAGAAGTCATGAAACAGAACCCTTTCCCAGTATCTGAGGAACCAGCAAGGAAACAGGAAAATTGGTCAGGTTCTGCCTGACACCTCACTATTTAGATGATGAATTTCATTAGTAAAGGACAATTTTTCTGTGTGCATTACCAGATTTCCCCACCCAACCTCACGAATTGAGTGGTATTTTACAAATGTGTGTACTACAAACTACATTCTTCCTTAAGATCTTGCAAAAATTTATTTTTCCTTTTCTCAACAGTTAAGAAACTCCATTATAAGATGATCGTGATTTTTTTTACTGGTTTTAATACATTGAGTAATTGTGTGTTTACAACCATATGGAAGAAAAAATTACATATGTGCTTAGATATTCACTTCCAATAAAGCTGTCAGCCTGTCTAGCAAAGGTCACATCTCTGATAGAAAATACCAGACAGCAGAGGAAGTCATTGCACGCATCAGTCATCTCATCAAAATAATGATACAGACCGCAATATGTCCATTTTATTATATCCCTATTATTCATTATTTTTATATCTTTTAAGTTCAGTTGGCAACCTGCCTCAGATTTTTTCCTTATTACATTTTCACAGACTGAGAAAAAGCAATCCTATTCTATTTCTGTCTCTATTCACTATTTTTCTATTCCTTACCAGGGAGATCATATTCTGCATGTTATTGCTGGGGAACTGTCTTTTAAACTGGAAAATACGTGCATAAAGAGAGTAAATTCATGCCAAGCCCAGAACATACAATTCAGTTTCGTTTAAGGCAGCAACTCTCACAGCAGTAAGAGGCTCTGAGCTTATTCCAATGCTCTTAGAAAAGCTAAAAAGATGGAATATATCCAGTAATTAGGTTAGTAATTAGGTTTTATCATGTTCGACACAACTATTGTGCTGATTTAATAAGAAGTTTCTTGCTTTTGCACATGGTCCATCTCTTTCAGCATTCAAACCCAGAAACTTTACAGATGTTAACAGTAGAAGCTAGACCCAAGACAAAAACTTTCCAAGCACCATAATTTTCTTGGTTTACTCTTAATAAAACACAGCTATTGCTTTTTAATCAAATAAGGACTTCCATATGTTCCAGTGACTGCCCACGTCCTTTACTGGCAAACAAAGAATGTTTTCCTATCCCCATATTAGATTTCCATATTTAAATAAATGTACTCATACAAATCCCACAAACAGAAGCAATGCATATTTTTGTTTGCAAAGACCTGATTTCCTGGGTGAATTTTAATAAGGAGTACAAAGAAAAAAGCAGTCTAAATACAAGTGAACACAATGCAGAGTTTAAAAAAAACCAAAAACAAACCAAGAAACAAACAACTCACCACATTTTATCACTTCAGTTCTAATTTAATACAGTGTTTCATGTACATAAAGAAAGAACATGCAAAGTTGCTTTATATCTAATTACTGTAACATTCTGTTACCTTTGAACTGTCATTTTAAGGTAAAAGTTTATACAGCAAAACTCCAGGGAATTGGTTTGTCAGTTTAGTAAAGCCATCCTACTGATTTTTTTCACATTTGTGATGCAAAAATTTTCTCTCTCTCAAGTGTTTCTGTCAGCATTAGTAAACTTGTAAAAATATAGAGGTTGCAAAACAGCTTGACATAGCAATGTACTAATCCTGATTTAAGCACCATCTGGTCCTCACTTTTCTACCTGCAATCCTGCAGTTTCATTTATAAATAGGTGTATCTACAAGAGTAATTCACAAAGAAAGGCTAAAGAAGCAAATACAGCTGAAGGGAGAGAGATACAAAAATAATACAGTGAAAATTTAGACTGTATTTTAGACAATGCAGAACTGTGCAATAGTCAGCTTAGTCTGATCAATAGTTGATCACTGCTTTAGTGGTCTACGAGATAAAAAGAGCCCAGAAAAGTGATCGTGAAAACCTTTTTTTTTTTCTACTTTAGTATAAAGATTGTGTGAAGGGTTCACTCTTTATCTATACATACAGACACACATATGCATACACACACATATAAACGAAATATATTTCTATAAACTCTTAATGCATAACTTCAAGCACACTTTTAATTAAGAGATGTGAAGACTTAGTGCATCCATCAACTTCTAATTGATTTAATTTGAAGGCTTTTCTGTAGGAGTCATCTAAACCGAAAACTTTCAAAAGAGGGATACCAGACAAATCAAGTCACTTATTTGATCCATACGCAATTTCCTACAAATTACTCAGTTAATATGAAGATTAAAACTTTCTGGGAATAACATGAACTGCCTCCTCTCATTCTCCACATTTGGCACCTGACTTCCTTTTCTTCTCACTGAAGTTTCTTGTCCTGCTTTGCCCCTCAGTTTTCACTGACCTGAAAATTTTTATCACCTTTTCCTGATTCAACACAGGGTGGATTAATTTCATTTGTCTCTGTAAGAAAAGTCGTGTTTTATTTAGAAGCTTGAATGAGCAAAACTGACTGACAGTAACAGACCTCTAAATAACTTTTATGGGGTTTAATACATTTAATACATTGACTGCTCTAAAAGTACGTTTTCCTCTCATGCATGATCTTATTTGTAGCTGTTAAAAAAAACCAACCAACAAATCCATCCCAAACCAAAAACCTCATACAGTTTCCAAACCAAACCAAAATACAAATGCAGTAATGTGACAGCATCTTGCTTGTCCAGCTGATAGTTTACAAATCTTATTTTAAAGTAGTGGTACACCCAGGACAGTATGAACGAAAAGATTCTGAACTTTGTCCATTCCCTTTAAAAACAAGAAAAATTTACTTTTCAGTGTGAGATGCCAGACTCAGTGGAACAGACCTGAGTAAAAGGACACAGATTTTCCTCATAGCTGCAACTTTTTGCATCCCCCAGTGAGAACTAGAGAGTATTTGTCTTCTCTAGCAACTTATTTTGCTTCCCAAGATGAATATTCCCACTGCGAATCATTACCATCCTAAACCCACCCCTCTCAAGTGTTTTGAGATGTTCACTTTGCTGAAAAAGAAAGGAGGATTTATTAGCCCACCAAAAGCCATATAAACAAATGTTTATATGGGGCGAGGGAAGGAGGGGAAAGCTTTTTAGGAGGCTTTATGAATTTGAACATGAACATTGTCATTGCTACTACCACACCTAGGAACAAGGCAGAAGAAATTGCAGAGTCAATTTGTTTTCAACGGCAGCAGATAATTATAATGCAGCAAAGCAGAGGGGGAAAATAGTTCAGAGCTGTTAAGAAATATAAAAATATAAATGGAATAAAATAGGTGACATACTTGAGGATCACTTATAAACTGGAAGAGAACAGATTTAGGTAAGATATTAAGAAGAAATTCCTTACCTTGGGGGTGATGAAACACTGGAACAGGTTGCCCAGAGAAGTTGTGCATTCCCCATCCCTGGAGGTGTTCAGAGCCAGGTTGGATGGGGAGAGCATAGGCTGGATGGAAACAACCTGGTCTAATGGGAGGTGTCCCTGCCCACAGAAGGGGGATTGGAACAAGATGATCTTTAAGGTCCCTTCCAACTCAAACTATTCTATGATTACAATTACATAATGAGTACAAGAAATAACAGCATAAAACATGATATGATCTAATGGGGACGAAGTCAATGTTTGGTGATCTCTGTTCACTTTGAACAACAGACACTTTAATTTGTGAATTTTTTTGAGAGACTTGTATTACTTTTTAAAACTGAAAGACTTTTATTGCCAGACTTTTAAATTAAATGAAAGAGTTACTGCAGCTAAAAATGTTGAGCCAAGGGATGTGGTGGAGTCTGGAATAATTCCACACTTGTTTGGGTCAGGTATAACTTAGTTAAGGCTAGAACAGATGGAAGTTGTGTTTAATCATGACTGTGGCATAAAGCATCCCTGAAGCAAGAAAAGAATCGACTTAGTAACTAATGGCTCTGTTCTGCTGTCACTAACGAGAGTCCAATCAATATTTAGCTACATGATGCAATTAGGCTCAGAAGACACGCAATTCAACATTGGGTTTGTGAACTAATATTTCATAATTAAAATGTAAATGACTGACATTTACTCCATTTGTAAATAGTGTCCAATTCTTCTGGATGCTCAAATTTTGCTAAAGCAATTACTCTCATAATACACTATTGTATGCAAAAAAACATCAAATTAAGATTATCATATACATAAATTAAAAAATAAACAGCTAACTGGCTATGTTAAAGAAGCATTAAGGCATTTCACTATCATGAAGTTATAATGTTTCCAGAAATAATATGAAAAATTGAGTAGGGTACTTTAAAAATACATATGTGACATTAGTTACAGATTACAATGTAAAATAATTATGTTAAGACTGACTAATAAGGAAGACTCCTGTTATTCACAGACAGGCAGTAGGAATTTTTTCTGTAAATTAGATTTCAAGGATTTGGATTGGAAGCTGTAGGTTGATAGATACAAAATAATTATGAACAAGAACTGCTTGAGAACCAACTGAATCAAAGCCAATATATAAAACAAATAAGGTTTCTACTGGGAATGAAGGAAAAGTATGGAAACCCCTCTAAGGCAAATGCAAAGGCTGCTAAATGAAATCTGAACAGAAGTCCAGCTTAGGGAAGGTATCCAAGAAGGAACCAGAACAGATTTGATCCAGGGCAGATGTGGAGAGAGAATTTCTAAAATTAACATGTAAAGTGAACTAATTCTTTACAGCAAAACCAATAATAATAATAGTAATGTAACTGGGGCTTTTGGTTGGTTGGTTTGTTTTCTCAGCTGCACCAAAGCTATTCTGTCCAAAATGAGGATCCAATGGTAAATTGACACCAAAATACATTGATTTTTTTTTTTATAAAGAATACACTTTTTATATTTTGAATTTGCTTTAAGCTAAGTGAATACTAATATTGCATATGTTTGAAAGTGTATGATTATTCATTGCATATGGAAAATAATCCCAGATTTCAAAACAGACCTTGAAAAACTTGAGAAAAAAATACTTGAGATGTCAAAAATAGACAATATCTAAAATGTATATAGATGCATATAAATACTATCTTTTAAATGATTGCTAGGGGCTATAAAAATAAGAAAGCACTGCTTCTAATTATTTCACCACATCTCAAATGAATCCAACAATGAAATGCATAAATATTTTATTTGAAATATATTTATTTGGCTAACAGTCTAAGCAGTTTCATATTTATGTAGCTCACTTAGAGCTGGGACAGTTTTCAATAAAAACATAGTTGAAAATATGCAGTGTTAAACTAATACTATTGGTATCCTTTTCATCTCCCTCTACTGATGATAAACATTGATGGAATCAAAATGAGTTGCTAAAATATGGCCACGATGCCTAATCTCTCTTTATATGTCATTGTAACTGGATTGGATGGTTGAACATTGGGATAAGACTTGTCCTTGGAAATAGTTAATTCCGCAAGGAATACTTCTTCATAAAAATACTGTTTAAAAAAAGCTAAAAAAAAAGTAATCAAGATGGGATATTGCAAAACAGTGAAAAGGAAATGAAAAATTTATGTCAAATAATCTACCTTCCACATTTAGAAAGCTGAATGCACACACAAAAATTACTGCTTCTCTTAGCTGTGCTCAGCATCATACTCTAAGCTGTAAATTGTGATGTTTTTATGGGCATTTAATACAAAAGTGGTCATTTTATGCCCATTATAATCACTATCATCCAAGGTTCAGCTGCTCTTATTATTAGAAAAGTTAGATTAATAATCAACTTTTTAGTTCCCACTAGTAATCACCTGCCCTCTGGATTTCACAGAAACTGCTTTCTTTGAAAAGTATTCTGAACCATGTCATGTGTCCCATGGTAGCCCCAGACTCACTTTCTATTATTCTTAGTGCTATTATTAAAAATTAATTTATCTTCTGCCCTTGGGAACAGAAGATTAGACTGGCTCTTGCAAACTCTAGCAATGTAGGCAGGATTTAAAAGCTTGAAGGCAGAGGATACTCGCAAAATCAGAGAAAATTGCTAAAAAAAGGGACAATTTGACCACTTTGGTTGCTCCCATTCACTAATGTAAATTGCCATTGATATAATTTAATAAACCAGTCTGACTTGTGACAGCTGATGGCTTTGATTCATGATCACTCTCAAACCAAGCCACAGCAAGTGAATGCCACTCCCTTTAGTAGTAACTTGTACTTGCCCTGCACAGTAAAGCACAAATGCAACCAGTTAAAAAATAACTTTTCTAAAGATCTACATCACATGTAGGGCCAGGGGAAAAGTCAGACATTTATTCACTGTTTGGGGCAAGAGAGATTTAATGCGAGGAGCCTGGGATCTGACAGCTAGTTCTGGACTATTATACGTTACAGGAACTTCCCATTCTTTTTACTGAGCCACTGTCCATCCAAAATGTAATAATAATAAACACATACCCTTAAGAGAAAGACTAAATTACTTCTGAATATCTTACCACTACATAACTGAAGAATATATAATAAAATACTTCCGAAAACAGCTTGAATTTCTCCCCTCCCAAGTACCTGCATAATTCAGAACAGAAAAAGATGTCACAGCTGTCCTATCCTTTCATACAAAATCTGTATCTATCTGCCTATAATTAAGACCACTAGAGTTTTCAAATTACTGTGAAAGCAGGTTACTTTGTCGGGGTTTTTTAACAGGGCATGACACATTTGTTTGAAATACAAACACATCCTGGAAACCTATTTGATGACGGCAACATTTGGAAAGACTGGCTGAACCAGCCATTCTCTTTTAGGTTCCCCCCTGCTCCTCCCAAGAACCGATACCTTTTTATCAAGAACATTAAATAATTAATCATTGTTACTTTCCCTAAACTTTAGCATCAATGATTAACCTAAGACCTATTCAGCTATTTTTATTTCTTAATGTAAGTCATTGATATCCAATTCTGGTTGATTTTTAGATAAGCTGCCTTGTAATGGTGGGTAAGGTCCAACAAAAACCATCTTGAAATATGGCCAGTGGGGTAATTTCTAGGCTAGGGACAGACCAAAATGTTCAAGACTGAAGGACAAAATTAATTATATGAGAGCTAATATCCTTTAACCTGATGGTTCCTTATACCCAGAAGGAGGAGCTGAATGACTCTGGTAGCGGACTGAAACAGTTGTGGGGACAGACTGCTGAAGAGCAAGTGAAATATAAAAAAAAAAAAAGAGGCAAAATATCTCAAAACTCTGCTTCCTTTCCCATCAGAATGGACAACTCTACCTCAGCTGGTTACAAAGAAATTCACTGACATATTTTACATGAAGACTGAACTCAGCAATAAGATCAACAAAACTGATTGAAGAAGCAAATCTCTCCTAGCATATCACCATGGAGTACTGCTGTACTGACATGCTGCGAATAGAAACACGTTTGTGAATTAGAGTTCAGATGTTCAATGAATTATTGCATGCAGAAAGATAAGCTAAAAAAAAAATTATAAGGAAATAAGAATAGAGCACACAGTCACCAGCTCTCTCACACTGTCACGTTGGAAAGTGACCTCCCAGTTCAGATTTATACGAGGCTCTCTCTTGTTATCCTGTGGGGCTTATGTTAGTTTGTGTCCTCTGACGTACAGATGAGCTATTTTAAAGGTGTCAATAATATTTATCACTGAGAGAAGTGCTTAGAGGAAGCTTCATTAGGAAATAATTTCAAGCCACATCCTTTATATAACAGCAAAAACTGCCTCTTAAAATTCAAGAACAGCAACATGAATATTGACAATCCAAGTTTTGCACCATCAAAAGGAAAACAAAGGGAAAAAAAGAAGCTAAGAGGATAATTATACAAAATGTCAAAAATATTCCTTAGACCACCACACAGTGTTTCACAGAATGGCTTCTACAAAGAAGGCAGTTTGAATATTATTGCAACATAGAATTTCCAGCAGAGAGTTAAATGAGGAGCAGGCACAGTGATCAAAGTTAACAGTGCTTATTGCACTCCCTTTATCCGCAGAACAAGTCGTCTCATCTCAAAAGTTGATCGGGTTGGCCAAGCACTATTTGCACTTGGTAAATTCACGCTGACTATTCCCAGCACGAATTATTTGAGAGTTATGACATAAAAGAAGCACAGCGAAAGCTATAGATTTTATCTACAGCTCTCTGTTAAGTCCAGGGGATACCGTTTCATAGCATTGTTCAGTGTTGTCATATCATAGTAGAGACCATCAGATCTTGCTTTTCCTTAAGACTACTTCAAAAATAATTCAAATTATAAGAAACCTTAGCAAATAAGAGATAAAATAGAAAAGTTAAGAATCCAATGAAAAAATGGATTGTTTTAAACTTGTAAAATAGGGAAAACATGGATCCACAAAGGTGATGGAAGTTGCCTCACAAAAAATTTGAAAAAGTACATTTGTCTCAGAGGTATTGCAAAGAAAGCACGCAAGAGAGCAAACCCCTGCAATTTAGAACTTTCTTTTCCCCAATAGCTTCATATATTACCTACTGTCCATAAAAAAATCCAAAACAATAAAACCCCAGAAATTTTCGTATAGATGGATTGTTACAGAATATACCAAAAAAAAAAAATACAGAGTACATCATTTATCAACTACAGTATCTCAGCTTCAAATTTAATAAGTGAAAAATTTGATTTTAGGAAGAATTAACTCACAAGTCTTTACTAGTAGTAGGTTTTTCTAAAATAACTTATTTTTGAAAAATTTTAGTAAATCATTTAAATGAAACAAATACATTAAATGAGCTGGACCCATTCTCTAGTACAACATCTGCTTAAGCAACATTTTTATTTCAGTATCTTTAGTGGTTGTAACACAGAGCTAATTAAAAGAAAAACCCACAAAGAATAGAAAACAGCAGGCTTACAAGCTTGCTGTAAAACAAGAAAATAAACAAAAACCTCCCTATGTTGGCTAATGCTTATTTCTTAATGGTTCAGCTGCCTCACATTTATTCTCAGCTCTCAAGGATATTCCAGATTGCTCTGACTTGGTTATCTCCATAATAATCCCTTGAATTTCCTTTCACTAAGACAAGGATAATACCCAGCAGGATGCTGCGAGCCTTCCAGAAAAGAACACTATGAAACTTTATTTTATTGCTTTAAAATCATTGCCTTAAATGTGGTAGCCTGCACTTCCATATTTAATATTCTAACATTGCCTTCTTGTGGAAAAAAACCCAAACCCCTAACATTTAAATCAAGTGCTTCTGTCACCTTTCTGAACCAAATCTCTATTTGTCCTTACTTACATATATATAACTTCTCAATAATTGAACAGTCATTTAGCATTTTCATTAACGCATTGCTTTTAAGCCAATCAATTAGTTTGAAAGCTATTTCAGAATTATTTACTTTCATTTTTATTGCCTTGTTCTCATCATGGAGAAATTCCCATGTAAGTATGAAGTGCTGTAATAATTACGTGAAGCTGAAGAAGTCCTCTATATTTTTATATCCTGTTTATAAGGGACAAAGCCACCTGCCAAGCAGATGATGAACTTTTATCAAAATGGTTACATTTCCATCATATACTATAGAAAAAAACTTGTGCATAATTTGAGGCTTTAGCATCAAATGCTAAAGCACATTCTCTTTCCAGGAAATTCTAGCTTAGCAGTCCCATCCTGATTCACTGAATATCAGGAGGAAACAGATTTCTTACAGCCTGATGAACTCAGTTTAAAACTTGTCTTTCACATGAAAGCCAAGAGACTGTATCTGCCAGCAACAGGACTGCTGGAGCTCTTTCATCAAATTACTTCATGAACATTGATGCTCATTTATCTAGTCCCTTTCAGCATTTGTCTTTCTAGACAGTCTTTCTAAAGAAATTCCTTTCCAAGTATTCATTAGTTCAGAAGAGGCACTCTGTACTTGGGAAAACACAAATCCTTTTGGGAAAGATATGACTGCAGATCAGACAAGCAGACATTGGTCAAAATACCTTTGTCAAAGAGATTTTCCTCTGCTCTCTGTTCCAGCATTCCCACAAGAGAAGGCATGCTGAAGGAAGAGGACACGCTTTGGAACCGGCACAGGCAAGCTCAGGTGCTTGCTTGCGTCAATTTGGCACCTGTTGGTTTAATTCTCCTCTAGCAAAACATCAATTTTTTTTTTTTCCTCCAAGATCTTCCAAACAGCATCTCCTCACTGCAGATTTAAGAACACAGTATGGAACCTCTATATAAAAATGCAGCATACAATATTAATCAACGTGCATTTACTACAGTGAAGTGAAAATTTGTTCTGCGCTTTTAGGACGACAACCAAAACCAAGACAAGCAGAAAGTCTTTGGATTGCTCTTGGCAACTTGAATACTTTAGAGCATCTTGATTATTTTTTAGTAGATAATTTGTTAAAGATGGAATGTGCTTCATAAAAAGCAGAAGAAAAAGAAAAGAACAGCCCAATCAAAGCTAAGGAGCACATTTATTTCAAGCCGAAATCTTTTATCACACACCTGTGCTTTTATAAAGAGTGTCAGCAAAACAAACTTTGCCAACAATATGAATTTCTTATACATATGTATTACTCATCCTGAATTTTAATTTTATATTTGAATATATTTTAACCCTACCCATACAAGCATGAAGCAGCAGAGAGAGTATAATCATTATCACCTTAATGGCAGAAAAGTAATTCAAACATCTGCTGACCTTTGGGAAGCATCTGGCTGCAGTCCTCTCATGTCAGGATTCCAGACAGGGCTATGGCAATTGTGGAAATCACCTTGAGTATTACATAAAATTACACGTTTAGCATGCTAACCCGTAAATAAGAATAAAGGTAAGATATAAAAAGATAGCTATTAATAACACTACTTTCTCTCTGCAGATATCCACCACACCCTAATTAACTTTCATGATTTACTGACCTATTTTTAGAGATGTAGTAATCGAGTGAACAAGCAGAGACTGTGCTCAAGGACATCTAGGACCCTGTGGTAGACCAGAGTGAAATATTCATTCCCTTACTCCCTGCTTCATTCTTTAAGCAGATTATCTTCTGAATATACAGCATTAAGACAAGTCTTCCACTTTTCTTTCACTTCAAACACTTACAAGACTTTTGATATGTAAGAAATATGAGGTAAAATATTGCTAAGCTCTTCCTACATTTCAAAATTAAGGAATTGCCCCAAGTCAGGGTTGTCTTCTTCACAGGAGCACTTCCAGCACAGATATTTGTCCCTCTGTGATCTGATTTGCACGACTGAGGTAAGGACATGTGCTGCAAGATAAACAGTTGGGAAAAAAATTGTATTGCATGTTATATATTACATTATAATTCTCATTTTGTGACTGTATATAATACAGAACATGTATAAATGAGATGTATTTTATGTAGATATATCTTTCTCATCAACAAGCATAACAGCGAGAAGGTCCCTTCAAATTACAAATAAAGCAAAGAGTCTGTCATAAATTATTCTGCAAAACCACTGTAAATTAATTCAAGCTAGAAGGGTCATCTCATGCGCATCAAAAATGTGACTTTTTACTCTATTTCATCACATGATAATTCAGGGTTGTAGGGCAATGATTAAGTGACAAAAGATTTCAATTAATTAATTGTGAGTTCTTAAAAGGTTCACAAGGGAAAGGGCAGGAGAGATTAATTGATTTATTGTACAACAATGCTGCTGCTGCTAATTAAATCTTTCATTAACATCTTATGAAAATGGGAGAGCCATCTCTTTTTCCTTTTATCTCTTGCATTCTTTGATAAAAGTAGTAGTATAAATTTCTGTTTATGTTCCCCTATTCCTAAGAGTTACAAGAGCCTGGTAGACCCATTCTTCTCTGCTTTCACCTTACTAAAAACATGAACATTATGGACAAAATGGAACTATATATATAAAAATCTCCCCTTTTTTTGAAAGGAAAACGTATTTCTTGTTACGCAGACATTTCCACCAACTCCAGCGAGGGCTCTGTGACTTCTGGCAGATGGGTTCTCTTTAAGCCTGATTTGTGCTGTCAGTGAAGCTTCTCTCTATCTCCTGATCTTAGCTGTCCTCCTTTTCAACTTGCTAATTGACAGCACTGAACATGAAAATCCATCCAAGTCAGATCATTGGGGTGGCAGACACTGTTAAAGAAAAGCATAGCCCTGACATGGAAAGAAGAGCCAAGAAAGCTCTGGAAGTCTGTAGTCCATGTTCTGACAGTCAAAGTTTTTGGAGACCATTTACATGGCGGTGACTCACTTTTCCCTGTAAATTGAACTTACATTTTGCTCCCTCAACTCTCAGGGCTGTGACAGTGCCCCCGCAAATATTCTCACAATATGGTCTTCCAGTGTTCTTCAGTATAAGTCTAATTATCCCCTATTTAATTTTCACTACTAGGTAAATTACTGTTTTATAAAGCCTGAAAATGCCCACAGGAGGAGGGTTGGAACCAGATCACTTTTAAGATCCCTTCCAATTGAAACCATTCTATCATTCTGTGGAATGTAAGAAAAGTAAACTGTAATAAAAATTGGGAAATACAATGAAAAAGAGCGTATTTCAAAGAGGTAAAAAGCCCCTGATATATCTCAGAAAGCCACAGAAAAAAGAGGTTCTTTTCTGTACTTGTGGGCACTAACATAACAACCAGAGGACAAAAAAAATAGAAGTAACACAAAGCTGTCAGAATAATGGCTTAGGTCAGTGCAATTACAGGAAAAAAAGCTTTAAATTGCTAGAAATAACAGTAAAATGCCCATTTCAAAATGAAATGTACTAAGTTATTGGTCTATACAAACGATCTTTGACTTACTAGGTAGCATCCCAAGAAAGGCTCTAGCATCCTTACTTCCCTAACAAAATAAATTTCTACTTTTCACTTTAAAATAATCATCTTCAGCTGAAAGGATAATTTTCTGAACAGGTAAGATTTTTTAAATAACCGCAAAGATTCTTTTAAACAATTGGTATTTACAGATACATATAAAAAGACAGAACAAATACAAGAAATAAAGTAGGAACCAACAGGAATACTCAGAAATACATGCCTAGAACGTGAAATTGCCAAACTAAATTGCATAGAAATTAAATACCTGTTGGCTTTATGCAGTACGTGGGAAACTAAAGAATGGTGGGAGTTATTGTTAAAGCAGGCTCCAGAGACAAAGAAAATAATGATTTGTTAAGCTCTCCTTTGACTTGTTGTTGAAGCAAGAATATAAATAAAGATCTGTTTTCAACAGGATTATTATTGCTTGAATTATTTTCATTTCCCCAAATATAAGTATTTTGTACACATAAACCTTGAAGTTTTCCATGTTTTCTCCCAAGTGCACCTGGGAGAGACAGCTAATGTTCGCTGATTTGAAATACAAGTCAGCCATAATTTTCCTGGGTCAGCTTCAGAAGGAAAGCAGTAATCTCAATGAAAAAGAGAATTTAACTTTTTTCTTAAAAAAAATGTTTCATAGAAGATAGTAAATATATTGCTAACTACAAGGATCCAAACAATCAAGTCGACGTAAAACTGAAAAAAACTCCAACTAGCTATGATTTTAAAAGAACACTTACTAAATTGGCAAGCTTTGTACACCTCAGTAATTTTGGGATTTCTCTCATTACAATGAAAATACATACTAGAAATAGACAATCCATTAAAAACCATGTTTTTATAATTTCACTGCATTTATTAACAGTAATATTAAGAGACAAGAAGACCCGACTTACTGAAGGATGATATACCAGTACATAACTCTATAGTAATCTTAGGTATATCCAATACTTAAGATTCTTAAGGCATTAGGGTTACCACAGTATTTTTTGCACCCACAACACCAACCTAAGCTTATACACCTCTACACAGCTCTGCTATTTCTACACTAACCCTTTCTCCTCTGCCTGAACTGGGCTGGGACCATTTGCACAGAGAGTCAGCTCTGATGACAAACCTAGAGGTGAGACCATGCTCCTTTTATTTCTGCCTCTTGAATCGCTGCTATAGACTAGATGAATTTTAAAGTCCCTTTCAACCCCTTAACATTCCATGATTCTATATATAAGCATGAAGGGCTTTTCCTTCATTTATTTGTTTTAATCCTTCCCCGCTCCTATGTTTACCAAGGATTTTTGTCCCAGAAAATGAACTCTATATTAGTGAAAGATCACCCTTGACATGTAGTACATCCCAGAACTGTATCAAGGGCACAGTGGCTACTAGATACCGCATTTTTATATCACAGATTTATGGGTAAATACAGTGCAGAAAAAAAACATCTAAATACAAAAAAAATCTATCTCAACAACATGTTGTATAAATTGAAAGTTTAAAGTGAAGCAATGAAGGATACAGCCAAAAATGTAGACATTGCTTTAGGGCTTTTAGATTCCAAGTTAGAGAACATTTACATGAATTCTTAAGCACATATTTTCTGCAAAGGCATCTGTGGATTTTTAGCCCTTCTACATATCTGTGCTAATCTTAGTTGCCTAATCCCCCAGGACAGTAAAATCATCTTGTTTTCCTCTGTGCCTTTAGCAATTTTCTGTCTCCTAAAAGGGGAAACCACTATTCTAAGTTGCTGATCATTTGGATCTCTCATAAAATTAATCACTAATCTAAAATAAATTAGCTGACTTTTAGTGAGCATGACACATGAACAATGCAATATTTTTACTGAAAATGAAATCACCTCCTCTCTAGGGGCTTGCCATCCCTTAAATTTGTCCAGAAGCCTGAAGTACTCCAGCATATGGTGGAATCCTCAAGGTTACATATTACCCACCTATGTCAGGAACAAAACCCAAAACCCTAAAGAATTGCTTCTGAAACAGATCTGTTCTGTTCAGACAAGATATCAATAGGTGTATGTTGAATAAATTTAGTTAAATTTCACTCTGAAAGGCACTTTTTATGATAGGCTAATCCAAATCTTTTTACAAAATGTGTAATGCAGTCAGTTTTCCTAAATTCAGAAATCCTTTTACTTGCATATATTGAAGCTGATGGGCAATCTGCACACAGAGGAAGGGGGAATTTAGAAAACAAGCCTTTTAAGTGGCTATGAAACCCAACTACATCACTTTGCCCATTTGCTATTACAAAAAAATAGTTGCCAACACTTCAGAGTGGCTGCAGAGGCACAGAGATCTGCCTCGAGGTCTGTTGCCTTCAAGGCACTGAGCCCTGAGGAATCCCTGGAAAAGACACAAGAAAATCTCTCTGAAAGCAACAACACATCCCAAACTAGCAAACCCAGTCATTCTGCAGCCTTTGAACACTTCTTTTTGATTGATAAAACCTGCCTAAATAATCTCAGTAATATTAAGGTAGACCCTGTCTTTCTGTCATTACTCGTAAGTCTTTAAATTTAAGCTGGCTCTCTTCTAAGTTGCAAATCTCTATGGTTGCTAATATCATCAATTCTCTGTCCTTTAACTTCAGTTTTCTTCTGATGCTTTCAGAGAGTTACTTAAAAATAGCATTACGTTGTCATGCCGAGTAATTAAAGAAGTAAGATTCATAATTGATAGGATTTGCTCTGATTTCCCTGCCCCTGTTCTTTCCTTGTATTCCAGCAGATTTGAAATAAGCAGTCTCTCCTCAGGAAGCATCATAACATAAAATAAATGGGTGAGCTAGAGCAGTAGTAGCAATTTTCACTTATGAAAAAATTCACAGTAGTTGTAAATGCAACTATTAAGTGATTCCACTCCTAATAAACTTGTCTTTATTTTACTATGTAAATAAATAGGACTTGTAAGAAATTGAGCTTTTATGCTACGTAGTCAACATTGTTTAATATTGTTAAAAATAAGGAGTAGAGTGAATACTCTATACTAAAATTATTGCAATGTATTAGTCACCTACCTTGTTGTCTTGGACACCATGGATTTTGTTATTTATTACAGATAAGTAAACATACATCTATATAATATGTCCACTATTTCATTTTGTTATCTTTTTAAGAAAAGTTAGTATTGTTTGCCAACTTTTGACACATAATGAATGACTGAATATAGTTATTTCATTCACACTTGATTTTTTATTCATAGATAGTAATAACTTTGTTTAAAAATTAAATTACTTATTCCCTTGTTGTCTGTCCCATTTTGTGTCCCTCCACAGCTTAAGCATCCGGTGGTAATGTGTCATAAAGCTGAAGTAATGCATGTGGGAATGTGCACTTTACTGCTTTACTGTTTTCTAGAGTGAGAATAGCATTCCTAATCTAACCAGCGTCACTATGCAGCACAAGATATGTACAACATTTTAAACCACATCATTTTACAGTAGTCTCATGATCAGATACACTTGTGACATCCTTTTTATTGAGTTACATGTGTGCTCTTTAACTGTACAGGTCTTTGCATAGCATCATTTAGCTTGGAAAGGACCCTTAAGACCCAAGAGTGCAAGAATTTTTAAGTGTAAACTCTCTTAATGAATCAATTAAAACGCATCTGGGATGCATTTATCCATAGGAATGGATATATAGGAAATTTCTGACAGGTCTTGGGATTCTGAAATATGAAGGTTGCCAGTTGAGCCTTTGCTTTCCTTTTGCTTAGTTTGGGCATTCATCCTGGTCTGTAATATATCCCTGGTCAGTAGTGGTCTCCAGTTATGTCAGTGGGTGGCTAAGGAGATTGTTTCAAACTCCTGGTCAAGATGAAACGCAGTTTATGTCCTTCATGTTTTTGATTTTGTGCATGTTAGCATACACATACTGAAACAGATTATTTCACTGGCTGCTAACTTAGGAGCCAACAGCAGCAGGGATACCTGTGACAGGACACTGACATTGTATGCCTGATTTCACCAGGTCACTTGCTGAATACATCTCTTTTCCTTCTTGCAAAATGTTATTATTTTCTAGTACTGTAGAAACATGGATTACAGAAACAGTACATGGAAGAAAAAGGATGTCATTTGATACTAACCACAACCAGTCAGTTTCATTCTGTTCTGCAGTGCGGCCTTTGTCTCACCTGCAGGTCCACACACTTCTAAATTTTTGTAACAAATAATTTTACAGATATTGAATAAGTTACATCTCTTCCTCCCCATAGAAATAAAGATATTTAAAGGATGTACTATAGAAACCTGAAGATATCTTCAAGAAATAGTAAAATATTAATTTCATTAGTCATTGATGGGATGAGAGCAAGCGAAATGGACTTCTCTTTTCTTAATGGATTTAGAGAGAGCGCGTTTTGTCAAGCTGTTAATTAGATCTTAGGAGATAGGCAACTCATTAAAGCTTTGTGTGTTCTAAATACTACTTTTTATAAAAGGCTATTTACACATATTGCTTTCACTACTGAATTCTGATAGAAGTACAATTTTAAATACAAAACATTATTCAGAATTTATGTCTGACAAATACCAGTGTTCTTGTGACAGTGCTAGGATTCAGAGGAACTCTGCATTGTTTTCTCTCTCTCAAGTTTTACAGTCTTTATCCTTGAAGATTGTCTTTGACTAGTTAATTAGTTTTGTCAGTCAACTGCCTCAAATAGAATTACCAACTCTTTTTTCTAATTTTAATTTTAAATCTCAGATCCTTCTGCCTGAAATGGTGGGGAAAGGACACACTGAAAGCTTAGAGTTAGCTGTGGGCATATAAATACAATAAAATTAGAGCACAGAAAAGATTTCCAGGGTTTCTTCTAATGTGCATATCTGAACAATATTAAAGGATCAAAGCACTGTCTATCATTTCCTTCCATATCTTTTTCACCCATTTAAGATTAAATACTCCATCATTCTCTGAATGCACCAGAGAACCATACTGAAGTTTCTCATTACTGGTGTATTATTAAAAGGTTTCTGAAGAACTTGTTGAGATATTTGATAAAACATAATAAATCTCTTTGGAAAGTTGGGGTGAGTTGATCAAATACATTTAAAAATATCAAAATGAACACGAATATGTTTAATTGATATTAATTTTGAACAGAAAACAGTAAAATGATTGCTGTATTAAATGTGTTGTCAACAGAAGCAATTTGAGTGATTTTCAGCCAAGTACATTTCTTTCCCATCTCTCAAAAATTTTTATTTCCTACGGATCTGTTTGGTGGAATGTTATACCTGAGCCAGAGTAACGTTGTAAAAAACTTTTATCAAATATACTGTGAAGTTTGTGTTTCTACTAGCAATCAGTTTTCAAAATCATCGCTCTCTTGCACAGTAATTTATCCTTACCTTGAACCAGCTGGGCTAAATTTCTTCTTTTTAAAAAGCAATACTTTCTTAAAAATATATTATTTTGTTTCTTTTAAAGAATCCACATATATTGATAGTAATAAATCCTGAGATACAAATGTGATGGATGCTTACCCATGAAAATTACTTGAAAATAGACAAAGTTTCTAAACCTTTTAAATAAGACTAAGACAAGCCTGTGTATTACAAATTGGAAGAAAGAATACCTGCTACTGAATTGTATGTATTTTTTTTAAAAAAGTCTCTAAACAAGATGAATTATTTCTTTACTGCAGTTTACACCCTCCCCCAAAAAAATAATTATATAAAAGGAACTATGCAGGTCAAAACCTGTAGCAGAAATATTATGAACTTCCAAGTCTAAAAGAAAACAAGATTTATGCAGATAAACCACAGATGAATTCTTCTGAAATGCTAAAGAACAGTTATATTTTTCTCTACTTGACAAACATAAACTTATCCACAGATATAATTTCTTTGCTGTTGGTTGTACTGTTGCTAAATAGCAACAAATTTTCTGTACTTTAAATATCCACCAGGGCAGCAAGAACTGCAAAGACATTATTATCACAACATTAGGGGACAATTCAGAAGTCTCTTGCACAACACTACTTTTTACTTTTCTGGATGTCAAAAATAAGAACATTTTAACAAGCACTTGAAAACAGAGCTCACACAATATAATTTTATATATTCACAGAATCTTCTACTTAAGTAACTTCATATCAAAGACCTAGACAAGTAAGCTGATTAGAGCCATAAATGTGTCAAGGATCAATGTAAATTTAGGATTACATTTCATGTGGGAAGGTCTTTAGTGGATTTAAACACTCTACAAATATTGACAAAATAAGATACTTGATCCCAACTGCAGAATAATCACCAGACATAAGAAAGAAACAGAGAGCAACCTAATAGCTGAATAAATAAGGCATTTCCATGTAGAGGTACAACCTGAAAAAAAAATTCTGTTTCTATGTTTAAGGCCACTCATACAGTTTTTAAAAAGGTAAAGACATATAAGAAATTTTTATGATCTTACAGACACTAAGGTATAAAAGTCATTGATTTATTATTACAAATATATTATTTATTATTACAAATTAGGAATTGTAAATAAAACATGCACACATTTCTCACTGCATTTTCTAAAGGTATTCAAGCAATCTATGTTAATCCCCAAGATTTTACATACAAAAACTTCTTTCTTAAGATCTCAGGAGTCCCCACAGATGCAAGGCTATGTAAACATGGAACACAGTAAGTAGGAAAGACTATCAATTTGCTGACTTCATTTCTTCTTTCTCTTCAGCTAAATTAACATTGTCAGTTTTAAGCTCGCCAGAGTTTCACCTGCAGCAATAGGATACTTTTTCGTTTGCTCTACAAAGTTTCAATATGAAAACACTCTTAACCAGGAATGCTCCTTGGCATAAGGAGCATCTACCAATGCTTACAGGCCACCGAGCTCCACCGAGCACAACTCTCTGATTTTAACTTTAGTCTGGCTTTCCAACTCTTTATATCCATACTTCATTCCTGCTGTTCTAAAGGCAGGCTCTGCAAGCACCTTTGCTTTCCTATTCAACCACCCTGTCGCTCTTTTCATCCTTTTCTTTCGCCAACGCTTTCTCCCTTGCGCACTACTTAAGAGCTAAAGAATTTTTCCTTTCTTTGCTCCCAGCTTAAGAACATGTGCCATCCTGATAGATATTGCAGAGCTCTGTGCCTGCATTATCGTGGCTCTGAACCCAAGTCGTCAGCCCTGTCTCACAGCACAGATTATTAGCGCACATTCGACACTGCTGTCGAGATCCCATGGCTTGCCATTATCTTGAACAATGAGCAGATCAAGCTAACTACAAATGACACTCTGTAAGAAATAAAAGACTTGGTAGATTATTAACTCTCTACATGTGACACTGTGACATCAGGACCAGCATCTTGCATTAACCAAATGGCTCACTTGGTCACCCTAAAAATAAGATATGAAATAGCAAAGAAATATCCCATTTCAATATAATTAATACTTTCTGCCTTTTTATTCATATGTAGTTTCACAGCAATAATTTTCAGAAATAATTGGTACTTTCTGCTTTGAATTTACTGCTAAATCATCATGAACCCTGGGAATTCAAATGAACTAATACAGGAAGGGCTGCCAACCAAAACCCTTACGGCTTCTTATACCCTAAGAGCAATCTTATCCTGCTGGTCCTTAGTCAGCAGTGGCACTCCAAAACTGTGGTTTCACAATTCATTTTACTCTTGCAAGTGAGGTCAGGGTCTTTGAGTTGTGCTCTGTCCTCCTTGCATGCTTCTTTGATGGTGTTGCAAGTGAATCAGCCACCATATGCACAAAGCTTTAGTACTTTTCATTTAAATTTCTGGGTTTGGTGGTTCAGAATTCCTCAAAGTTTTCCATCTCAAATAGGCTGGCTCTGAGTTTATTTAGTTTCTTCAGCTCTCTATCATAGCTAAGAAAACAGCTCTATTTTCACTAATTGTAATCTATCAGCTGGCAGATATCCAAGGCAAGGAAGTGTGTCTTGCATTGGAATCTGATGCCCTGTGAACACAAACCTGAAAAGAGATGTCAGAGACAGCCTATTCCAAATAACACAGTGAAAGAAATTGGAGCTCTTTCATTTGCAGAGTCCAAACAGGTATTTCCTCACAGAGCTTTATTATTTACATAAAGAAGAAAAAGCAGCAGGCCAGAAATAAATTTAGAGAAACTCAGATGGAAGGAAGCCTTCCCAAAGTAATGTACACCTGACACAGGGAAAAAAGACCCACATTGTCCAAAAGTACCACACCAAGTTAAGAAAAGTTAATCCTCTGTTCTTTGTCCCTGTATTCAAAAATGGTCCTATGGAGGTTTGACAGTTTCCCACATATTTGCATGAGAGATACTGTATCACTTAACACAAGTAAAAAAAGTATTTTCAACCTATTCACTTTTTTTTTTTGATTTATAATTGTTTTCAAATTCTACAATTACAGTAAGATGGAACTTGACTTCGCGTATTTAGCTGGCCACTCCTTTCAATAAGCTTTTCTAGATGCAGGTTTCTGATATGTAACTCATTTTTCAGGAATGTTAGTAAAATTAAGTTCTCCTACATCACGTCATTGCACAACAGCCCGAACTCTGAAAATTGCTGTACCTTTGAGGGCTACAATATATCATGTTCTGTAATTATTGGAGAGGTCAGTAACCCCCAGTTCAATTTTTACAACTCTAATTTTCACATCAAAACAAATATCTACATGCATTACCATCACTCTGAGATAGTGTGAATTAACTGTTATTTATATAAACTTTAATATAAACTTTCTGTAACATTTGGAAATGATAAAAAAATTGATTTAAAATATCTGAACACTTAACCACACAGCTTCTGAGAACATACTTCTGGGCCATTAAGTACCTTGCATAGGCTTACATTCTTCTAAAACAATAAAACACGAATAAGTATGATACTTTTCAGACTCAAATACTAAATTAATCAGGAAAAGAGTATTATAATAAAGTACTCCTGAAACTGAATCAGCAGTATTTTCTTGATTAGAATTGTTACTAGCACTACATTTCCACAAACATCTTCAGCTTCTCCTCACTTCTCTTTCTTAAATGCTGCCATTCAAATATTTAGCAAATAATGAGAAGACAAGCAGCACAAGACAGCTTAACCTGCTCTTCATGATGATAATTACTTCACATTAAACGTTTTCTGAGCCATATATGGGAATTCTGGTGAAGTTCCATGGCTATCAGGTGTCAGGGTAGAAGATTCTGAGACTATGAGATATTATATTATATAAGCATGGAAGAATGCAAGTTGAGAAGGTCACTTTTTCAAGCTATTCAATATCTCTACATAAAAATATAATAAATGAACAGTAGAAATTTTCCTGTTTTATGGTAAAGCATGCCTGCTTATTTTTAAGTTACACACTATGTAACTTATATCACTAAAGTATCATTGAGAGATGTTTCCCTATTTTCCTCCAATCCACTCAGATCAGTTATCAATAAACTTAATATACTGAAACTAGATGGACAGTAAAACTAGCAATCCAGGCCAAGGTGATTTCACAGCTTCTCTCAGCAAATTAAATCAGTACAAAAATAAGCCAGAAATTTGCAATTTAAAATACTGCTGTAGGGAGAGTGAAAAAAAATCCTTTAATTTCCTGCTTTCAGTCCTGGTTACTTGTATGATCTTCAATGACATCATATACAACTCAGTGTAATGTGATATGGCAGAAGCTGACCCTAAGTAATCCAAAGAAGGAAATAAATCTGACTTTTGCCCTGAGGACAGGACCCAGGCTGGTCATTTTAGGACATTCATAGGATCACAGACAGGTTGAGTTTCAAAGGGATCTTCGGAGGTTATCTGGTCCAACCCCCCTCTGCTCAAGTGGGATCACCCCAGAATATGGTTGTCCAGGACCACATCCAGATAGTTTTGAGTGTCTCCAAGGGAAGAGCTTTCACATTATCTCTGGGCAAACCGTGCCTGTGCTTGGTGAAAAAACGAAAAAGCCTTTTCTGATGTTTGAAAAGAACCTGCTGCAGCATCTCTTTGTGCCCATTACCTCTTTCGCTGTCACTGGGCAGCACTAGAAAATGCCTGGCTCTGTCTGCTTTGCACCCTTTGGGAATTTGTACACATTGGTAAGATTCCTGGAGCATTTTCTGCTCTGGACTAAGCAGTTACAGCTCTCTCCGCCTTTCTTTGTATGAGAGATGCTTCTTTCCTGTGCTCTTTCCAGTATGTCCACACCTCTCTTGTATGTGAGTGTTACTGGGATGAACTTTACATTTATACTCTGTACTGATGGCTTTGGACCACAAACACATCAGAAGGGTTATTTCCCAGTGTCACATTCCACATAGTGATTTAATCTGCAGCTTCCCAAAACAAAAGTCAGCAAGACTTTGCTACAAACTGTTTCTCTCAATTCTGCAACAAATTTTCATCTGTAGGCTGCCCGTATTACTTTGTAAATCAGGGATATTTTATTGTAATAATGATCTCTGAATCACACATTAAAGATCTGGAAGAATTTGTTTAGTATTTACAATACTTCACATACACAAACACACACATACATGTTATCAACTTCAGTAATAGCCTATATTTGAAATAGCAGTGCAGGCAATAAGTCAGAAAATATGTGCATCACTATCCAACAAAAATAATTTTGCAAAGATGGGGACAATTAAAAAAATTATGAGAACAAGTCTAAGAAATGAGTTTGTCTGGCTGGTAATTGGACATAATTTAATTTGAGTGACCAAAACCAGTACAATCTAATTTGCACAACATGCTGCCCATGAATTCACTAACCTTGTAGTCTCCAAAGGGGTCACATAGCCCAGAGCCTATGATCACTTCACTCATGCAACGAGACACTGAGCATAAGACTGCAAGACAAAGTGTTCCTGGCTATGCAGGTCAAAAACAGCTTTAAAACAAAGCATGCCACTTCACCTTACACTGACAAAAGTGTTTTTTCTTGATAAAAACATTGTCAGATAATTACATTTACTGGGAGCAACTATGAAGCAGAAATTCTGCTGGCACTATCTCAGTACATGAAGGCCTTTATACTTTGTTGTATTATGAAATGTAATGAAGCGGTAAAGTACCAAATCACTGCTAGGAGAACAAATAAGGAAATGCTTATTCTTATGTTAAGTGTTTCCACAACAGATAATCACAGACACTTCCTTTCCTACACCCATCGTTTCCATGAGATAGGAATCTGTGAAAATAATGTCCAGATAAAATGCTGTTGGCAATAATTTCAGACAAAAATACTAATTTGCTCAAAATTTGTCACTGAGGTCAACAACAACACAAATGTATTAGTCTAGAGATCTAACCTTAAATACAAGGACATCTGTCAGGAAAATTGAGAATAATAGCGATAAGTCTCCAATCCCCAGGATACCAGATGAGAGCATGAGCGAGCACCAGATAAAAGCTGAAAGACAACATTAAAATTAACCTAGACAAATAACACCTATTATCTGGAAGAGAGGACAAGGCAGGGCAACTAGTAGACTTTTCTAATGTTTCTTTTTTTGGGGGGTATTCCCTTCCAAAATATATTTCATCCAGAAAATGATTTTCTATTTTCAAACAGCTACAGATGTCCTGAAGTTTAATAAATGCAGATGATATACACTGCCTCTAGCTGAACACTACGAAACCACCCTGTTATCTTCATTTGCATTACGATCTACTTACTTGTTCCATATGTCCACATGATACCTCTGAAAGCTCTGAGGTCTTCATTTTTCTGTCAGAGGCTGTAAAAGTTACTTAACGTGTTTTTTCTTTCAGCATAAAAAAAGAAATTCCATATGCAAATTCATGGTTTATTCAAATTCATAGATCCAAGTAGAGACATCTGCTGCTGGTAGTAGAGCAAAAGGCAAGTGTCCTGCACTGATCTATTCTTTTATTTCCTGGCCTCAAAACTGACATTCTTTATACCTCAACATTTGGTTTTTTGCTACAAAAATAACTGCATGACTTATGGTAGAAAGTGAAAAAAAACCCAACAACAAATTCTTTTTCTACAATCCTATTGTTTGCAATTTTGTTAAAATTTCTTAAAAAAACAACTTGAAAAGAACAAGATACAATCAAAATGGGAAAAAGACCCCAAACCAACAACAAAGACCTATCAGCAGCCAACTGCAAGTCTTACCCTCAGCTACCATCTCAGTATTATGACCTGAATATAGGATGGTGTCTGATCTTCAGGGAAACAACGGGAAAACCAGTTTTATTAAACTAACAGTATTATGCACAGGCTTAGGATAGGGGTTTCCAAGTGGAAAAGGATCACACATTACCAGGGATAAGAGAAAATGCAAGGAACACACCATGGGAACAGGCAAAGGCTGTGGCTGCGATGCCATCCGAACTTGGGTCGGTGGGAGTACCTGTGGATTAGGGAACCATTTCACAAGTTTGGCTTCTCAAACTGTTTTTCTGCTTTTAAGGGTGACTTTGAAAACCATTCAGCAGACATTGGCATTGGTCAGGGGGTCTGTTTTGGCGCACAGTAGACAGATTGAAAATGCTTATGAAATTAGATAAGGTAAATGGGTAATTATCCTAGTTAAAATTTCAACTGATACAGAAACAAGTTTTGATTTCACAGCCAACCACTGTATTCATTTATGTCTCTCCAGTCATTACTTCAAGGCAGTACAGAACTTACCAGGCAAGCTTTAATGTTTGCCATGGGTTTTTTAATTAAAAAATCCCCAAACCCAACAAAAACCTATCAACACCCAAGTTGTATTTAAAAGAGGAAAACCAGCTTGACACTCCAAACTTGGATGGATTTTCAATGAAAAAAACCAAGCCACTATAAAACAATAAATTAATGAGCAAAATCAACATAAAAATTAGAAGGCTTTGCTTTTCTGACAGGCAGCTGTTATTTAAATTCCCATTTTTGTAAGCATTCTATTTCATATTTTGTAATCCTTAAAGACCTTTGAAAAGATTTATCCTGTCATAAGGAAAAAAGAATTAGCATTTGCTAAAATCTGACTGCCGTGAATCAGTGTTAAACATCTACTTAAAATGCTTGTAAAACTGTGTATTTTCCACATAACACATGCTTATATTTTATATATATCTTTTATATATATGCATACAAGGATACCATTATAAAATCTCTTCATTTTCTGATATCCAATAAAATTCTAGTTTTCCCAGTCCTGTGGCAGACATTCATACCAGACAAGGCCAAAATGCAAAGGATTGTGAAACCCAGAGGCATCTGATTCTGTGGAAAAGATCTTTGGTGAGGACAAACTATAAATAGAAAAAGAAGTTACCTTTTTTCAACAGTCCTTGGCTTCAAGACATTTTCAGATTTTGCTCCTCTGATAACATAAGATGAAATTCACACCAAAAAATAGACTCAAGTGTGACAGCATATATTTAGGAACAAGCATGAGTCAGATGAAGAAAATGCTCTTAAGTTCTACGAAAAAGCTCTCAAATTCAGTAAGCCAGCACAGAAAAAAAAAAATTAAATTATATTTACATTCGCATACCTAATCTCTTAAAAATCATTTCTGGTAAGTATGAAGGTCTTCAGTATAGGATAAGACGCATATACAGAAAAACATATGGGGTACTAAGGTATTTTTCTTCTTGTTATCAAACCTTCATTTAAATTAAACACTAAATTTTGACACAAGAAGTCATTAGAAAAAAAACTTAGTTTCTATATTAACCTGTTACTAATGTGACGTTGCACAGAGTTACAGGAAATAAAAAATACAAACAAGTGAGATAATTTTGACTTTTTAAATGCTCATCTGCCTTTTTTTTTATATTGTCACAGCCAACAGGTGCATTGACCATCTGTCCTAGATCACACTACAAAAATTTTCTAATTATAAACAGCCTACCTTGGCTTTGTATAAGTCTCAGTAGTAGAACATTACTCTACCTGTTATGGAGTTAGTGGCTTTCCTGGTCTACCTGACCAAAATGGCTATAACTGAAAACTAAGAACATGCTAAAATGTGTCTGGAAAAAAAAAATTAGATACTCACCAATACTTGGACAGAGCTGAATTGCCAATTTTTTTTTTTTAATCTTTATAAAGATTTGAGGTACAGATGAACTCTGACAGTGGGGATAACCTGTGTTATTCAGAAAAATCCACCCTGAATTTGACTCTTCTCAGCTTCTTCCATCCTCTTCTATCTTTCAAAATTTTTACGTTTCTAATATAACATTAAAGTGCAATTTCATAGTACACTGGCTCAGTTAAAATGATTCACCAAAAAAAGAAATCAGTAAAGTGATGAAAGAAATATTTTTAACATTTAAAGGATGTTTTTATTATTAGTGTTTAGTGAATATGATTTAGCAAAGTCTATTTATATGTGTTAACAGTTTTATGTTCTCAGAAGTGGAAGCTTTAGTAAATACAGAAAAACAAACCACACATTTTTTACAGGCCACGCTAGAACTTTTCTAGCTGCTGTTCCACTTCTGACTCTCAAGTCAGTGCAAGACTTCATTATAAGTTCTTTAAACATGTAGGGCTTTAAGAAAATGGTGTAGGATCGAAAGACTTCTGTATAGAACTGGGAATGGAAGGGTAACGAGAGATGTGGAAATGCATGAAAAAAGAGTGCATTTCTAATATGATATTAAAAAACTGGAAAGTACTGAGAAAAGGAGATTTAAAGAACAGAAATATTATAAAGGGAAGGTAAAACAATTCAGACAAAATATGGGCTTTTCTGTACAGAGCAAGAAATTTCATTTTCAGGCTCCACTTGAAGTTGCAAACCAATCTTTCACTACAAGAGCTTTTTTTTTTCTTCCTGAGAAAAAAGAAATCTAAGATTTAAACTGTTATGTAGTAGTTCAATGGGTATGAAAATGTGCCAGCAATTTAATCCATTTCACATTCAGAAGCTCCTGAAGTTTGAGAGCACATTTGGTCACATCTATATTTAAATTTGTTAAACTTAGTCATAATTTCTAAACATACTCTCCGTAAGTCTTTTTTTTCTTGAAAGAAACATTTGCTGTAGAATAATGAATATGAATTATGCAAAGAAAGTCTTTAAAGAAATACTTCTTGCATATTTTAAGCCTTTTAAAAAGTTGAGTTTGAAAGACACTGACATCCAGAGAGACTAATTTCTTTTTATAATAAGAAAAATCATCACAAAATTGTAGTTCCGAACATGTCAGTTAAGTTACTGGCAGCGAAATTTGTGTTGCAACTATTCTTCTACATTTTTGAAAGGCTAGAAACCTTACCCTGTTCATATCGTAGAAAGTAAAAATATTTTTAATTCATTCCCTTATCTCAACTCAAAGTAAAAAAAACCAAGCTTAACATTTACCTGTCTGACAAAACTTTTCACATTCAAGATGGAAGTTAGCTTAGAAAAGTGATTCAGCCGTGGAAGATGGAAAACTGCTGCAAGACTCAGGGTTCAGTACCACTAAATTCAGCAGCAGCTCTTACAGGAAATGGCAGCCGCGCCAAGCTAAGTTCTTCCTCAACAGTTCAGTTAGAAAAGAGTTTGACACAGAAATGAGCAAAGCTATGCCAACTCATCACACCTTTTAATCCCAATGCAAAAAATTCCTGCCATGTCTAGACCTGAATTCTGCTTCCTTTGCCATATTAAATTCTCTCCTGGACGAGGACATGAACAGTGACCTAGAAATCAGCTTTAGCTTGGTGACCTAGTCCTTCTCCTAAATGTTCTTGGGAGACTACAACTAGCATCAAACCTTAAAGTCTGTCTACAACTCCCTTTCTAAATCTAGCCATAAAATAATCCTTGTTTTCAAGATTGGACCCTCTTACTAAGTCTAGCCTGGTAAGCTTTAGCAGACATAAACAAAAACTAACCAATTTCCAGCAATTTCTCTGAATCAAGAACAAATCTTAGTTAGCTAAGATGGAATCCTTTTTGCATCCAGACCGAGGCTTTTCTCTGACGCCAATAATTACTTAACTCCATGCACACCCTGACTGTTGTTCACCCATGCTGGTAGATTCTTCTTGGCTTGCTGTGTGCATGTGTTTGGTTGTGGAAGGTTTCTGGACAGCCCTGATAAGCTCAGCCAAAACATCCTTGATGGGGAGTACTTGGCAGGACAAAGAAATATTGATAACAATGTGACATTCCAGAAAAGCGGGAGGACCTAAGCAACAATTTATGTTCTACATCCACTTATGCATCTACACCAAAAAGGTATTAAAAAAATAACTCAGTGTGCCCGTAAGAAGGCTCGCTACACAAGATTCCTCAGATAGACAGGAGCGTGGCTGTCCCCAGCGTCCATGATACGGATAATCCCTAAGTGACACTTTCCCATCACTGATCACACCAGCTCTAGGGAGCAGCTTAGTGCTCAAGGGCCAATAAAGCCAGAAACTCTTGTGAGCAACAGAGAACACATAACAATGGGAAAGGAAAGCAGTTCCCTGGGATCTTTTTCCATTCTTTTCTAACCTTATACTTTATTACTCAGTCTGCCTCAATATCCCAAATACTTAGCTCTTAATAAAAGAATGAGCTATTCTTTTTTTATATATTTTTTTCAATTTTTTAATAGCTGTAACAAAAAAATCTCCACGAGGCAGTTCTTCTTTTGTTCTGTTCTTCCAATCTACAAGGCTGCATTAGCTGGAAGAGTGTTTTTACAGATGCCATTTTAGCGCACAGAAAAGTGACACTTCTCTCCCAGAAGAACTGTAAGTCAAGTTTTCACCCACTCTTTTATTTTTTTTACATTATCTTTGAGAAGCACTTTCATCCCCTCAGCTTTGCTGGTTTTATACATGTTGAGATCCTTCAGACTACAAATAAATTAATGTAGAAATACGTTAGAAGTATATTTTCAGTTTTAAAAAAATTTTTGGTTACAGTCATAATCAGGAACTTTGAAAACTGATTGATCTTTATTTTTATAATTCCATAGATAAAAATTATTATCATGAACTTTTTTATCTTAAGCATCCTTAGATATCAATATGCATTTTGGTACTGAACCAAGTCTCATGATTTTGAGAATTTAACATGCAATAAAATTTCAGTAAGATTAAAAGCTAACAAGAAACATCCTCTTCCTGCATTAGACCTTCCTGATAGCACCGTATGTCACTGCATAGGTTGTTATTCCCAAATATTTCAAAGTTGGTAAACTAAAAGACAAAGAAGGTGGTTTATCTGTCCCCAAAGAGTCAATAGTTAACAGCAAAAGAACTTCAAAATAACTGTTGTGGAATTCTAGTGAATCCAAACCAGTCCTGCAATCCACTAAATAAAAAGTCCAATGACTTAAAGAATGCAGCATCTTTCCAAACTTGCATGCTGTGCTGTACTATGTGCTTGGAGTCACCCTTAACTGGGATCCCAGTACAAGGAGGAAAAATGTAGCATGAAATTTAGCATCTCAAACACTGATTGTTGGGTAAGAGTTTCTTTAATTCAAGGTCCAACTACGGTTCTTCTAGTAAAGATACCCTCCTTTTTGCCATAAACACATATTTGCAAGCAGTCACTCGAAGTTAGGTTTTTACTTCTGAATCAACTGAAGTTTGTACACCAGAAACAGAATTCCTGATAAACCTACACAGAATTGGATAAACAAATAAAATACTGTTCTAGTAATTTACAAGATTTTCTTACACAGGAGAAAAAAAGTCAAACTACTTTTTATCTTTTGAAACTTTATCTTTTAAAATGTTTCTCAGTTATGCTTTGTTCATGCAGATCTGTACAGAAGGGAGCTTTCTCATTAGCATCACTTGCTTTTGTGTCATATTACCGTTTAGAGTTTTTCCTACTCTAGAGAAACTATTTTCAGGCTGAAACACTTAAAGACCTACATTTTCTTTGGACAGGTAGATCCTACAGGTCAAATCTTGTTCATATTGTAGCATAGAAATTATGTTCTTAAAAGGTCATTTACTTAGAAGGCAAAAGGAATGTAATTTACTAATGGGAATTAAGCCAAAATGAAAAAAACTAAAATACTTATAGCATCCTGCTGACTCTGCTGATAATTTTTCCAAGTGTACCAGTCATAAAAGCTGAAGAAAAAGTCTTGACTGGGAGCAGTAGGGAAAAACAGTCTACTGCCACAAGTCAGCATTTTCATATAGGTATCACAGTGATTAGACACTTAAGTGCAGGGGGAAAAAAAACCAAAACACATAGATGTAGTAATTAACCATTAGTAAGGTTTTCCTTAAAGCCCAGATTTATGACAGTCACATTCATCTTACTTTTCCACCTCGACCTGCCCATGTTGCTAACGAAAGTGGCTGTCACTTGTGACATTCAGTTGTCATTAGAAATGACTGTGTCATTAGTCATACAAAGTGTTTTCTTCTATCATAACCTATAATTATTAGCTGCACTAAGCAGTTGGAAACCATGATGTAGAACTCATTCAGACTGGGGCAGTTGTTCAGATCTGCTGTGGAACAAGGACACTTCATTTCCTCTGAACACACACATATGACTGTCTGTAGGACGCCCTGGTATAATGGGATCTTGATTCTGCAAACATACATGCTGATGTTTAATTTATGAAATTATGACCTTACTGAAGCTAATCACAGACATACAGGTGGCATGCATGTATCTGAAGGATTGAGAGTAATTGGCTTGGGAAAAAAGAGACTTTTTATTATACACAATTTAAAGAAATGATGATTTCTAATAACATTTAGAAAGCACAGTAAAAGATGAAAAACAGACAATCCTAATAACTTTTGGAAAATAAATACAAGTATTTCCAGTGTTAATTCTACTTTCACAATCTCAGTAGCAGATGACCTACAGTGCTCCTACATGAAATCCAGTTAATAAAAAGAGAATGATTTTAAATTTAAATGCTTAAAATGAAGACCAGAAAACTATGCTGAAAACTGTAAATCTCTACGATAGTGCATAAACAAGGATAACCCAAATTTCAATTGTTGCATGATGATATTCTTTATATAAAAAAAACCCCGTAGACTTTAATCAAATTCTTAAAAATCATGGCATTTATATCCATCAATACAAGCAAGCTTAAGCAAACACTTGTCCATATCTTCAGCGCTAGTTGCAAAATACAATATTGGGGATAAATAACCTGTAAGTATTAGTTGTAGACAGATATTTCCGAGATCTTGGGTTCAAGTCCTTGTTCCACTATGACCAACGTGATCACAGCTAATTCAAACAGATTATCTGTGCTTCACATCCCATCTGCAAAGCCAATTTATCACCTGATACTTGCCCTCACAATGAAATGAAGGAAAAATTAAGTTGACTTATAGGAATTCAGATTAGCACAGCTAGAAAGACACCATAAAATTTTAATTCTTGCAAACATAAAGGATATTTTCTCATGTCTTGCTGTGAAGTCCTCTTTCTTTTTCTGGCTGAGACAAACAGCATCTTTTAAAAGCTTTGTCTTTAAAATTTGTGCACAGTAGGAACGCTAGCGAGAAGGGAGTCTTGGATATCCTTATCTGGTGTCACTTATGTCTTGCACTTCCGGAAGTAAAAGTTCCCAAAAAGCAGAGTTACAAATTTCTAGCTTTAATAAGGGCTCAAGGCAGTTTCTACTGTGGTAAATATGGAAAAAGGACAAACAACATGAAGCCTCATTTCACAGAAGAGGAATGCATAGGGGAAAGACTAAATAAATACTTACAGTGTTCCATCCCTGTGCTGACCATTCACTTAAGAGTTGGATTCAATGGCACCTGTGGGTCCAACCCAGAATATTCTGTGATTTACTAAAATAGGTGTGTATGTGGCAACAGAATGCAACTTGAAACTTAGAAACAATGTTCAAAACTAATGTAAATGAGAAAGGTTTTGCAGTCACACAATATAACAGGGGTATGGAGATACTAAATTGATCACTATTTTTATTAGACATTTTTTCTTATTCACCATTTTTCCTACAAAAAAAGTGAGGTTAATGATCCGGGTTTTTTTAGCCCCAAGGCCACACTGTAACAAAACATTTTTAGGGAGAGTATATGCAGGTATGTGAGTTTCTGAAAAACTTAGATCTTTCTGATATATCCTGTCTCATGACACATGTCTACTTTCCCTAGAAAGAAGGAGATTCAGGAATGAGCTCCAATCTTTTCAGTAACTGGCATTCATGACTGCAGGTTCAGATGGATTATTGGTGGTAAGGTATGCACCTTAACGTTAAATGTCAAATTAACATGAAATGCAAGGATAGCAATATGTTGAAATTTGTATACTATGCACTGAAATTGAAAGACTATGCAAAGCTGATCCCCCAGTGCTAATAATATATAGTACTTAGCTCAGCATAAAATTTTATTTCATGTCAAAAATTTAATTTTACAAACGTAAACTAAAGATCTGCTACTGAACAAAATATTGCACACAACAGTAAATATGGACAGAAAGATTCATTACACAACAGGTATCACTGCACATATGAGGAACTGGAGGAAATATACGGAAAAATGCAGAACATATCTGGCTATCCACCTTCCTCAAGCTGTTTGCTAACTATATGGCATTTACCAGGACAGAACAATAAATACCAGCAAATTAATCTCATGATCAATTAATAAGCTGTTTGCTGCATTAAAGCACAAAATGCTTCCTTAAAGCTTTTGTAGACTGAAGAGATACGGGGAGAAACGTCTTCTGAAGGAATGCAATAAGAGAACCCTTGGAAGATACAATTTGCATCTTTGGTTTTATTATTATTTTGAGATTGGAGAGACTTCTTTTCATGACAAATCAGGAATTGCTACAGAAGGAAAGAAAATGTAATGTGCTGAAAAAAAGTATTTCTGAACACTGCAAAATAAACATTTCATAATTGACAAGAATCCCAGAAGCAAACATTTTCATGTTAATTTTGCAGCTGATTTTAGGTACTTATATGATAAAATTTTTTTTAAAAATATTTTGAAGCTATACTGCAAGATCAATTCTAAATTACTATTTCAATTCATGTTCTCTTTCTTATGGTTTGTGTTGTTTATATCACATGTAAGTGAGATTGAAGGCTATTTGTAGAAGTAATCAGGCCTGTTCTCATCAGCATCAATAATGGGCTTGTCATTAGCAATAAGGTCTCTGCTCAAGATTATTCTCTGTGAAAACCATCACCAATATTACTTACATTTGTAACTTCTTCTATTTTAAACATGTGACTTTTACTCTCATTGCTTCTTTTCTGTATACAATTTATTGATTGATTGATTTTGCATATTTTAGGGATGTGCCGAAACCCAGTAATAAGATCCTGCATCACCTAGTAAGATGTTAAGATTCTCAGAGGTCTGATCTACTGTGAAAATAAATAACATATATGGTAAATGATTCCTCAGGAAAACATTTTGGATCTGGAAGTGGCACCCACAACAGGAAGCATTATAATAGCAACAGTTTAAGGAAAGCAGCTCAAGGATAGAACACAGTTAAAACACATTCTATGCTGCAATAAGAAAGATGTCAAGAACCACAAAAAGAATTTAATGCACACAATTTCAGTACAAGAGATAAAGAGACTAAGTACTGAGAGATGATATTACTTGCCTAATAGATGGTATTACCTCACTGAAAATCTGACAGATTTAAAAAATAACGGACGAAATTTTTTTAAATGCAATAGACCAGCTGCAAATTAAACTAGGCCATGTTGACTGTGTAATCATTAGAGATGGCATAGAAACAAATGCATCAAAAATGCAAGCTATTACAAAAAAAAAGTCACCAATAGAAATTATAAAGCAACTGGAATCATTCCTGGGATTTCTCAAATACTTAGTCAAATTCTTTCCATGCCTTGTTCAAGCTACAAAAAAGTGGTGTTTCAACATCTGAAGAATAGAATTTCAGAAGAACTGTCACAAAACTTTTTTTTCTCTCTGCCAAAACTTCTCTCCTAGGTTATTTAGGATCTTCATATAAAATTAAGGACTTTTTGATACCTGAAAGAAATATGTGGTAGTTGTCTGTTCTCAGGATTTGTATAAGGGCAATAAGACAACAGCAAACCAGGAAAAGAGAAGAAAATCTGTTCCTTGGAATTTTATGGCAGTTATGTGCAGCTGGTGTTCAATACTGCATTTTAAGAGAACAAAGCACTAGAAAGATTGATCAGAAAACTGTTCTATTAAAATATATATGGGTATATCAGCTGAGGAACCTTAAAACCTTCTTAAAACACTTGACAAATACATTTAGAATGAAGCCATGAAAGTAAAAGCTTATTTTTCAAGGGAAATTTGGTTCCATTAATTCAGCAACACAGCTAAAACACAAAAACTAAGCACATGTCCCACCAAGGTGTCATTTACTCTCAAAAAATCTGAAGTGAAAAAAAATCAGATAAGGCTTATTGAACAGAAAATACATTCACAGAAGTGTGGATCACAGGAGTTACTATTTCAAATGCAGAAGACAGATCAAGCTTATATTCTTCTTCCCCATCTCCCAAAGGGAGCTGCAGAATAAACTTATGTACTCATCACTTGAATAAGATATTCAGAATTTATGATAGAACTCAACGTGTGAAGAAAAATCAACTAAATTAGTACAGTTTCAGTGAAAAACACCACATCGAACCCATTGTCAATTGATTTTCCAAACAAAAGGTGTGAAATTCCAAGGATTTATAGAAAAAACTCAAGAATTTGATATAATTTGTGAAGTGGTTGTTTTCCTACACTTATGTATAACTGAGTACATACAGGGCTTGCACAGCTGTTGACAAACAGATGAAAAAGAGTTCCAGGTCAGGGAAAGACAACAGAAGTCCTGCCGGAAGTCTTGGCACAAGATTGGCACCTCTATTTATTCCTAAAGGCTGGAAGAGTTTTGTTAAGGCATCCCTTTTTAATCTGGTATAAACACTAAGGAATAAAGATAAAGAATATAAAGATCACATTATGCAGACAGCATAAAAGAGCAGAAAAAAAATATTTCCCAGAGCTTCTAGGGAGATTCTGCTGCAGAAGTAAGTTCATGTTCAAGGAATAGGTATAGTATACCTAACTAGAATGAAACAGCCCAACCATATCAAATCAAATCAGCCGTTTAACCACTCATCACATCAGAACTGCATCAGATGTGATCTCTGCAGAACAGCTAAAGGCAACAAACAAAAAGACCTCGTGAATCCAAATATTTAAGCGTACCTGAAACCTTGCTGTCAGCCTGCACTGCTGACCATTTCATTAGGCTTAAAGGAAGCCAACACATTTTCTTATCAAACCTCAGCAACATGGTTTTTCAAGATTAACACTAGGTTAGGCTTTTCTTTATCCATAACTTAATCAAAGAAGTTTGGCACAGTTTTGGATATATTTCATTGATATATTTCTTTGTAACTTAGGCCATTTTTTTATTCCCTCTGTACCTCTCTCATTTCGTGAGGATAAATTCATACTACAGTTGCATTATTTATTATCAGAAAAACAGCACATACCTTTAATAACTTTATTATTCATCATGCACCTTACCAGTTTTAGCACTACCCTAATTTCTTTATATGCAGATTGAAACAGTATTTTCAACGTGGAAACACACATTAATGCAATCTATCAGATACTAGTACGTCTCTGTGCAAGTCTTACAAAAACTTCCATTTTTTCTCATAACGCAAAATGCTTAACCACATTTTCTTTCAATAAAATGAAGATAGTCAATAAAACTCAATACAAGAAAGCTACAGTTTCACTTGCTGGGTGCTCTGCATGGTTTTGCTACTTTGATAAATGAAACAAAATAATCCTTTCTTAAAGTATTTCCTACAAATCCTAACTTGAACTATACCTCACATTGTTTCCTCTGGTAGCATGTAATGTGTATACATATAAACACACACACGTGTACATATGTTTCATAATCGATTGAATAAATAGATATACATAAATCTATCATTTAATAACAGCCTACCTATTTTACTTCCATACAATTATACTGGAATTTGATTTACTTGATGTAAGAAAGGAGAACACAAACCATGTATTTATACTTCTATTAGTATGAAAAGCAATGAAATATTCAAGCCTGCCTTAAATAATCTGAATACCTATTGTTTGTGATTAAGGTTGCCATTAAGACCTGGTGAAGCCAGATCATCAGAGCAAGGTAGCTTCAAGAGATATAATCGTTTACTGAGGTATTTAGTTCAAGGTATGGCAACCTCTGAACAAATTAAGATAATAACAGCACACATCTGCTCAAAAGTGAAGAAGGCTTTTTCCTTAAAGTCTTCAAAAGCAAAGGTTACAACCCCAGCAACTTTCACCCTGAATGAACAAATATAAATGCAATAGACATGACAAAAAGGATGTTAACATTTACAGAAAGCCAGGATAGTGATTTTTTTTTATTATTATTCAGTTCCTTGGTTCAGCAAAGGGACAACTCACTTTACATTGCTCTATGAGAAATATACAAATGAGAATTAATTTAGACAGATCATGTTCTTCTTGGAGACTCCATAGTCCTACCTCACATTTTACCTCTGCTGGTAATTGATGCAATTATTTTATCATACTGATTTTATAAATAGTTTAAATACCATCAGTTTTCTTATCTTAATTGCACTCAACTAGTTTACCAGGAATGTCATACTCGAATTATTTGTTCTTGATTTATCCCCAAAAATGTAAGCTCTCAATTGGACTGAGGAATTAAACCGTAATTTTGCATTAAATCCTTTGTTATTTCTCAAGCATTTTCAGAATGATTATGTGCATGTGCACACATGTGGGCACATACACACCTACTTAATAGAAGCTGGTTTTATATAATAAGACACCAAAGAATTTTCATAATACATCACAACAAACACCAAAATGAACTCTTGCCCGTATTAAAAAGCACATTTGCAACAGGCAAACACACACTTTTCCTCAAATATATACATAGTGATTTAATTTGAACCATCACCTAATTAGCTTTAGTTTGCATTAAACAAAAAAAGAAGTATTAATATATAACCCGCGTTACCTCCTGTTTATACTCCTTTAGTTGCCAGATTCAACGAGCACACTTGGAAAAAGTTTAGACCAAGACTGTTGTATTAGGGTAGACACAGCCTCAGGCACTGCTACTCATTATGTTGATCTAAGTCACAGTGTGCCTTAATGATGGGTTGGAAAATCCATCCCGTTTGAAGTGAACAACCCGAGGTTATATTTAACAGGATTCATTCTAATGTACTCTGCCTCCAGTTGGTATTGGTTTTCTTAGGAGGTGGAGATTTCCACTAGGGGAAAATAACACTGAAAAGGAACAAGAAGAGACTAAAACAACTTAGCCCATAAGAAGAAAAGGCGTGCTATCACTTTTAAACATATCAGGTGCTTGGGAGAGCTGGTTTAATGTCTCAGCAAAATAGGATGTGTTGAATATATCAGTATTTTCCAAGGTTCAGCTCTGGACCTGATATGAGATCCAGCCTAGAATGATTAAGCAGGATTCTTTTAGGCAGCTTTCTCAAGTCATTCTGAGCTATAAGAGTTTCCTACAAATGCAAAAAATACTGCTATACACATGGGATAGGAAGACAAAACAGTGTTCTGCCTGAAGATACGTTAATTTCAAGTAAATCACTGGATGTACCCACCATTTTTTTAAATTGTATTGCTTTTCTGCTTCCATTCACAATCCTACCATTCCTCTCCTGTCTACTCTTTAATTCTCATAACGTCCCATCTTCTTTAAATGTCTTTGAGGTCAATCCTTTCTCAAGCCTTTTCAAAAGGAATGCCTCCTTTTAGACCCACCATGAATTTCTACAAACAATTTCATGATCTACAGCCACTGTCTCCTACAATACATATTCTCAGAAGAGTTAAACTTGAAGCATGTTAGCATTAAAATCCATAAACATTGCTAATTTTAAGGATGCTGGCAAGAAATATTTGCAAGATTTCTAGAACAAGTCACTTCTACAAAACAATCTATTGTTGAGAAGTGTATTACTGGAAGAGGCAAAAATTTAGGTTGGATATTAGGAAAAAATTCTTTACTGTGAGGGTGGGTAGACAGTGGAACAGGTTACCCAGGGGGGCTGTGCATGCCCCATCCTTGTCAGTATTCAAGGGCAGGTTGGATAAAGCCTTGAACATCCTGGTGTGGTGGGAAGTGTCCCTGTCCACAGCAGAGGACATTGGGATTTAGATGATCTTTAAGATTCCTTCCAACCCTTAACTTTCTACAATCCTATGATTATTTAAACTGCTTAAAGATAAGAATCTACTCTGTACTTTTGTTTCTCTGGCATTACTCTAGGGAATTCTATCAAGCAATTTTTTAAATTATGGTTCAGGCTGATTTGCCTTGAAATTTAACATAAGAAAAAAACCTCAAAAAGTGCACACAAATTACCTGCTTTAGGAATAAGCTCTTCCATTATTACAGATGGCAAAGATTTCCATCTATGTTGAGAGATTACACAAACTCTGTTAAAGAAAATCAGCTTTAGAATTCTTAATATACTTTTCTTAGCAGAACACAATCCTTTCGTTAACAGTTTTTCTTCCAACAAACTAGATTATTATTTTAATTCTGACATAGAAAGAAACAAACCTACTATACAGCTACTGGAGTTCTGATTTGTTGTGTTACATCCCCTTCAAAAATAATAAAAAAAGGAAATTCAATCTGCATAAATAAAATATCAGTATTATTATAATTATATAAATTTATTTAAACTGATATTAATCTAAATCTATAGTACAGGCACCTTCCCAGAACATCCATCACAGACTGGACTACAGGAATACGTTAAAATGAAACAAAATAAATAACAAAAAACTCCTGCTAAGTTGTTGTTAGCAAGGGCATTGTCATGAACAGAAAGCATCTACACAAGAAGAATATTGTATAGTTTTGTCACCTTCTCTGAATCAAAACATCACAGTTGCCATTTTCTCACATTTCCCTTTCCTTTCTTTCATTTGTATTTGCTTTAAAGGTGAATGGGATGTAAGAATGAAAAAAGGCACCAGAGTGGAAAAAAGGAAAATTGAAAGTAGGCAGGAGAATTTTTTCTAAGCTTGATAAAATGAGGAAGAGCAGCATACACAAAGAGACAAAAGAGGTTCTTCTCATTGCTTCCTTATATCACTGTGATAAAGTACAGTGCACGACTCTGTTCTGCCTTTTCCTCCTCCCTTGAGAAGTGGAGCCTCACTCTCTTTTGTACTCGGGGCAGAGCAGGAAGTTTTCAGCTGGTTTTGAGACATTCAAAACAACAGAAGTAAAAAATATTCCATGATTTTTAACAAAATTCCTATAAACTTAAACCAACAGACTACAACCTATCCTTAGGCTGCAACTGAAGCACTGCATTGCTATCTACCTTTCACTAAGCCAGTACACAGAATTTTTCCTTTCATTGGAAGGGATCAGAGACCTTTTAAATGAGTTACTTCTATGGTACTAATAACCTGTGCCTAAAAGGTGTGAAATGCCACCAATTGATTCAGATCCAATACAGCAGCAGAGGCTACAGTAGTGCCATAGCTCTTCAATATGGAAATAAAACATGCATAGATCTAGTGCTAGCAAACTCTACACCTTATCTTTGTTTCATCTTATCATACTGAAATGAATATATAACATCAGGAACATTAGGAATTACATCAGGAAACAAATGTAACCTCATGAAACACGATTCCCAAAACAGAAAAGAGGAGAAGCTATGTTTGATAGGCTTTGTAGACAGCCTTTGTAATGTCCAATACAAAGGCATGGCGGTCCAGATAAGCACAGTCAAAAGAATTACAGAGTCTAAATATGGGTAAATTCTTAATTTGTTGAAAAGCATGACATAAGCTAAAATATAAGTAACATTTTATCTTGTGGTTTGGTTTGTCGTGGGATTTTTTTCCCTGTTAATTATGCCAAAAAAATTTAGTTTGACAGGGCCAGGCCATTTTATGGAAATCTTTGAGTTTATGGAAATGTATTAAGTAAGACACACTTGAAGGGGGCTCGTTAACAGCAGACTGCCAGAAACCTGGAACTGAAAAATGTGCCCTGAAAACAATAGAAAACAGGAGCACAGCATTTCTCTTCCCAGCTACTCCATACAAACATCTTTCAGTTTCCTGACATTTCATTCAAATGAAAAACAGATGAAGCTATATGTGTTTAGTTACCTCCAAAAATTTTCTGAAATAAATCTTCAATTGTTTCAGTAGAGATAGTTTTTTTTATTCTTTCATAGTGTTCTCTACGGAACATCTTTCTTTAGAACAGCCCAGGCCCTACCTAGCAGATTGATAGTATTATTTTACATCTATCCTCCTATTCTGACACTTATTGTCTTCAATAATGTATCACCATTTCTGAAACAAATCTACATTCTTCAAGCCATATGTTGTCAAATTCCATTTCACAGCTTTGTTCTCACATTCTTTTCCTATTTCAACACTACAAACTGAATAGTTTACATCCTCTTTCCCATTTCCTCCCCTTTTCTTCCTTGTTTGCTCAGAGTTGCCAGCACCCTGTTCAGCAGGGTGTCATTTTTGGTATCTGCAATAACAGTCACTATTTCACTTTTTGATGTCTACAGGACATTTCACAGATTAAATTTATTACTGAGTCCTAGAAAACTTCCAGTGTTCTACCACTAATGATAATGCTTGAAAAAGGTTTCTGTTCTGCTGCTCTCAAAACATAGATTTCTGAATTGTGACACTGAAAGACAGCGAACAGACTTTTATTGATGCAATAATTTCAACAAACTGCAGAGACTGCAGGTAACTTTATTATTCAGAAGTGACTGTTCTGAAAGAGCAAGAGAAAGCAAGGATTTACTCTAGATATCTTTGGACATAGTATTTCCACTGATTTGAAAGGTCTTTGTACAAAGAAACAAACTTAGAAACATGTCTTAAAAATGATCATTTACATGCATAACTGTTTATGTGAGTACTCAAACATAACTGCAATACAATCATAGCAAATATCCATATGTTCATGAAAGATTGGAGGAATAGGATACGAAACAAATAGTAAGCAGCCAATATTTTTGTTATAGCATGTTTCTTGTATTGCATAGCACATTTAACAGGGCCTGGAAGACTCAGGGTGAATAACATTAGCCATGTTACTAAGAGCACCACTGCAGCCTAGAAAAAGTAACTGAGGAATTCTTATGCAATTTTTCCTGTTTTTCTACAGCAGAGCAAACAAGTCTCCATAGCACTGTAGAAGCTAACTTTATCCCATCATAGAGGCTTTTTATGACTCCAAGTGCAAATAATGAGCAGGAAAAGACCACTTAGGAATTAATTTACCAAGTTATGAAAGTTTTTTAATTAAACAAGAAAATCAATGAGACTTCAGTCTGCAAGTTTCATAGAATACCTACACCTCCAAGAATGCACTTAAATTGGTGTATTCCTTAGAAAGGATGCTGACATATATTCCATTTTTGATATTCTGGAAAGAGTATTTCAGACAAAAACTGCCCAGTTTCTTTTTGAGTTTGTCAGAATTCCCAAAAGGGAAACATTTTAAGTTTTGTACTATCTTATTGATCCGAAATTCCCTCTGGATTACACACGGAGGACATGAAGATTTTAGGGGTAGACAAACAGCAACAATGAAACAAATTTGCTTTTTTTTGCAAGTGATCTTTCTATAAAATATATATTACATAAAGATACATTTATTTAGTTTTCTCATTTATTCTAATTTACAACAGGCGGTAAGAATTTGTGTATGTGTATAAATAAAAACTAAATCCAAAATACTTCATGATGATATATTTCTCTTGATGGTTAGTACGTGAGAGAGGAAGCCATTAAAAAAGTCCTTAGAAATACAAAATAAGTGTTCACTACACTCTTCATGTATTCCTTTTACTAAAAGGGCCTTATTTTCCACTTGTGTCTACAGAATTAGGAAAATAAAGCTTTTTTAAATAGAAAACACATAGTCAGATGTGTAACTCCATTATTCTTTTCCATTTGTTGGAAATCCATTTGGATTAGCCATCTTCAACTACACATAAGTCACACTCAGTCCAATCACTTCTGTTTCAGTTTCTCAAACTTTTAAATCTAATAGAATTACATCTAACAAACAATTTTATTTAAAGTTTATTTTTTAAATCAAAACTGGAATTTTATTTCCAGAGGCAATAGCTTTTCAGAAAGTTCATTGTTTCACTTGTCCCTGAACAAGTCACTAATATTGTTTCCAATACAATAATATGACCTTTACTATGATGAAAAACGTGGAGCAGTGCTAAGAGCTGTTAAATACATTGCATCATCAGTGAAAAAAGTTACAAGTACCACAATAAAAGAGAACTATTTTTGTGGAAGGACAAAGAAAGAGTTCTTTTGGCTATCTAATTTTATTTTCTTTACATATTTTTTTTTTGCAGCATTGTAAACCTGATGACCTAGGCTGTTTTTTCTGGTTCTTTGCAACACACAAGAATAAATACTGTACATATTGAGTGATAAAATCTTCAAGGACAAGAATTGTGTCTTTGTCAGTGTCTTTGCCATGGATGGCACAGTAATGTTCTTTTTATAACTACACTACTTGCATAACAGCAATGCAACAAACTTTTGTAAGGGCAGAGCCAGATCTGAACACAAAGATAGTAAAATAGTACTATCTTAAGTTTTATTTTAATGTGGACAGAAATATGGGACAGAAAGACTATTTGACATAACATTAATATTTTACACACAAGTATCTCATGAAAGTAATAGCAAAACCTTTTTAATCAAAGTTTTCTAGTTTTTACCTTTAACAACATGAGGAGAAAAAAAAAAATCCTTAAATAAGTCTTTTAGCTTCTTGTTAAGTGCTACATGGACCAAAAACTTTTGCAAACCAATCTTTTATCCTAAAGAATAATCACCACAACACGTTTTCGTAAAAACTGAATTTTATATTGATAATTACAAAAGACCAACCTCTACACGGTCAGATGAGCCTACAGGTAATTAGTCTTAAAAAATATCTTCTAGCATTCTCTTTCATGTATTGCAAAATGTACTGAACACCTTTCACACATATTAACATGCTTGGACTCCCAATAATTCTATAATTACTTCTACTAATATTCTCACTATAATAAAGCAAGATGATTATTATTTGACACTTTTAATCCACTAATAAATTGATCAAAATTTTATGTATCATATTCCTATTTAATATCTCAGCCTTTCCAAGACCATTCACCCACCTTTCAGGATTTCCTTCAGTATCTCTTGGCTGGTAACTCCAAAATGACATGATATAATCAAGTTACAGCTACTGAAAGCACAGACACAGTTTTGTAATAAGTTTAAAAAAAGTCAGAATTTGCATTGTTGTGATGAAGCAATGGAGCACCAGTTACCCACTCACAAGTTGCAGAAATCATGATGAGGCATAGAGAATTTTTTAAAAATATAAATATTTTTAAAGTTATTTTCATACCATCTATTTCTATTGGTATCCATCTCAAGTATATGTATCTTGACTTGTTCATTGACTCATATTATTCAGTCACACAAAGCTTTTTCATCCAAACTCCATTTCACTCCTTTTGTCACACAGGAGAGGCTATCAGTTCTGAAGACATGACAAATAATAGCTAATTGGGCACATAAGTGTTTTACAAACACAAAAAAAAAATCTCGAAGTTTGTTATGTAACAGGTTTACTTTTATATGTGTGGCATGTTTCCTTTAAAAAATAAATGGAATAACACATAGCTGTGTTTTCATTTCAGATTCTTCAAATACTGTGGTATTAAAGAGTCTTTTCATAATTTATTTCCAAAAATATTTTTTAAATCTTTTCATTTGGAACATCGTGGTCCACTAAGGCGTTAAGTACTCAGAGTTATATTCAAAACCTGTAGAGGATGAAAGAAGTGTGAATAAGGAAAATGAAGAAAAAAACAGAAAGGAAAATGGGATTTCTATTAGTCATTTTGTATCAAAATTTGACAGTAAATAATTGTTAACTATTTCTTACACAAAACATCATGAAGTGATAGTCAATAGAGAGGCTTTCTGCCTTTGACAGTATCCAAATTAAAACCATAGAGAAGCACATCATTTTACAAGGAAAATTCATTGATGAAAAGCCACTCAATGACAAAAAGGCCCTTTTTCAATGTACTTACCTGCACACACACACAATTCCCCCTAGGCAAGAAATCCATACTGGGAGCAATGATCAAAAAATTCAATTTGCAGAGGATTAACTACATACTAACACTAGAGGCTTAATGCTACAAAACAATGAGAGGAAATACAAGCTTAATTCATTGCATCTGATAGGACAAGAAGCTTAGGATTGCTTGAAAAATAATCTTAAGGGCAACATGCATCTAAACAAAACTCTCTAAAAACTCTGTATCAAAGATGAACATGGTTTCTACCCTCTTCCCTCCCCATTTTCAGAAGGAAAAAAACAGAAAGAAAACAGTTGACTGTCTCCTTAGGCAGTGCTTTGACTTCAGCAGCTGATCTAGACCTTCATTAGTTATTTTCCCTAAAGCCATTCTCATAATTCCTTCTTAAAAAATAAAAAAAAGGTATTGGCTTATTTTACACTTAACTTCTACTTATTGCACTGGTCATTTCCATAATCATAAACCAGCCTGATCAGTGGCTGTCTTTTGTGACACAGCAATAATGTGAAAGAGTATAAAGGCTGCCTTGGGCAACAATCTAGGGATATTAGCATTCATCAGGTACCCTGGGCTCACCACTTTAGAAGTATGCAGCCATATCAGGTGAAGAAAAGCAATAGGCAGTTATGAAATAACTTCTCCCCAGGGAAAGTTTTATTCCGGTTTTCAATAGATGCTGGTTTGCGCCCCGCAAGGAAAGAATTATATTCCTTCTAAAATTCCATATATATTGTTTTATCATTTTGGTTTATTACCATAACTCTAAGCTCTTGTTATTCAAATAAATAGATGGATCTGTTGTAAAAAAGCTAAGGTGCGAGTAATAGTGAGCTAGGTAAAGGGCTTCTAGGGTTATACTATAATGTATGTACTATAATATCACTATATTTTGGTGATTACACATGAGTTTTCCCAGCTCTCCTTTGGAATATATTATTTTTCCCAAGATGTTAAAAGATAAGACTACAAGACTGTCCAATCATCCTCATTAAAATGCTGAAAATTCAAAGGCATCCAATACTGAAGTACGACATTATAATCAGTAATGAAATATTGGAACTGCAGTGTTACCATAGGTGGTATTGTGACATCTGAAGGAAGTGTCTTTCTAAGACATTATTAGATGGATCCCTAAAATAGGAAAGATAGGGAAATAATAGGTAGTTAATGCAGCATTAACAGGCAGGGAAGGTAAAAATCATTAATGCATCATTTAATTGGTTTAATAAACTGTCACATAAAAAGTTAATCCTTGAGCTTTCTGAGATTGTTAAAATATAGAATTTCAGACTACAACTCACAGAAGTTACACAGTCTTATCTTCTATTAGCACCGCTGGGAAGGGAATAACATCAGTAAGGACAGCTTAGAAGTTGGAACACTATTCAAGCAATCCAGACTTTATTCTTTTTTATGCAACTCCCACTGTATTTTACTTCATTACCTCACTGTGGATTTTCCTCTTCTGACCACTGAAATGTCTGTATATTTTAGCTCTAAGGATGTAGGGAATATAAGGGTACACATATATCAGGATCATAAGAATACCTCATTTATGCGTATAGAAACCAGAGGCAAGAGATGGGACAATCAACTAATCACAGGTAGACATACAAATCCCAAAAACATGAGATAGATAAACATTAACAGTGTTGAGTCCCTACGGGAGCTCACGGGCACCGGCTCCAGCAGACACAGCAGAAGCTTCTGGAAGCTTCTGGCAGCTTTTCACAGAAGACCTGCAGTCCCCTTCTGCTACCTAAACCTTGCCATGCAAACCCAATACAGTAAGCTTGAGCTTTCTAGAATAATATTAATTGAAAACAGCATTTATTGATTTATTTTTAACTACTAAGACAGGAACTGCCAACATTCTTGTTGTCTTTGTGTATATCATTCATGCTTTTCTTTACCCTTTACAGAAATACTTAAGAAAAAAAAAAAAAAAAGAATGACAACAGCAAGCATAGCCAACTCAGAATCACTTAACATTTCCTGACACTACCATGCAAAACAATTATTCTCTGGATTGTAAAGTACGCACAGCCCTTGACTGTTCTGCAAGTTTTTCTTACACAAGTATAATTACTTCAGGGGGATTGAGTACATGGAACTAATTGATGTTTAACATTTAAGAAATGTAACACAATTTTATGCCTGTTTAAAAGTGTCAAAAGTGATTCATAATATTTGAAGAAATTTCACTGTTGGCAGAATCAATAGCTACACATGGGAAATTATCCCAAATAAGAGTGCCAGATTTAATATAAACCTCACATTTAATACAAAAGGTAACCATATTTCCCGTTTCTGCATGTGCGACCACTAATGTTAAGACCATTTTCATTAATCCACAAAGTCAGATGCAAATCATCTTGCAACAAGTTAATACAGAACCATAAAATCATAGAATGATTTGGGTTAGAAGGGACCTTAAAGATCCTTTAAGGGTTCCAACCCTCACTGCCATGGGCAGGGACACCTTCCACCAGACCAGGTTGCTCAAAGCCTCATCCACCTGGCCTTGAACAATTCCAGGGATGGGACATCCACAGCTGCTCTGGGCAACCTGTGCCAGGGCCTCTCCACCCTCACAGTGAAGAATTTCTTCCTAACATCTGATCTAAACCTACTCACTTTCAGTCCAAAGCCATTCCTTCTTCTCCTGTCACTACATGCTCTCCCTTCTGTTCCAAATACACTTGTAAAAGTTGCAGAAAAAGTCTAGTTTTGTTTTAACAGAGCTGAAACTTCTGAATTTTCTTCATGTCTAAAGTCAATCTTACAGGATGATCATCCATGGGCATTTGTAATGAGAGTGTTTCCACTGATTTCTAGGAGGCTAAATTCACTTCAAGAATATAAGTTTCTCAAGTTTTTAATCGCGAGCTCTTATGAGCAGCCTTACAAAGCAAAGAAGCAGAGATTTTGTGGATTCTAGGGGGAATAATCACTGACTTAAGGGTAGCATTATGGTTATTCCCACGCTTGGAATTGTCTTGTGAGACTGGTTGCAAGCAGCTCAGCAGCTTTTAAAATCAAACTCGATGGGACACAGTGAATAATAGAACATGAATATAAAAGTCATACGAGATCTTTTGATCTGCCTTTTCTCTGGGCCAAATTGTGTTTACACAAATGAAGACCCTTAATTTATTATTTGTAAACATACAAAATCTACATTTACATCAGTGTAACATAATAACACTGTAGCACGTAATTAATAACCATATCTTTATGTACATCTACTAGAAATAGTATGGCACAGGCGAATTTATCTTGGACTTTTTTGTTAAATTCTTCATTCATTTTCAATAGTGATACTTCTTTTCCTGAGGAGCTCAAATGCTTTTAAGTTTTGACTACACCCAAGTGACATTCAAGGAAAGCACAACATTATTTTCAGTGCTTGAGCTGCAGTACAAAATATGCACAGACTTTCATAACTCTGTGATCAGGGAAATATAAAATTTTTGAGATACTCAACAAACCAATCCACTCTTCAGACACCTACCACTGACAAAATTTAGGCTTAAATTTATATAAAATTATAGTTCTTAATATTGGCATACTACCCCCTCAAACTGGACAATTTTCCCCTAAACTTTCACCACCCCAAAACAGAGCAATAAATCTAAAAGATTAATCAACATTGTAAGTTTTTCTGTCCAGCCTTTTCTTTTTCTGCTCTTTATCCAATGATAGTTTTATAAGCATACACTGGGCTCAATACTGGTTTTGAAAATTAGTGTATTAACTTCTATGGTTTCTCCAAAGGGTAAGGAATACTGAGGGGGTTGTGGAAGTACTCTGTCCACTGCAGGTTCCTGGGAATAGGGAAGCATTATTGCAGCCATCTCTTCTTGATGTGAGCTAATTTTATACAACAAATTTCAGAAGAAATGCAACAACTTGCAGAAAAAAAACCCCAAAGCATTGCATAGTCATGGAAATTGAGTTACAGCTGTGCTATATTGAAGAAATATTTTTATTAAGCTTAAGAAGTATTGTTAGTTTCAAGTGAAGACAGCTTTTAGCAGGCTGCCAACATCTATAAAATCCTGCATAAATTAGTACCTCTCATTGACAAGACAGATTTTGTGGTAATTTAAATTGTTTGGGGTTTTTGGTAGGTCCTTGGGAGTTTTTGTTTCAGTTGGTTTGGGGTTTTTTTCCCTAAGGTTTGGCATACTGTTTTCAGTTTTTACATAAAACTTTTCTTTACATAGAAGAAATACCATTCATCTTACCAAAAAAGAACTTAATTTCAAACATTCATAAGGTGGCAAAGCGTAGTCCCATCTTAAAAATAATGCTATCACAACTATTATTCGAGCTTAGCAGACTGGTTAAGGCTTCAGTGAGGCACAACAGACAGCTTAGCTTCAAGTCCAACCAGTAGTCTCTTAATATCAGGTTTTATGGCCTTTCATGAAAGTCATTAAGGGACATTTTATTATTAGTCAGGAACATAACCTACTCCTGATGGAAAAAAGGAGTTTGTTCTTTCAGAACCTAATTCTGAACGTTTTAGAAGAAAAAAAACAAATTTTGTATCTTGCAACATGTTTTGAGACAGTGAAAAATAAATCCTGTTCCCCGTGTATCATTGATATGAAATGGTAAGAGAGAAGTTGACATGAAAGTAGTACTAAATAGCAAAATAATGCACACTTGCAGCAAAAAAAATGTTTAATCTAAAAGTTCTTCTAAAGAATAAAGGCAAAGACATTTACATAGACAAGAGAGAGTAAAAAACAACATGAGAGGAGAAATTAAAAAAAAGAAGAAGTAAAAACACCACCAAAAAGGCACACACGGAAACTTTTATATCCCAAGGTAAAATTGCCTTCAATATTTGGCATAAAATGCTGTACTGGCATTTAAATTGACAAAGTTAAGAATTTTTACATTTTAAGAACATCATTTATTTTTCACAACAAATAAAGGGGCTCTAGTGTTGCAATTCCTCTTTCTAAGAAGGAAATAGCACAGCATTATGAAACTACTTTTCAAAGTGCAGGTAACAATTTGAAACACTTCACTGTACAAAACAAAATGGAAAGAAACCCATAATGTGTTTTAAACCTGTTTGAAACTAAAAGTCTTCCATTAAAGGCAATGACCTAGCTTTTTTCCCTTGTGCATACATACAGGCTGCAGTTTTGGAGGGCTGAGTGGTGAGCTGTATGATTTGCTTTTAAGAACAATTTTTTTTACTACAGATTAAAAAGCTTGAAAGCATCATCACTGCTGTCAAGGATAAAACCCATTTTTCATGTAAAATCTTGAACTGCTACCTCTCAAGTATAATCCATCTATGCCTGCTAACATCAGGAAGCATTGATATTTTTAATATTTTTAAATGTTTATTATCTGGGCTTTGCAGAACCATACCTCTCTATCAATGACAGCAAGAAAACAGTTCTGAAATATCACTAAGAGCAGCAAACTTCCTTGAAAAGTGTTTCATCTGAAATAGTAAGACCTTTAAGTATCATTAAAACAAAGAATTTCAAGGCAGCCTGATATCACTGTTCCTTTCCCAGTAAGTTTCCAACATCACATACAGCCACAGAAAAAAGTGAAATCTAAAGATGGCACTGCTTAGCCTGTCAATTTAATGTCAAATCTGCAACTTGTTAGCTAAAGGGACCTCAGCAATGTTTATCGACTCCATGAAACAGTCTGCATCTGTTTTTAAATGCTCTGAAACAGCAAGTGTAATTGTGTCTTATTTGTCTTGAGCATGCAATTATATATTTCCAGAAAACATAAAGGGGGAAAGCATTGGAGCTTCAGAGGTTCAGGTGAATTAAAAAAAAAAACAAAGCCAAACAACACAAAAACTACAAACAGCTATATTAAGAAACTTGTCATTCTTAAGAGAACAAGTTTTCCAAGAGGTTTTTGCAGTAACTCTCATAAGTCTGCAACCAAATTACTTCTTTTACACATTTTCTTGTTCTGTGGGTGAAATGATTGTTATTTTATACTATTGGTCAATGGTTTATGCAGGGGAAACATAAAACGCTTAATGAAATTTGCAAACAGATCTAAAGCAGTTGAGAACCTGGGATGCTCAACCCTGACTCCAAACATGGAGCCTGCCTAATTTGACTATTTGGATTTCATGTAAATGTCTTGAAGCAAAACTACTCAAAGAAATTGCTGTAGAGAACTAAAACAAAAGCCATCACTAACAATCCTTTCTCATCATTCTCATAATTTCTCATCATACAAGAAAAACATTGTTAATTAAAACTAACAATGTTCTATTATGTGGGAAGCCACAGAAACTTTTAGGTCTTCTGGGACACAATTATGTTTTGCAAATAAGCAATTAGGATTATTTCAGAGAAAACATATATATGCTATATTTTCCCCTTGATTTTACAGAATTTTCTGAGGCTAATTAGAAAACTGCTGGAAGGGAAAATCCAATCTTTCTTATGTCTTGAAATGCATAACAGGCATAAAAAGCATATAGCACATTACATTGTTTTAATTTGATTTTGTTTGTCTGTTTGGAGGGGTTTTAGTTGGGTTGCAAGGGGTTTTTTAGTGCATTGAATCCGTATTTTTTATTCAAGGTGACATTTGTCAAATTATAAACAAACTTTCAAGTCCCTTGTTAACAAAAGAAGTGTTATTCATTTAATTCTTGGTCCTTCTGAAGTATTCTGCAGTAACATTAAAAATGCAAGTAGAAAAATTTGTGGACATTCTTACAGACAATCTAGTTTTTGCAGCTCCAGTTAACAAAAAAAAACCAACATATAAACAAGAACAATGTTTAGCAATAATAATTAACAGCTTTGACCTCTTACCTCTTTTCAACAGGACAGAAAACAGATCTTACATCATTTTCTCATGAACAACCCCAACTTACCAACACATTTCTACACTTGAATTTCCACTAGAGGCACGATAATGGTAACGAGTTAATTTGTGTGGACTGGAGCTAACACCACTTCAGGTCATTTACTGCACCAGCCAAGTAGTTTGTAGTGCTTGCTAAACCTGAATTCTTTACCACTTCCCCTTCTTTACATCTCCTTGTTTTTCTTATTAATCCAAGAAAGTTTCATGGTATTACTTTTTTTTTTACCCTTTAAAAGAACAACCATAAGAATAAAAAATGGGCAGGCATCATAAGATAAATTCAAAAACTAATTTGATACATCTAAGTCAAACACAATGCAAATCTTGAATTAAAGATTAAACATTTGCCTGACATTTGTCATCTATGCCATTGCCACACAGGCAATTGTTTTATCATTCATCTTGTGTTTTGAAAAAAGTAATTTCTGAATGCATACTAGAAAATCAGAAGGCAATGACTGAAAGATTACTTCAGTTTATTCAGTGATGCATTAAAAGGGTTTTTTCTTTATAGAAGATATTTAGAAAGGCTCATTTTTTCCCTCTGTCACTCCTTGTTTGTGCACAGTATGAGAATGACTACTTTTAAACAAATTTAAAAATTGTTAGCAAGTATTCACATTCAAAATGTGTTGAACTGACATAAACAAGTAAGTTATGGAGAGCTGGAGGAGTAAAGTGTGTTTCATACTATAAACTTTCAATTAGACTCTAAACTGCTTATTAGACAAATTAAAACTTTACATCATGCCCAGTATTTGTAAGGCTATTTCAACATATTTGACTAGAAAAACAGAGGTACATAAATAATGTGTGTTTCTTCAAATAAAATGAAAAAAAAAAAAGTAGTAAAAACCAGGTTTTTTAACTGGTTTTTTTTTTCAAAGAAAAATAAATGTGTTTCAAACCATATCATCCTATTCTTTACCTGTAAAAATTGAAAGTAACAGACATTGATCCTTCTGTAACTTTGATGCTATTGCTAGCAAGTTGATTTGATTTGAAGAGAAATTTGATGCTATTAGTAAGCAACACTGAAGGAGTCTAAACTTCTGTAAAACACCCATAGCACTTTTTTTTTTTGTACAAGCAGGGACTAAAGTCTTTTAAACATATTTTAAAATCTATGTTTGAACAGTTTGACTTTGAAAAACTACAGTCAGAGTTCTAGTCTTGAGTGACTCAACCCACAGCCTTAAAGCTATATAAAATATTCTGATTAAATCTGATATCTCCGCTTTCAATTGCAGGGTATCAGAACAACAGTCTTGCAGCAGGACCAAAACAGAGGTTTGGAAAGAAAAGCAAAGTGTGAGAGGGAAAAGTAATTCAAGTAATTAAAACTTCTATAGAAATATTTTTAAATGCGCTTTCTGCTCTCATTTATGCTTAGGTTTTGCCTTTTCTTCTCTCGGATTCATCTTTTGCTTCAAGACAAAATCTGGTAAAACAACATAGCTACTCCCATTACTTTCTCCTCCCTCATTTCAAAGGTAGATTTCATTCACGCAGAACACTGTTTCTTTAATTAATTTTTATAGCTACAGTAGTTACCAAATTTAGAAAGATTGAATGTCTTTAAAAGGTATCCAAAAGTATTCATTTCTCCTGATTTGTGAATTTTTTTTCTAGGATTTTTAACATTTGTTACATAGCTGTAGTGATTCTAACTGGTAGACACAAAGCTATCAATAAAAAAATGAAATCATAATTGACTATATATTTAGATGCAGAAATGAGAAGTCATTTGTAACTGACTGTTAAAATAAAATTGTACTGAGGCATGAGGAAGAGACTGTTTACTCTTATGTGAAAAGCAAATAAAGAGGAATGGATCCAAAGTACACAAGATTTTCCTGGTGACTGAGCACACATCCTGGTGACATGACAATGTAACTGTACTTAATGGTGATATCACTGCAAATATTTGTTGACTACAACTGGGGAACTGAAGAAAAAAAAATAGTAGCATTTCCAGCACTACTGATCATACTTGTAGAATTTATGTTGCAGCAAAAGTGCTGACTCTTTCTAGACAGGATATTTTAAGAAAAACACTGACAAAAACAACAGTTTATATTACCGGGAAAAGTATTACATCCTTCTTCAGGAAAATGATTGATGTGCAAGAATACTTCATTCAGTCAAATACTGCACATTCAGTTTCCAGTTTCTTTTTCCTTAATATTCATAATTTAAGCTCATTTTCATAGCTTAAAAATAAATGGGGGATTATTGTGCAATTATATGCAGGGATGAAAGGTAGATTTCAAATCACATTCATAGTTTTTGTTTGTGTGTGGGTTTTTTAAAGTAACACACAAAATACTTTTGTTAGTTAACACCTGAATAATAACATTTAAAAATCAAATTAACGAGAAACAAACAGTCCCCTATGGGTCTAAAAACAATATCCATTGAGCTACTGAAATTTGAAACGTACGAATTTGATGTCCACTTATAGGACATATATGTTTTAGAATAGCATACATCAAACGACAAACCAAAAAATTGCCTTGTTTAAGATCCACATATATTCCGACCTGTTCATTCTAGACAAGTTCAATTAAAAAAAAAAGAAAAAAAAGAAAAATAAATCAATGCAATAAAACTCTAGGTTTGAGATACTAAATAGGTTACAAGAATGTTACATAAGGTTTATGCGGGGGTTTTTAATGACAGTAAAATTATTTTTAATTAGGACAAAATGTAGGAGGAAGACAAACAAACTCAAATCTCTCCATAAATTATTTTCTGCAGTTGTGCTCTGTTTAGTATCAAAATCTGTTTTTAAGTAAACTCAAGGGTAATCTGAGATGCATTTGAATTTTAGAGTACTGCAATGACCTACTGAAGAAACGAAAAAATAATTCACATACTTCATGGTCTCATCAAGAACTTAATTTTCTCTTCATTTCTGTGGATTGGTATCTGGGAACCTCTGACCCTCTTCAGTCATTCATTAGAAGAAATGCTTAAAACTGACAGCTGAACTTTGCATTCAAATCATGATTTAATATTCAAAGTTAAGCTTAAGCATGAAAGGCAACTAAAATGGCCAAATCAATGGATAATTATGCTTCCATATTCAAAGAAGCATAATATATTTCCATTATAAAGTCAAGTAGGATTGTTTATTCAACAGCTAATTTATCCTTAAAGAAGGGCAATAGGAATAGAATTGAAACAGAAGAGTGCCCTGTGTTTATCAAATATTCTTATCTTGAACACAACTTTCTAACAAATCCCCATGCTTTTCTCAATATGCTGACATCTCATCTATCAAAGGATCGTGGTTAATGAAAACTGCAGTTCAAAATAAATTATTTCTCTCTCCAAAGAATTATAGCTGGTGTTGGGTTTTTTTTTTCTTTCCTTCTTTCTCCTGAGAAAAAGCCATGACTCATCACTGGAAGTTCACCAGAAAACTACCCTTAAGAATTTGAGGCATCTAATCTGAAACTTAAGGCACACAAAAATTTTTGTATTACTTACTGCTTTATAATCTTCCAAGAAGCAATGAAAAGAGAAGGAAATAAAGAGAGGGTTGGGTTTGGAGGTTTGGTTTGGTTTTGCTTTTTGGGGGGTGGTTAATTTTTGCTTGATTTTTTTGCAGATTTTTTAGCAGATTTTTTTGTTTCAATGGGTTTGTTCATTTGTTTGCCTTTTTTGTTTGCTTGGTTTTAAAGGAAACAATCCTCCTTTCTTCCTGCATCTCCCATATTTGAGTTAGTCCTTTTCCTCAGGTTCTTCCCCCTGCCCTTTTTTCTTTTTCTTCAGTTTGACTGAAAATAGTACAGTCAGAGATTATATTCCTTTAGCAACTCATTGCCTTTTAGTAGGTCCCCTATATATATTCAAACAAATGTTTTCAATAATAGTGGTTTTTTAAGTTGCATAGAGTAATGTTTTAAAATAGAGGAGATCTTAGAATATAATAATAATTATTTAAAGAATAATTCACAGAGTAAAGAGCACAGAAGAAATAAATGGCTTTTAAGGACTATTAAGTGAAACTCAAATGTTTCCTAACTCCAAAACCTTTCTCCTGTAAGTATACTCCACACCAAGAACATTATTATTATGAACACCTTGACATAATATTCTGTTGGTCTCTTTGTAATTTCTGTTTCACAATCCATGGAAAATGTTGGTCTAAAAGCCTCCATTATTTAAGAATATTTCAACAATGGTTGGAGGCAAAAGACCAGTTTATTTTCTCCAAATTTAGAGTCATGTGTGTAATTGCAACACATAGATGCAATTTATTTATTGTGCTGTACTAAGGTTTTTAAGTAATCTAAAAAAGTCTCTGTAACAATTGAATTACAATATAAAATTTAAAAATAAAGATTTCACTATAGTATTAATCTTTCTGAAAATTGTAATGCAACCTATAACATCTAAGAAATTATTCAAATTAACCTGAGTAAAACTAATTTTTTTAGTGCAAGTTGTTCTTATTTGGCTGTATGAGTTCCAGAATTTACGCAGCTGTGCCTTCCTAATTTTGAAGTAATTTTTGCCATTTCAAGGCCATTTCATGGTGTAAACACTTCAGAGGGCTGTTCTACACCCAGTTTAGAGAAGACTAGGTAAAATCCATTGCAGGGGAAAAAAAAAGTATTTCCCAAAGGAAAATTTACTATCATAGATGGAAGAAAATCTATTTTATTGACGTAAACTGCATATAGTCATAAGATCATAATTTAAAGTCACAATGTGAAACAGTCAAGGCATAAACATTTAAGAATCAATAGTATGAGAAACTGTCTAATAGGAACCTTTTCTTTCAGGCCTTGCTCTCTAAAAAGTGCTTGACTAGTACATTATTTCCAAATGCATCCATATCCACAAAGTTATTTTGTCATTTATTTTGAGGCAAAACCACACCTTCTAACATTCAGAAATTAAAGGAAATACAAAATACCTAAATGTTTTTACAACATAATCAAGAAATGAACATAAAAATCATTCCCTCCCAAAAATACTGATTATACTGACAAAAATTTAGATTATTCTTTAGCTAATTTACATGCTTGGCAGCCACTGCCTTCCAAAGAAAACTTTGGAAAACTATTCTAACTAAAAAATAATATCTCAAGATGAACATTTTCTCTTTTTTTGAGAGAAAAATTAAAATTCAACTATTATTTTCTTTGCTTTTGAGAGCAACTTGAACAGATGTGATCAAAGTTCCTGTAGAGGGCAGATAAAACCATGAACACAAACTATCCAGATTTTTTCTGTCCACAGATTGTAAAACACAACCCTCATTTTCTAAGACACTAATGACTGCAAATACAACTCACACTTAGTAATTTTTAATTTTAATATCAATCTGCTTTTAAATAGGGTTTTACAACAACAAAGCCCATGTGAGCTTCAAAGAGGAACTGTAGGGCTTAAAGAAAATCTCCAACTCATTTGAATTACTTTGGATTCTAAAGTTTCTTTATATACAGTTTAGGCACATAGAGCAATAAATGTTCCATAAAAAACAATGTTTAGGCTCCTAAATATCTAAATTTCTGACTTCTAGTTTCCCAAAATCCTTAGAAAGAGCTAGATAACACTGGTGAACCAAATTATTAGGTCTCCTCTTTCCCTAAAAGACACTTGATTTAGGGTAGATTCTCAAAGAGCCTACAATGAGACGAAGTTTACTTCAGCACAATCATGATCATCATAAAGACCACCTTTATAAAGACAAGCATTATTAAGCAACATTCACCATGCTTTGTAGTCATTATGAGCACATCATAAATATCTCTGTAAGAGTCAACTTAAGATAATGCTAAAGCCATGCTCTGACTTTCTGTAGGAGCTTCTCCTTCAGGAAATATCCTCATTTTGATGTAAGCTTTGACAAGGAAAATTAAAGATGAATAATGGTCTCTCTGAGGATAAAAAACCTCAAATAAGCAAAAGCAGGAAAATAATCCATTACAGAACAAATATTCCTTGAAAATGCTGGCTTGACTGTATGATTAACATAGAGGTCACTCGTAAGCACTTGCTAACACTACTAAAATAAAGCAAAGCAAAATAAACCATTCCCAAAAACAACAAAAAAGGGAATGTCAACAAGTCCAGGCATGCAAACTTGCTTAACTTGCTTGTTTAAATTCTTTTCACCCTGCTGTTTCAGTGCAGATACATGTCTAGTTTTCCTTCAAGGGGAAAGTAGCTATGTCTATGTTCATATTTCAAATATCTGACAAGATCCTTTTATATTCTAAGTTTTAGCAACAGGATAAAAAAAACATTTTTCTTGAAGAGACAAATTTTGAAATAACCAATACATCTCAGATATGCAAGAGACAATGACAGAAGCAAAATTAAGTTAGATTGCTGATTAAACCTTAAAGAGAATCTCTGACATTAATCTGGTAACAATGGCTTTACAAAAGCTGAGAGTAAGTCACATATTTGGTCAGAACAAAAGTGTTTATTGCAGAGACATATTATAGAGGAAGGCAGTGGCTGCCAAGCATCTAAATTAGCTCAAGAGTAATCTAGATGTATTTCTGAAGGGAATGATTGAAGGAATAGCAAGAAAGCTGAAAAAATGGATTGGGATCAGCAACAAAAACAACAAAAAGAGGCCTGCTGTGTAGATAACATTTTCATGTTCTTAAAATTTCTGATATTCTTATCTTGGCACAGCAGGAGTACGTTGTACTTAATTGAATTCTGAAGACTTACCAAGAAGGTGTGTGCAAAAAACGTGCACCGAATTTCTGCTAAACCAGTGAAACACAATAGAACAGTTGTATTGGGTTTGAAAGGCTACGTTATGGTAGTGGAAGGGCTACAGGGGTGGCTTCTGGGAGAAGCTGGCAGAAGCTTCTTCTATGCCCGGCAGAGCCAACCCCTGGCAGCTCCGAAGACGGACATGCCACTGGCCAGGGCTGGGCCGATGAGAAATGGTGGTAACAGATTTAAGAAGAAAAAACATCAAGTTATTGTGCAGTTGTAATAGGGGCCAGACAAGAGCAGGGTCAGAAAATGTGAGAGGAACAACTCTGCAGATGCCAAGGTCAGTGGAGGAGGAGGGGCAGGAGGTGCTCCAGGCACTGGAGCTGGGATTCCTGTGCAGCCCGTGGTGAAGACCCTGATGAAGCAGCCCATGGAGGACCAGGGGGATGCAGAGATCCACCTGCAGCCCATGGAGGAGACCCACGCCAGGGCAGGTGAATCCCTGAGAGAAGGCTGTGACCCTGTGGGAGGCCCATGGAGAGAGGAGCACAACACTGGAACGGTCTGTCCTCGGAGGACTGCTCCCCATGGAAGAGTGGGCCACATTGAAGCAGTTTGGGAAGAACTGTTGCCCATAGGATGGACTCATATTTGAGAAATTTATATAGAACTCCACCGCTGGGAAGGACCCCAGGGTGCAGCAGGGGCAGGACTTCTCTCCCTGAGCAGCAGGAGAAACCACATGTGATGAACTGACCATTACCGCCATTCCCTGTCTCCGTGCACCATTGGGGAAGGAGGGAGGGGTGGGGGGAAGGTGTTTTCAAGGTCTTACTGTACTTCTCATTGTCCTGCTCTGATTCTGTTAGCAATAATTTTAATTCATATCCCTAATTTGAGCCTGTTTTGCCCATGACGGTGGTTGGTGAGTGATCTCTCCCTGTCCTTACCTCAGTTTATGAACCCTTCATTATATTTTGCTCTCCCCTGTCCAGCTGTGGAGGGGAGTGAGGGAGCAGCATTGGTGGTTGCCTGGAATCCAGCCAGGGTCAACCCACTACAGCAATTCAGTTGCAGCGGGCCTACAAGTAACATCTAGTGCAAATGAAACACCTTTCCTCTCTTCTCCTATTTCTTTGCACAACAGTATCTGTAAAAGCATCCTTCTTTTTGAGGGTTTGATCCACAAGCATTATTTTTCCCTCTCAACATGTGCTTTTACTATATGTAACAATCTGAAATACCTTGGATATGCATCGTGTCCTTTAGGGTTATTTGCATTGGCATTGTGCCAATGTCATTGTGCTGGTGTCAACATCCCATGGCATTTGCCTCACGCCTACAGGGGCTATCTAGGACAGGTATCTATTCAGATGCTGAAGACATCCTGAACTGGCTAAGGCTTTAGTCTTTTACATCATTCTTGGACCCCTCCTCCTGCACTTCATTTTTTATGCAGATTTAAGGCAATAGTTTGAGAGTCTGGGGTGGTTTTCTGGTTTTTTTTCTTTGTATTTTCCTGGAAAAATGGAGAAATAAAAGAGTATTTGGATTCAAAGGGCAAAGCAGAAGAGACTCAAAAGGTCATCAAATCTCTCTAGAAGTATGGAAACAATGAGAAGATGGTTTGAGCAGGCAACTAATCCACACATTGTTTAAATATTAAACAAAATGAAAAAAAATCATTCAGTAACTAGAAAAACCTCTAATACAATCCATCTCCAGAGCTGGAGCTGCTTCTGTAGCTGCTCCTCAAGGCTTATGTCAAGGCAGAAAGCAGCACCATGTAAGTTTAAACATGGGGTCTCCCATTCCAGAGGACTGGTACTCTGCCTATGCTGGTCTCCAGCTGCTTATAAAAGACTTGGATATCAGTTTTGCAGCAGCATAGTGAATACACACAGAAAGATTCTAGTTGTGTCCTCCACTTTGAGTTAATCTGAACTGCATCATTAGCAATAAAGCCATTTCAAACACACCTACTTTTTTTTTTTCAGAAAAAAAACCAACCCAAAACCACACTAAATATGGTTCTCTCAAAAAACTTGCTCTGTAACCTATTTTCCTTTGTTTCTATGCAACAGTGGTGGAGAACTTGAAGTGCTGATGCCACTTGAAAAAGTATGTTAAAAAGGAGACTTATTACAGCCTTACAATCTTTTCCATTTGTTCCTACGATTAGATATGGGAATGCCTAACAAACCCTGTGTAGGTAGAAATTACATTTACTTGTGCTGCCCTGATACATTTCTTTTATGAAACTTCAGGGCTTTTTATCCAAACTCATTTAGCTTTCACAGGGTATTCATGATTTACTTCTGATTGTTTGCTTTCCAACCTCTAATAAGTTTAAAAAAGCCAGGTTGAGCATGCCCTTCAAATCCTGACACATTACACAAGTTTGAGAATCAATAATACTGCCTGAAGTTTTAAGGCTTGACTCATCATGTATCTTCCTCTTCACATATTAAGAGCAGTAGTGATCAGACTGTGCAGCTCCATAATCAAGCCCTCAAACAGGAGGGGGAACAAAATCCATGGTGAAAACACAGCAGCACATAATTTTATAAGGAAGGTAAGAGACCTTTGTGCATTAATTAGGACCAGTTGTTGCATGAGTGCAAAAGAACACCACTGCCACTTGAGTACGAAATCCTATACTGTCCAGAAAATGCATACGTGTAAAAACGTCTATAGAAAATGTATTAAAACCTTGCTTTCCAATATGTATCCCCTAAAAGGTCTGTAATATCTATCTTGTTAAAAACTGAAGGAGGAGGAAGAGGAGATGGGTGTCCCACAGTCTTAACTGCAAGATGATTGACAAACATCAAAACCAGCATGTTTTAATCTTTCAGATAAGGACAGTTAGAACATTTGCTGTGGTGAAAAATGTCTAAAAAAAAGGCATTAAAATCTCAACTTCAGCTGTATTCCAACAGAAAAAGAATCTCAGGAAGTGGTAATAAGAGTACACAGATGTTTTATTTATAGTGGAAATACACCTGAGGTTCGATCAGTACTCTTCATACCAGCACGGCAACTTCACCTATAACCACTGATAACAGTTACACACGAGAAAAGTCATACTGAATGAGGGGGCCAGAGTTTGGTTTCCATGATACAAAGCAAAAAGAGTAATAGCTTCTTACTGAGATTCTAACTCACAGATTCCTCTGGGTCCAGTGGCCTCCATATCAGTATTGAACAAGATCTATCAGGGCTATTATAACGCATGCTAAATGAAGTTTTTTTCATCTTCCCAATAAAAAGCCAGGATACAGATGCACTGAACTGTTGTATATACAGCTCTGCCTCACTTCTTGTGTTCTCATCTGGGATCAAACTTGTATAAGTAAATGGAATTAAATATTAACTATTTTTGCCAAGAAAAACTGCCTTTGTTCAGATTAAAGAGACAGCATTGTGAGTTTATTCATGCTCCATCTGTTGTACTATTTTCTCCAGTGGCAACTTCAAAGCACTTTAGCATTATCCAGTGTTTGTGAAGAAATGGCAGCACAATATTTTTCCTCAGAGAGGGGGAAAAAAAATTAAGAAGAGTTCAAAAGTGAAAGAAATTTTTAGTCACTCAGTTGGCTGTTTAATCCACTATTTAATTTTATGTGTATTTATTTCTATTGATTTTTTTTTTCTTTTAAAGACTGATGGAGAGAAAATAACTTGCAGCCTCCTTAACACAGGAACAATTACAGCAGGAGCCCATATCCCTTACCACATGAACAATGCTATTCATAAATGATGAAAATTTCAAAGATTTGTTTCCTGCTGCTAATTTTGCTAGTGAGCTGAATTAGTGGGGTACTGCTGGGAACAGCAGGAGATCTTTATGATACTGTTTCAGAAAGGGAAAGATCTGATAACTACTGTTCATCATTAAAAAGCAGTTCTTGCAGGTCTCAAAAAAAAAACCCCTGAAATGTGATTGTCTTTTTCCTCTTCCAGCCTTCCCTCCTTACCCTCTTAACCATTCACCCGTAGGCAACTTTAAAAAAAACCAAAACCACACAACAAAAAAAGTGGGTGATTTAAAACACGGTCTTGCGTACTGATGAGAGATTCCATTTAAAATTACATTGCACAGGACTTGAACAAAACAAGACAAGCAGATTTTTTTACTCCCTTACACTATTTATCTTCAGCCCGGCTCTTAAGCCATCTCTGTCCTTTTTTTTGGTTGCTCAATTCTGTCTGATTATCAGCATTAATAAATAAATCTGCAGATTTCAGTCTACTGTAGGAAAATGCATAATCTTGCTTGACACTCTACACGAGTACTCACAGGAGCTGTTAAGGAGCTTAGTTCAGAACTGTATTTCACAGCTCTTCTGGAAGGTTTTGAAGTGACCTCATTTCCAACCTGGCAGTATCAGTGTCTTCCTTCATGTTCAGATTTTAACTCAGATTTGTTCTATAGCTATTTTTTAAATTTATTTTAACATAACACATTAGAACTGTATAATACTCCTAAGATAGTTTTGTTACTGAGCAAGACTTTCCTGTCTTGGTCATGCACACCTGCCCCTACACTTGTGCTGGTACAACTGTATCTGGAACACGCTGTAAAAACCAAGTTACCAGAAATAAGCAAGAGGTGGAAAAAACAGTTTTAAAAACATTATCATTAAACATTATTGATGTGCTGCAAAAAAAACCAAGTGGTGTTTCACAAGCAATAGAGTTAGCACATGTGAAGCAGCAGTGAAAATTAACACGAGTATCCTTTCAATGATGGTTATACCTTAAAAATTCCTCAACATGTCACAGACTATACCTTCAATACACCTGTGCTTACTGGGAAATTCATCTGCACTTATTCAAATGCCCAGAGAAGTAATTAAAAGGCTGCATTTTTTTTTGCAAGGAAAATATACCACCTCCATATAACAAAAGTTCTGTTTATAAACATGCATGGGTTAGGATTTTATGGAGAATGCAGACAGTTTCATTTGGGTTGTTTGGTTGGTTTTGCTGTTTCGGGGGGGTTTTTAGCCCAAAAGTATGCAACAAAACACACAACCAAGAAAACCCACCAGAAAAGTGCTAAAATTAAAGGGGTTTTAGTCATATCTTAGGCTAGATTAAGGCTCCCCAGAACCAGAGAGATACCTGGGAAGGGCAGCTGAGATACCAGATGTCACAGTTCAGATCAAGAGGGAGCAGTACCATGACCGGTCCTGAGCAGCACTGGGTTAATGACAAACTCACACACAGAACTGAACAGGAGAGAGTTTGGCCAGTAAGGCCAGCTGAACCTTGCACAAATGATGCCATCTTGTACTTTCCCTGACAGCATTTCATTTCAATCCTGCAGGGAGTACTGCACCACAAGGCATCTTTTTCCATCAGTGTCTGGGGGAAGAAAGTGACAAAATAAAAATCAGTATTTCTTTCAGTCCTGACTAACCTTGTGGCACATGTCATGTGCAGTTTTCTTCATGCCAGCCAATTCTAGAATTAGGAGCTACTAGGTTGATAGTGTGTGGTTAGACTACTTCAGTAACCGTGGTTTTAGGTTTACAGCTGTGAAGATTCTGCCTACAATTCTCCTACAATGCAAGTTACAACACATGATGTCTGTACCCCTTAGGCTATTTTCAGTGGGTTAGGAATAACAAGTAAATCTGCTGGCCCACTTCTATATTGTAAATAGTTCTGACAGAAAAAAAATCACAATGCAATCATCCTACTATATAACATTTATAGAAAGCTTTAAACTGTAATCTGTGTAATAGATTGCCACAAACAACTGCTGATTCCTGGTTGCCAGTAGCAGACTGGCATTTTCACATACTATGATAAGAGAAGTCAGTCCTTCATGAAGGAGCAAGAGGTAACACACCAAAAGTCTCACTAGCAACTTTTCAGGAGCTACACAGTAAAAGCCAAAACACATTCATTTTGAAATTTCACTTTTCGGGGATGTAGTTCTCCTTTGCTGTTGTTTTTAACCAGTGAGGTCTGTCAAAGTAGCAAGTATGTAGTCAGCATCTGATGTCACAAATACATTACTGCTACAGGGAACAACAGCTTTGTCAGCCCCACTGCAGCACATGGCTTCTGGTCAGTAAATACTTTTCACTCTCTTGTCATATATATACAGACTCAAATGCCTAAGTGTCTTGACTCAGATCAAAGAAAATACTAAGCACATGCAATTTAGCATTACCCATGCTAAAAGCATGTGTATTGGCATTTTTGCCCATATGGTCCACAGTTAAACTAAAGCTAAAACATACATGAAAAAACCATTTTCATCCAGCAATATGATTTATATATGGGAGTAATAGTCTCTTTCTGTTTAGCTGTCTCATGCTCAGACTTCTCTTGCATTCTCCTGAACTGCAGAGACACCATTCTCTCCTCCCACCACACTGTTCAAGCCATTGGTTGCTACTGCATAATTCAGCTGTCGAATTACTGCAGATGCACAACATTGAAAGTCAGAACTCAATGTAACTTCAGGCACTTACATCTCTAATTTTCTCTCTCCCTGCACCAGCTCTCTGTAGGGCAAGGTGAGTAACCCATACTGATAAGAGAAGGAGAGCTGCCATGGGGTACTGTCAGATTGATGTTCGGCAGTCTCTGCCAAACAAAATAGCATCTCTGGGACAAAGTCCGCCAGGATCATTGAGATAATCAACAGATCAGTGCCACAGGGCATCTCACTCCCGGCTCTCTTCATTATCACAGCTTTTCTTTCTCCCTTGGGAGCAGTGTAACACTCACTGCTCAAATGACTAAAGTCGCTTCTGAGAGCGGTACACCTCATTTTTGCCTTTCCCTGCACTCCCCGGGTTAGCGTGTGCTGAATCAGCTCACAAAGCTCCGGCGAGCGCCAGACCTGATGCTGGGTAAACAGTGAGAGCACCCAGCCAAAGCAGAAAGCAAGCCAGCCTATCAGCAGAAGCCTAATTCATCCTCAGGGATTACAATCCCAAACAGCACAGCTGTTGACATAGATTATTTTGTTTTCAAAACAAGAAAAAAATAGGTGGATGTTTTACATCTACAGAGTTCATCACAGCTGTGTAAGTCATTTCACTTTGGGGTTCATAGTACTGGACAGGGAAAATCAGTTGTCCAGAGAAAATGCAAATTTCTTCAAACTACTTCAGTAGTTACCTTTATGCTATTGGGATTTTAAAACAAATTGGACACAAGTGCTCTAAAATCCATAGAAGTGTGACCGATTTACTGGAGATGGGATTACAATACTGGTCTGTTGAGCATACAACCTCATCAGCAAAAGGATTATACCTCCAAAGTCAGTAAACTGAGGTCAGCCTCAGTTGTCAGAAGCTATCGTGGTTATTCCTGATCACTGACAAAATTTTGTTTTTACAGGAAGGGAATAGAGGGGAATGGAACGGCTATATCCTTATTATCCAGCACACATTGTATTCCTTCATCTTTATGCCAGACAGCAAGTTTGTGAAACATTTGGAGCCATATTCCTGTTCAACGTGTTTGTCTGGCTGTCATGGGTTGACACTGGCCAAATGCCAGGCACCCACAAAATTCGCTTGCTCACTCCCCTCTGCAGCTGGACAGAGGAGAGAAAATTTAACAAAGGGTCCATGAGTCAAGAGAAGGACTGGAAGAGAGATCACTCACTAAATACCACCACAGGCAAAACAGGTTCAACTTAGAGATATAAGGTGAATTTACCAATAACAAAATCAGAGCAGGATAACAAGAAGTAAAATAAGCCTGTAAAAACACCCTCCCCCCACCCCTCCCCCTCCTTCCCAGCAATACTTCCTCCCCCAGTGGCACAAGGAAACAGGGAATGGGGGTTTGGTCAGTTCATCATCCGTTGTTTCTCCTACTGCTCAGGGAGAGGAGTCATTGCCCTGTTGCACCGTGGGGTCCCTCCCATGGGAGACAGTTCTTCATGGACTTCTCCAACACGGCTTCATCTCGTGAGCAGCAGCTCCCTGCAACCTGCTGCAGCACAAGTCCATCCCATGGGCAGACAGTCCTCCCAAACTGCTGTGGCATGGGTCACTCTGCCACAGTGGTCCTCCAAGGACAGCTGCTCCAGCCTGGAAGCAAGGCTTCTCTCTCCAAGGGACATCCTCTGGATCACAGTGTCCGGGTACCCACCCGCTCCGGCGTGACACCTCCCCCACAGACTGCAAGTGGATCTCTGCTTCCCCGTGGACCCCCATGGGCTGCAGGAGTACAGCTGCCTCACCATGGTCCTCACCACGGGCTGCAGGGACATCTCGGCTCTGGCACCTGGAGCACCTCCTCCCCCTCCTTCTGCACTGACCTTGGTGCCTCCATTGCTGTTCCTCTCACATGTTCTCACCTCCCCCTCTTCTCTGGCTGAAATTAAAACTGCACAACCTTTGTTTTGACTTCTCCTTCAATCTGTTATCACAGAGGCCTTACCACCATCCCTAATTGGCCCAGCCTTGGCCAGCAGCACGTCCATCCTCAGAGCCATCAGTGACTGGCTCTGCTGGACATGGTAGAAGCTTCCAGCAGCTTCTCTCAGAAAGTGGGAAAGTGGCCCTCCCACAACCAAAAACCAGGCCATGCAAAACCAATACACTGGCTTATAAGGTATTCAAATACTTATGTTATTAACCCTGGGTTCTGAAAACCTACCCTATTACTGCTTCTTTCTGCTGCATCTAGCTCAAGTAAAAATTGACATTCATTCAAGACGTGTTCTTTATTTCTAGTGACTTCTTAGGCACTGCCATTCTGTCAAACAAATAATTAAGAAAAGGGACATTATGGGCTCTGTGCTCACTTCAGACATACTTAAATAGATTATCTGGGTCTTCTACTGACTCTATTAGGGATAGCATATTGCACAGAGCACCTATCAGCAAACCACTCATCACAGTATTGATTTACACTCACTTAGCACTTAATCGACATTTGTTTCTGACTTTGAAACAATGAGGACTGGAGACATATTTTAAAGGATTCTGAAACTCTTTGGTAAGTTATTGAAGGGAAAAGAATTTCTTACATGCAGCAGGTATGTGAATTCATACAAAAGAGGGGAAAATTGCATCATGTTTCCTACTAATTTTTCCCTTATACTACCTCATTCAACCGTAGATCTTGAACACAGGGAACTGACTCCTTAGAGTATCCTTTATGTTCACAAGGCCCAAAGAAAGGCTGGATCTTCAGAATGAAATATTATATTTCCTCTCAGCTATTTCTAACTTTCTATTAACAAAACCTGTCTTATTTTCACATTTTAAAAAAATTGCTTCCTTACTTTAAGCGTGTTTCATTGTTCCTCCCTTTCTTTTCACAAGGATATTTTCATAAAACATAAAATAGAAGGTATATCAGCCCACTAGATCAGTATCATTCCAGCTATTCTCTTGTAAGTAATATAATGGCAGTGATGTTATTCTGATATGCAACTCTAAGTGTTTCCATTTCTTTTTCTTATAACATTACTTAGCAGCACTTGCAAGAAGTCATTCATTTTATGTGGCCTTACAAAAACAAATTTGCACTGATGGGGGCAAGTTAATATTCTGAAATATTTGGATAAAAATAAGCTCTTCACTGAAAATTTGTGCACTGTACTTTTAGTTTGTCATCCACTATAATGAGCATTACTATGCACTGTAAGTCAAGATAAATGACGAAAACCTGTCTTCTAACCTTTGATCTGAAACAGGGCAGAGGGCAAACTGAAGTTATTTGGGATTTGGACTACTCTACTAAAGCTTAACAATTCCAGTACATGTATCAAAAAGAGGCAGATACTATTCTTTTTTTCTGTAAAAAGAACAAACAACGAATTTGTCATTACCCGTTTGAGTAAAGTATCCAAAACAGTGATAATTCCACACAAATCCATGAGGTTTAAAAATACTGCGTTATCTCAAGCAAGAAAGGAGTCTCCATTCATGACACTGAGTAACACTTTGAGAAGTTTAACCAAAAAAAAGTGAAAAAGGTTACATTTGTTGTACACAAATCAAGAAAGTATCCCAATGCTACTACAATAAAGAGATACTACACACATGAAAAAGGAATTCAACAAGTGGTTATCTCCAATTTATCACCAAATCCTTGTCAGTGGCCTTAGAAAGCATAACCCTTCTTTTAGAAAGGCATTTTTTTCATTTAAGTTCTTAATTGCATGTACTGAACCTGTAACTTTTCCCCTCCTCATCTCTCAATTCTGTTTCTTTTATCTAAATTTCACTGCATCATCTTTCATATACTCCTGGACTAGTAGTGCAGAGAGTTTCATTTGCAAAATAGTGGTTGTTTTGTGAATGAATTAAAAATAAAGAAGATAGTTATCAAGTACTGGATATCTGAAAATATTCTTATAATGCACTCTACTTTCCAAAGCTTTCTAGACTTTGAGAAATTGTTAGTTCCAAGGGAACACTTAAGTCTAATCAAAATTCTGTGGTTTTCTACCAACTATTAAAGAAATACTGGTTATTTCTTAGTGGTTCTTGTGTTTTATTACCCATTCTTCAAGCTTTTGGTACATGCCAGAGAGGCTTTTACCTCACAAAACCATGAAGCCACAACATAGCTTCAGCAGCAATAAACACGACAAATTCTTGGTTATAGGTCTGGGTAAAAAGTCTTTAGTCTTCACATGCAGAAAGTACTTGGTAGTGGAGTAGACATGCGAGTCTTGACTGTTAATGCAAAGTGTGTGCATAAAATTTAGAGTTTAATCTCCTGTTGAGCATGTGAGATTCAGAGCACTGAAGGTTGCAGGGTAGAAGCCAAAGATTTAATTTGCACTTTCTACTGAGCACTAAACGGAATTCAGATTGATTGGTGGGATCGAAATGGATTGAATTCAATATTATAATTTGCAGCTACACCAGGAAAAACCCAAGAACTGTGGTGGTTCTGTATGAGAGGATTGTAGCTATACAGGACAGATCAGTCACCAAGGACAATAAAATGCACAGCCATAAGCATGAGCACAAAAGACTCGAGCTGGGCTATATCTTTCCTCTAGTGTCAGAAACTGCATGTATGTGCAAATGGGGCCAGACTGGGAATTCTGGCTGAACACCGTCCTGGGTGCAGGATTTTCACCTCTGTCATAGGGGACCAAGTGGAGCAGCATCTGCCTTTCAGCAGGCGCCTGCCTTACTCAGTGTTTCAACACTGAAAAATGGACAGGAGGATCCCTCCCTATCTACTGCTTCACTCTGAAAAGTCTGCCAACCTTTCTCACTGTTGTTTTCACATCTGCAAAACTAGAATAACCACCTCTAGATAAGGTTAAAAGCAGCCATTGCACACAAGATGTTAACCAGGTACATACTACTATAAATTTTCAGTTGCACTGTTGCTGTTTTTGAAGCAATACATTTCAGCCTTTGATTACATAAAAGGGAGAGTGTATTAACACTTGCCCTTCTGAATAAGGATCTATAAATATTAAAGAAAAAACAGAAGTGTAGTTATTTGAACATACAGTATCAATATATTTTCTGTACATCTATCTGTAAATGACAGACTTGTGTTGATTCTTAGGATTGATCTTCTTTGTATTAATGAAAGAATTGTTAAGATTGGAAAAGACCCCTAAGATCATCAAGCCAAACCACCACCCCAGCACTGACATGTTTGCCACTAAATCATAACTCAAAGTGTCCCATCTAGACGTTTTTTCAACACCTCCAGGGATGGTGACTCCACCATTGCCCTGAGCAGCCTGTTCCAGTGCCTGTCCACCCTTTCAGCAAAGAAATTTTTCCTAATAGCCACTTAAGGTTAGTAAACAAAAAAATTAAAACCACCAAGCTGTTTATTAGATCCATCTCCAATCAGAAGCCTCAGGAAGGCATAATGAAAAAAAAAGGAAAACCAAAAATTAACCCATAGCAGCAAATTTTCCATACATACAGGAGTGATACTGGCCTGCTGTAAGGTAAGTAAGAAAGAGGCAGGAGAGATATCTTAAAGTATATTCTGTCTACTTATTTCTCTCTGCCTTCACTCATGGAGACCTGTGAAATATTATCTTTAGACCTCCACACTCAGATGATCTTTTTTGTCATTAAACACAATTTAATCCAAAACATTTACAGCTTTAAAACATAATATTGTGTGTCTTCTATCAGATAATCTACATGAAGTGAAGATTTTGTTGCTTTTGATACATTTTGCAGCCACACTTTAAAAGGAAGCAGTCATGGACTAGGAAAATGTATCATAAAACTACCCAGTCTCACCAATAAACTGCTAAGAAAAAGCTGGTTTACAAGCTAAGAAGATCACTATGTGAGAACACAATTTAAAGCTAATGGTTTTATAGGCCAAAGCCACTAACAGGGCATCCTTATCCTGCAGTGTGAATAGGATTATCCGTGCAAACACTCCCCTAACATAGAATTAAGCTGTCAAAGTTTACTTTGCTGCTGCATGGAGGTATGCACAAAATGAACACAAGTTCAGGTCAAGTGTAATACTGCTCGACTATCAGAAATTGCTCATGGGGCAAGAAAAAATAGAAGGAGGAGAAATAAGTCAAGAGCCGAATTGCTGCTGCTAAGCATATTTTAGGACATTAACATTGTTAGTCTTAAACAGAATAAGTGGATCATGCTGAAAAGATGGTGACAACCATTTAAATGAAACTTTCTTTAAAATATATCTATATATTTTGGACTTTAAGTTCCTCAAGTATCCTTGACTTAAAATCCTTCTAATTTTATTCCCAGAATTACCATCATACAAATACATTTGCTTCCTCACTTAATTATAGAAAATTAATAATGTTAGTCTAAAAATACACAACATTACAACTGGAAGCAGTTGAATATTCATGAATTCTCTGTTACACTCCCACAAAAACAGTCAAAGTAGGTTATGTATTTTTTTCCACACAGTTTGCACACATCAGCAGCCTAAAGAGATTTCCATACCCCCACACACATCTGCAAACATAACTTTGTCTATCACTGTTTGCCTGTTAGACTGAATGAAGCTAGTGGACCATTATTACTTTGTTAATCACGGAATACCACTTTGCAATTGAAACACAGGTAGAAACAATTGCATATAATAATGTCTATAAAATCACAAGCAGCATAGAGACTCGCCAAGCATAAATAACTTATTCTCTGTATTTCTGTCAAAACCACCACGAGCAGTGAGTAGCTGGAGAATGGAAGGATACTGGGAAGAAAGGACCATATATGCTTTGCACAATTCCTCTATTCTCTTACACAGATAGTGTTGATTTTCCTACTCTCTGGGCAATTGGAAGAGAGTTAAACTAACCTAAATTAATTTTGTGTTCTCTTTGATGTGACAATCCAAAGCAAACTGCATAATATATCAAAGAAAGTGCTCTCTTTGTTAAATTTTAGGATTTCTTGGGGGAGGGGGATTGTTACTTTCAAGAGCCATTCTCTGAATATTTACAAAATGCAAATAAAAATAGGAACAATATCAATAAAAAAATCCACCCTAAGTGACCATGCAAGAAAAAACATAAATCTGCATATTTTCTTGTAGAAAAAAATGAAGCTAGTTCTAATTATAACACTTAAAATTTTTGACATGAGCTTTTACACACTGGTAATATTTGAACAACAAACATTATGTGAATAATTGTATTCTAGATCAGAGCTCACTTACATAGATAAAGATTTCTATCTATGAAAGGCAAGAAAAGAATGTCTTTAAATGCTTAAAAAAGTTAAATATCACTATTTGAGAGCAAGATAATCTTATTTAATCAGCAGATACTTCTTAATGCTTTCATGTTACCCATCAGATGGCAAAAAAAGTATACCAAAGAATTACTGCTTTAAAATATATATTTTCCCTACAAAAATGTATTACCAAATGTGCTTTTCCATTTGTTCTCCACTTTCAAATGTCTTGCATAATTTATTTACCAAAAATATTTTCCATTTTGAATAATTTTAGTATTACTTTGTAAAGAACAGACATGTTGCAGAATATTTTATCTTTCAAAACAAAATGAGAGCCACTGATATTACACGCTCATATTACTTTCAAGAACTACTGAATGTTACTAAAATAACTATTTTGGAGTTATATTGCAGCTTATATTTTACAGGTACCTTGATGTCAAGGCATGTGGCTAACAGCTAAGTACAAAGTGACCAAATACAGCAAAACAGCATCAGTAAATAAAAGATGTGAAATGGACCCAAGTAACTTCCCTCTATATGAAGAAAGCACTTATTCATGTATGAAGTCATAATATCAGTAATATTAGACCAGGAAAACTATTCATAGCAACCTGAGGTTTCAGCTTCATTTTTAATGCCCAGGTCTAACAACTTCCATTTTTCATCTGCTTATACGAGCAAGACTGAAGAAAAGCAGTGGACTTGTGGACAACTTCATACTGGAAAGTTGTTTGTGTAATCGTACCAGGAAAATTACTAACTAATGTTCTGGATGCACATGAGACATAGAAGCTATTCAGGACCCTAGCAGCTACTCATAGTAAGAGTCTATCAGTATGATAGAATAAAGTATAAGGTATTCATCGAATTGCCACAAGATCTAAAATTGTTCCAGAGCCTCTCAGCAAGGCAAATTTGATAAGTTGTTAAATGCTAGCATACTGCCAAGAAATATGAGTCCCTTCACCTTCTGGTCCTTTCCTCAAACAGAAGAGCCCTGGTCAATGCAATAATTTCTGTTATTTGATATACTGCAACTCATAGCCACAACAGAATAACATCCTCCTAAAAACCAGGCAGAGCTTGTCTGTATGCCTGTGCAAACAGTGGCTGACTTTTTGTTAAGTGTACTATCTCCTTCCAATGTAATTTATCAGTAATCAACTCCTAGTGGCAAAGCAAGTTAATTTTTGTAGAGATTTGTATTTCAATTGACAACCTGTACAATATTGACTTCTGCTTACAACACACTTCAGCCTGAGTTAGTGAAATGGTGAAGCTTTCAGTAGCTGAGTCTTTCCACTATTCCTGTTTTCAAGCCCACGCTCCATTTGATAAACTTGCCAGACCTACCCAATAATAATATCTATCTTTAATAATCAATTTTTGGCTATTGTCCTTATTTCCTGGAATAGCCCCATGCACTGCAGTTAGCCTGAAGCAGATATATGTAACAGGCAAAGGACAATCCAATGGAATCCATATGGCCTACCTCTATATCCCCATGCTTACCATACTCTGATCACACAGCTACCCCTAATGTGCATCACCCCTGAAGTAGCAGAATGCCTAAGAAGCACATCTATTCTCCTACCACAGTGGTTTTAGTATTTTATCCTACCACAGATATTCCTGTGGTAGGATATATTCCTGATATAACCAATCATCTTCAATAAATTAGGATTTTCAGTTGGACTCCGAGCATGCAGACACTGGTTACACACTTTCCTGTCAAAGGCTCTACAATTTAGCAAACAAGTCATATTCACTTCTTTTGTCCCTGAAACTGTTATTACTGGTCAAGACCCAGAGAGGATTTCTGGAAAAATCTGAGCTACTGATTATAGCTTATCTCTTAAATCAAACTGGCTGAGAGTAGAAGAATGCTTAATTTTGTCAGCAAGAATGTCATCGCTTGATCAGATATTTAACTATTAATACAAATATTCCATAGCTTTTAAACAGTTTAATTTAATCTCTTATTTTTACTTTTTGTTATGATTTATTCTTTGTGTATTAGCAAAACACAGCAATAGAACAGATGAGAAAAATACCTCAAGAAAAGCATATTACTGTTCCAATATGTGCATCACTGGTCATTTTGCACCTTGAATTACATGTAAGGGTAAATCTCAGTCTGACATGTTAACCCCCTTGAGATGTGCCTGTTAATAAAGAAATCCTTGAAAGATAAATTTACTGGGTTTTTAGTATAAAGGCTAGGTTTCTCTTTAGCTCCTACATGATTATTTAATCACACAGTCAGTACAGTTCACTTTAACAAATTCAAACAAAGACCATCAGTTAGAGGTCAGTGTAATACGTATATCTTTCTCACCCTGCCCCAAGCTTCTGACAAAACATGAATCTTTGGTCAATACTGATACCTACATCTACAAACAGTCCCTCACTGCAAAAAACAGAGCATCACATCCAAATATTTTCCATTATATTTGTACTATATCATATGACAAAAATAGTAAATCAACATTTTCAGTGAAAACACTTTCAGCACTTCCTTTATGACAATCTACTTGCTTTCTGTTTAAATGCAATGTTATGCACAGCAGAGTACTCAAGATAAAGGTGCTAACACTCAAATGAAAAGATATGGCATTCTAGGAATAATAAAATTCAGCCCTGTTGTAACTGATACTCCAATAAAGTTCCATCATGTATGATCATTTCATGTTAGTTAAGCATTTCTTTCATAGCACACTTATTTAAAAGAAAGTTGTATTATGTTCACAGAATGTAATTTACTGAAGACAAGACTTCATTTTGATCCATTCTGTCAAAGGCTTGTCTTGGTGAAATAAAAAAAATGCACATGGCACTTAGAAATAATATTTGCTAAGAAATCTGCAGTGTAAGATTACAGTTTAAATCAAATTTCACACCATGAAAGGGATTCACAATAGCATTAAAAAAATAATCTATTTTTTCAAGTGCCAGTGATTCAGAAAAGCCAATAACACGGTGTTGGATACCAGATGCATTATTTTATTTAAACAGAATACAGACCCAAAATTGAGGGATTCATAAAACAAAAGCCTCCTAAAAAGATATCTTCGAGGCATTTCATTAGAACTGTTCAGAGACACAAGTTTAAATGGATAAGATTGATAATGAGCTTAAAATATTACCTGATTTCTCTGAAGAAATAAGCTCATACTCTAAAAAACTCCATGCTAGTCATATATAAACACAGCATTTTAAAAACAGGTGAGCAAAGACAATCAAAACAGGGGTGTAGAAAATTGAAATGTAAAAAAAAAAAACATGCTGAGAACCATAAACATTCATTGTTAAGAGAAAAAAGTAAAAGGAAAAAGTAAGAGGAAGCTACTAGAAAGGAAGCACTACTACATAGCATACAAATAACTTTGAAGATTTTTGAAGTTTTTCTACAGATTTCCCACACATGCTCAGAGTCGTCGTTAGCTTTCTGTTATGATGCATTTTTAACCAGACTTTTAGCAGGTAATTAGGAAGTCAAATTACTCGCTTTTAATGCCATACTTCACACTATTGACAGCGTTCTCCACCCTGGTGTTACACATAGGCACACTGATAATTTCCAGCGAGACTGGCTCCAAGTTCCCCTGCGACTAAAATGCAAATCGCAAAGTTCAGCTGGATTTTCCTTGCACACCTCTGGCAGACTTTGGCACCCAGTCAGCACTGACAGGAAGAACTTGGCAACTACTAATCCAGAGACCCACACGTTTGTTCCTTTATTCGAGGATTTCATAGTATATTCCTGGTTACATATTTAATTTTTCTAGTGTGCATGGTATAACAACATAGGGAAGTTTTACTCAGCATAGTGAAGTGGGCGACCACTTGTAATAGCCTAGAAGTTACTGTGCTCCTAACTTATTTTATAGGTTCTGAAGTACTTAAAAGTCTCTTGTACTAATAGTTGGAGCCTTAAATACAGGATTATATTGAATAATTTATATGATATTAATAATTATAACATCCCTATGAACACAACAAATGCATTCAGCCATAGGCATCAGGATGTAAAGACAAATTTAAAAAATAACTTTGAAATTAATTCCTCTCAAAATATGTAATTCTCACCTTGCCTTCAAGGAAAGACTTTCTCCAAGACTTCAGAAGACCATAAACTTTTTGAACGGATTAGAATTTAAATTACTACCTCCCTGAAAATGTTTTGCCTTCATCTTTTTAAGAGACACATTAAAATTGAGCATTTCTGCTTTTCCCAAAGTTTCCAACACTGTTTAAAAAGAAGCAGACCTGCAAGAGCCTAACAACAAACAACTCCCATATATTATCACCAATGCCTTCAGACGACACCAAAACCAACTGGACACTGAAGGTTGTAGAAATACAAGAACCAGATTTTTGTTTCTGTAAAATTATTAGATGAAGAACAGCTTGTCATAAAGGCACAGTTTAGTCCTTAGAATTAATTTTCAGAAGCTTTACAGAACCTGTTTAGAGCTCCTAACACAGTTCTAAAGTCCAGAACAAAGTAATTTCTATAAGCAATGAGCTAAAATATTAATCTGAATATTTTTTTCCCCACGCATCGGTTTCAATGTGACTACAGTGGTATATTATTGCAGCATCAATTGTTTTCCCTTGCAACTACTGTATAAATTCAATTCATATTTAGGTACATCTCATACACTGAAATTATTACCTGAGTATCAGCACCTCAAAATAAAACACCAAAAAAAATATATACAAAACATCCCACCACACCCCTCCAAAGTCAAAACTTAAAGAAAAAGCAGATTTTTTTTTCCCCTAATATTTTCCTTACAATTCCTGGGAAAGTAGAAGGGTATGAAATTCTAACCATGACAAATAAAGGCAAATACTTTGATAATTGTTCGGCTTGAAGAAGGAAGACTGCAGGAATCAAACCACATCTAAGAAGGACACAAATGTTACCCTTTAGTTCCACAGCTGCTGTTTCAATGACACTTCTACGATAGCAACAACAGGTAGCAGGCAGAAGAATATGTATAGAAGGACTTGGTAACTTTACTTATGTTTTTTTTTTTTAAATCAAGTACCATGATAAACAACTGTATCTATTGAACAGACCCTAACAATCCATTTGTGGGAATTTTTTTATTCATCCAAAAGGTAAGTGGATTTTGCACCACACTTTTCTGCCTTTTTTTTAGAGGATAGGTAAGAACAAGAACAAAAGTATTTAAGCTAGGAGGAGATAATGTTCATCTTCTTTTCTCATCTTTACAGCATTAGCATATCATATCAAACTGAAAAGAGGTCTACATTTTTTAAATCAAATACATACATCCTCCCAGATAACAGGGTTTAATTTTACTCAAATTTGTTGAAATACCATGAGCATAGAAGGTATGAAAAACGTTAACGTTTTCCGATATATTTCTAACTCCAAAATAAATTCAAATTCACTGACAGAATACATTTTTTACCTTCTGATCGACACACCAAAGAAGGAAAACATACACCTTCCTCAAAAGGATTTTATTCCAATGACCATCTGCTTCCGCCAGATGAGCCCACTACAGCAATACCTTTCACATCTCCCTCCTCCACATGACTTTCCTCCAACAGCACAGGGTGAAGTTTTTAGGCTGTTCCATCTCTCCTATTTGGCACAGACTTTGAACACTGGAGCAAGACATGGATGTTGTCCCTCACTTCGACTTGGAAGAATAACAAGAGACACCTAGCAGACATTCCTAGCAGATGATGAAGCCTCTGACTCCACATAAAAAACCGAATCTACATAGCACCTTGAAGCCTTTACGGAGTCTGACAGATGGGGGTCAGGGTGGAGGACAAGATGGGAAGGAGGAGAAGTCCTGCCGGAACGAAACTTTTAACACACAGGTGTGAAAAAAGCCACACAAGGTCTGATCAAGCTCACTGAGCCGCAGCCTGGCGTACCAGCAGCGAGTAAACCCAGCACATCCTGTAACTGCTGGGGCTGAAGGCACACACAGCATGACTGCTGACAAGGTGTTAATCACACCGTGCTTTAGAGCCTTGCAGCTCGCCGAGGACCTGTCTGCCCTTCCTGCTACATCTTGGGGACAGAGGTTTTCCCTTATTCTGCCGGCTTGGCCGGTGAGCAGCTGTGACATTCAGCTGGCATTTAACAGAGACATAAGTTCAGTGAATAGAAGTGTCAGCAGGACAGAGCTCCTCCGTGTCACCTCCAGCCTGACAGTGAGCTACTAGTGTCAAGCAAAGCAAGAAAGGACAGTCTCAGGTGATTCGAGTAAGTAACAGGCTCTTTAAAACTTTGGGAAATAATTTTTTCTCTCATTCCTGTTGCAGTCTCTTTTGCAAGCTGCAGGTAAGCCTGGATATGGAGTTTTCATGTCTAATTTGGAACCTCTTTTCCTTTACACAGCTGTCATCTAAAATAAAATTACAACATATTTTATAATGTAAACTTGTGACTTGCAGACCTGTTGTCGCTGCTTTACACTTGCAAGGCTCTTTTGCATGTTCATGACTTACAACATTGATATGGTACTCTGTCTACAAGAAGCAATTTCTAAATAGATCAGCTGGAAACAAATCCTGCCAATGCTGTTCATATTGCAAATACTCTACTTGCAGACAAAATGTTCATATAAAAGTTCATTTATTAACCATTATATAGCACAAGAATGGTTGATACCTGGACAAAACAAGTTTGTCCTTTTAAATTATTAAAATTCACAGCACAAACAACTTGTCTTTTTTTTTTTCATTAACACTGCTTTAAATTCTTGACTCCTCTCTCCTGCCTTTTTGTTTTGACTTCCAGCTTTCCAAGATGCACAGCATACCTGGGGGACACACTGAATGGAACCAGAAAGACCCCTCCACAGCAATTCTTCCTGAAGGCCATTCCCTCCACTCACTTTATCTTCTTACACTTACAGGGCCATATTTTACCTTTGTTTTTCTTCCTGTGTCCTTTTATTAAATATCTGTTCAGACAGAGGAGTTTAAAACCTAGGGAAGTTTTTTCCCTCCTTATCCACTCCTTCAGTTGTATTGATTAAAAACTTCAGTTTGATACAGCTCTTTTTAACAGGCAATGTAAGCTTTCTTTCATTTCTGGGAAGAAATAGAACCACTCCAGGGCCATTCTTGAATGACAAGTTAGCAAAAAAAAAAAAAAAANCTACTTTTAGTGACTCAACTGTAATCTAAGCCATATTTTGGTTGTTTCTGTTACAACTGCAACTTTCCATGTAAATTTTATCAGAAATGTAATAGTTTCAGTATGCCATTTAATTTTTTCACCTTCCTAATTTTCATTTTATAGGTAAATGAAAGTGCCGACATTGCTCTTCTAGTCTTGGTTCTATTTTTAAGCCATATTATGCAAGTGAAAGACTCAAGAACATCACATTCTCCTACAAGTGCACTGAGGTACACAGTACATCTCTTTCTGAACACAACTTGCTGACATCTTGGTTACCTTGGCTAATTCATCTGCTCTCCTTGCACAGCCATTCGAGCAGTGTTGTCAGTTCCTGAGCATCCAACAGAGCAGTGCACACAGCTCAGGAAACAGGGATTTCACTGCCCTGGCACTCAAGCATGGAATGCCTGAAGTGTCTTTATGTATTTAACTCCTGTAATCAGTAAATTCTCAGAGATGGCTTGTTTTGAACAACAGGAATCAAAATGGGTTTAAATAAGCCCTTATTTTCTGCAAGTTATCTGACCTCAAATATATCATTTTTTTTTTCCCCAAGGAAAACAGCATATTCCTCTTTATCCAATGTATTTAGAGTTTGTTTCAAGGTTTCCATGGAGTCTAAAAAAATATATTTATTTGCTTCTCAAATAAAATGCATCATAAGACTGTAGAATTTACCATATTATATAGTATCACTTAAACAAGGAACTTTGAGGCATTATTTGTAAGCATTTAAAATACCAAAAATTTGATAAGAAACATTTCACAGTTACCTATTTCTGAGATACTTCATGTAAGGAAAAGGAATTTCAGAAAGGCTTTGTTTAACACTACTTCAAGTACAAAATGGATATAGTAGTTCTGTCATTTTCTTTTCATAGTCTTATCTTCATCACCATCATGCTTGCATTAATCAATTTACAAAATCAAACATTATTAATGCAGTTATTCAATAATATTTTTTACTGATCAACTAGATCACTCTTGGACACCACTGCAAGAGTCTTCAGAAGCAGTGCTTCTACCAATTTTATATTATGGAAGAAACAGATATTTCTTTCTGTGTTGACAGGAAAAATTAGCTCCATAAAGCCATGATGTTGTTGTTTAAGATACCAAGAGAGTGTTTAGATTAAAAACTGGAAGCATAGTTTTCAATTTGTATTGTCAGGAAATGTCTATAAATTTAAGCTTCAAGAAAGCTTTTAGCAATATGCTGAGCTATAAATTATGCAGTCCTAAGTATTACTATGCTTTATAGACTTCTCAGTGTCAGGAAAGGGAAAACTGAATTTTTTCAAGTATTTCTCTCTGAGGAAAGAGGTTATCTATTTCCACACAATCCCCCTTTACAAACTCGTGCTAAATTGAAGCAAGCAGAGCATTACTCCTGTCCCAGCTGTCAGGAGAATTAACATTAACTTCATTCTAATAAGGATGGTAAATTATCAGCTACAAATGAGTTAGTCATTTGGTCCAAATATCATACAAATACATGAGCATAATCAAAGCAGATTTCAAATTCCTGGATAACACTGGAATCATCTCAGAGCTTCTCATGCCTATTAAATGCATACTAACAAAACCCCTTTGGCATTCCTGTGCCACTTTCACAGATTGCTTTACTAAATTCTTAATTTCATCCTGTTTTGCAAAACAGACTATAATGGCAATCATTTTAGGTACAATCAGAAGTAACACTATCACAAATAGTGTTTGAAAAATCTCCTTCAATGGTAACCAAGACATCTACAGTTATGAAAATGGTGATGCTACAGTACTTTTCACCCTAAACAAATCCTCCCAATTTACTGCGTCTTCCTTTATTTTTTTATAACTCTGAGAACATCTCAAAGAACATACTGTTAGTCACCATTTTATATACAGAGAATAACCTTACACAAAAAGAAAAATAAACAATAGTTTCTTTGTTAAATTCCTTTAACTGGTATTGAATGCCAAAATGTTTAAAAGCCACTTCCACAAAAGAATTCCTGGGGTTGTCTCAGCAGATTAATTATTTTTACAAAAGATATTATTTTTACAGAAAGCCTTTATTACTGTAAAAAAAAGAAAGCAGTGATGTCAGAGCAGTGGGTTTGATCCTACATGTGTGGAATTGGTACTGTATGACAAAATAAGCAAATAGTGGGAAGATGACTTGATATGCCAACAACACACAACCATTGCTGCTGTCACTCGTGAGAAAAGCACCACTGACTGGTAGAACACCTTGACATCGCCTGTACTACTTGAAACAAAGGAACACACAAGGACTACAGTAGAAATTTCATTTCTGTGTCACATGAAATTTGCCTTTCATGCCCTATGAACATATAAGGGAGAAGCTCAATATATTGATACTATATCAACATATAGCATATTCTCCCATGGTAAACAACATCACTGAAGAGTAGCTCAGAGGTACAGGTGAATGTCAGAGCAGCAGTTATTCCTCTCCCCAGTTATTCACCAGATAGAAAGTTCTCCCAGTAAGTAAATCAGCAGTACCACCTTGGGGACCAGGGGCCAGCAATAACTCAGGGACTACTATGAAGCCTAAAGTGGTCCTGCCATCTAGAGGAAAGTCGGCATCATGGCTTAGGAAAAAAAAATTCCTTTCTCGGAAAAGGTGTTCAGAGGAGCATTCAGCAGCAATGGGGAACCCACTGGGCAAAGAGAGGAAGAAGTTCCTTTGGAGACACTTTTCCTTGGATATTTTCAAGTTTAATTCATTACCTATAGATTTGTATGCATTAGGAATTTGCCTTGATCTGATTTTCCATTCTATCTTTGGCAGAAAACAAAGACCAAATAAAAAGTTTGTCTTAAAGGCATTAGTAATAAAAGAAAAGAGCAACAACTGCTTTTAAATAGGTTTCTACATTCACTGCCTTCTATGTTTAAGATGTAATACATTTGTTTGTGCACAAAAAGGAGATTTAGAGAGAATTAAACCAACCATTAAATCAACCATTAAATTCTGGAAAGTAGTAGGGGGCTGCTAGGTAGGCAAGACTCATACAGCAAGCAGTGGATTTGAAAATTCCTTCGAAAAACATAATGCACAAAAATAATGCAATCCAGCCAAGCTCCGCTTTGTGGGCTGTCCCAGAAGACCCAAGACTCTGGTTCCATTGAACTCATGCTGGAAGTGAACAGTCAAATAGGGAGAAGAGAGGAAAAACTGAGAAAATTTGGTGAGTATTTCAACAAATTCTGGAACATTTATCAAGCTTAGTATAATTGATTAATTAATACTTTGAGAGAATACAGACTCCAGGGAAAAGAATTGATGTGTTATTTTAAGGAGGTGCCAAGCATGTGTGTCCTCATGATTGTTGCTCTTACTGTATTCAGAAGTTAGAAACTGGGCATTTTTTTCAGTTTTAGCCTCAGAGATGGGTGAAAAAGTTATGTTTGCAGCTATTGCAGTTACACAGCCCAGAAGACAGCATTTACAATTATTTAACTTATTAATTTTGGATGGTAAGGTGTACATGCAAAAGCAATCCAATATATACAAAGCACCTAGGCTAAGCTTCAAGACATAGAGAGACTTGTAGTACTAAATAGCAATATATTTTAAAAATCCTTTCTAATCAGGCTGTCAAGAAACTTTTGTTTAATACATTAGCCCCATCTTGCAACTGAACTGACAGTACTCATTCTTGAGTGCAGTGCTGCACTACAGTTGCCCTCTTTCTGTGCAGACATAGGAATTTCTTTGCTATGATGTGCTATGATAAAATGCTGTAAGTGCTTTTACACTTACAGCAAACCCCCTTACAAAGTGTAAGGGGGTTTTGGCAGGGAAGCAGAAGCCAGACTCTACAGCTTCTTAAGAGAAAGCCACTGCCCTGAAGTCAACTATTATGCCAGCACTACCGTTTGTACAAAGCCAGTGTCTTCCATCATCACTGCAATGGCCCACAGGTGCTTTCACACAGCTCAACTACACTGAATACCAATCCAGGGTACAGGGGGGGGTTCTGCTCCAAGCTGGAAGTGATCATCTTCCCCACCCATGCCTACAATTTCTCATTTCTCACCATCCCACAGGGAACTTCCCACCTGCGCTGGAGAAACCTTGAGGCCCTTTAAAGGGCAAGGATCGTTCACATTAATTTCCCCCCAAGTACATAGTGGACAAGAGTCTGAAACAAAGTTGTTCCATTTATAAATTCCTCTCATAATAACAACTGAGAACCTTCCTTACAGTTTCATTTCTAAATTCAGCATTTCAAAAGGCCACTTGGAGCTCTGCTTCCTTAGATAGTCTTCATCAATCAAGGTAACTGGCTTTGAACTTGCTTCTCTCATTCTTAGGTATAAAGATTACCTCATACTATAATAAGTGTTGATTGTATTGAGGGAGCATTTATTTTCCTGTTCTAAACTTTATTTCATTCTTCCTTCTCTTGAAATATCAGTTTTCATGCATACTGCTGACTTCAGTATGATTTCCTCATAATAACAATAAAAAAATTTCCTCTTAGACCTTACCATGTAAGAAAACATCAGGCTTATTATCAGGTTTGTGAGTTTTAAGGAAACACAGAAGGAAAACAAACATTTTCTCTGCTACAGCTTGTCCCACTGGGAAAGCCTTCCACTATTAAAAAACAAGCTGCTGTCAGAACTGACAGTCAGGTAAAATCCACTGCCACTGATGAATCAGAGTAGGAATCAAACCAGAAAGCAGCCTCGCCACCTTGAATTTTAGGGGCTGAGCAACAGGTTCAGCCTTCTCAGTGTTACAGCCACAAGGCCAGGAGACCGGTTTTCTCCCATCCCAGAGCAAGGTCCTTTAATCCAGCTTTGCCAGGCTTTGCACAGCCCTAGAGTCCCCTGCACACAGCTCCCAGGGCTGTATTGTGCAGTGCATCTTAAAATCAATTCGCTTCTCTTCTTTACATGCACAATAGGGTAATACCTCTTTGGAGCCTAAATTCAAACAGAAGAGCCTCCATTACTGTTTCTGCAGTGGATCTGTGGCTTTGCATTTTCTAGATTTATTTTGTGTGCATGTTGCATGTATTGTTTCAGTACTGAAGTAAGAGCAAAACCCCTGCAGATCGGCTTAGAAAGCAACAAAGGAAAAGAATACGATTCTAAAGCATTAAAAAAGAAAGAAAAGGCAACAAACCTGAACTTACAAATAATCTTCTAGTTATTTAAGTATAAAATATATTACAGAAGCATGGTTCCTGAGCATGAATAAGGCATACACGAATAAATGCCTGGAAGCACCAGAGGAGGATCCAGATGCTCTGCGTTAGCACAGAGCGATGCTACCACCTTCTGGAGAAACAGCGGCAGCTGCTGCTGCTCGGCTCGCACGGGCCTCCCCGTTTGAATGGCACAAGGAGCAAGATACACTTAAGAGAAGATATCGTTAAACTTTCAGTACAAAAAAAAAAAATGCTCCGACTGCATTGCATAAGCAGGCAAAATTATTTTAACTCTACTGCCTTATTGCGGTGAACCCGTAGTTCTTAATTTACCACTTTACCAATTTACCAAATTACCATAATTTACATTATCCACTAATTTGTCACACCAACTTACAAGGAGAGCGCATTTGGAGGTTAATTCTGGGGGAGTTTACATGATTCACCAAAGTGCACACGCTCGTTTTCAGGCCTGCACAATGGCACGCAGCAACGAGCTTACGATGTAGTTGCTCACTGTAGTAGAACGCTGCCTTTCTGCACATATTGTGACTTAGCAGCCTAATGCAGCACAGAGGAATTCCAAAACATCTGTTGCCAAGCATTTTGCAGAGGAGTTCCTTGTCAAAGGAGTTATACATTCCCGGTCTAACAAAGAGGGGACAAACTGGAAAGGAACCTGTACAAGTATTTCCGCGCCATGAAGATGTAGCAATGAAAGAGATATTCCTGCAATAATTTTTCCTGTTTGGAATACTGGTTTCCCTGGACAAATATTCTGTTCTGCAGAACAGAAACAAGCATAAAAAAGGAAACACTACAGACTTTAACAACAGTATTTTTAAACTTCTAGGTATAGTATAAAAACAAAGGAGCAAAAGATGAATTTTAATTCTCCAAGCTAAATTCTCTCAGCTTTATAAAGCATGACTTCTTTATAAAGAACACATACTTCAAGTTATATACAGCAAAAAGTTTAATGGCAAATCCTATATCAAGCTTTGATTATATTGAACTATATGGAAAATAGAAGAAAAATATTCCCTCCTTAAATAGAATATATTCTCCCCAAAACAACTGTGTTCTGGCCACAACTGGCATTGAGCAAACTATTCATACACATCAATAGAGAAATATAACCTTCAACACATGTGATGGATGGCATAAATTGAATTCCATCTAAACTTCCAACAAGCAAATGTAACTCTTGTTCCAAAGGCTGTTTGTAGATTTCGGGTAACTTACAGATCACAGAAGTGAGGGTTTGCACCCTTTTTTTTTCCTGTTTGTTTTTTGGTCTATTTTTAACCCTTGTAGATTTAAAATGGCATTTTAGGCCACTTACAAGCATTTGTCCTCCACACAAAAGAAAAAAAAACCAGAAAAACAGCACTTGAACACAGTGTAATACATTTCTCCCAGATAAGCTGGCCTGGAGGGAAATTTAGGAAGTCTACTTCTTTCCCTTCATCTTTATCTTCCATCAGCCTTCCAACAGTTAAACTTTAACTTATTGTTCCTTTTTCCTTCTTTACCTCTTGCATCACCTTGTCACCACCACACTCAAACACCTCAAAAGCCTACCGGCCTCTGCTCAAAAATACTTATAGATAGCACAGATACAGACAAAAGTCTGTTCTTATGAACACTATCTGAACAGATTCTTAGCAGGACATGAAGTATTTAGCATAGAAGTTCTTTAATCTGCTGGCATTTGGCACATCAGAGAGAATAATCTAATAGGTGAATTGCTATAAACTAAAAATAAAAATTTATAGGAGGAACTGGACATGAGCAGGAAGCACTTGTCAGAGGCAACAGTGAACCAGTCAGTATCTGATACAGAAATGCAAGACCAATGAATTATTTGTGCAGCCAAATCTCAAAAATCACATACTATAGAAAAACTTAAATACTCAATAATCATCATGAGAGGTGCACAAAAGGAATCCAGACTACCTATATCAATCATGAACCAGGGGGGAAAAACCATTTAAAATTTGGTTTCTGATCTAAAACAATATGCTTCTGGGGCTTTGTTTTTAGCCAGTTTGACAGTTTTTCTAAAGAACTACTAAGGACAACTAAATTTTATCAGTAAAATTCTTGGGACAGGGCCAAGTATAATAACATTTCTTTATTATATGAAAACAAAGTAGTAAGAGCTCTGAAAAAGGCTGTTTGTCATGTTTGACATTTATCCAACAAGGTTATTATATAATAAAAGAAATACAGAAATACAGATATTTCTCAACATGCCTAGAAGATTTCAAAACAATAAAAACTGAACAGTTTGGCCTTGTTAGAAAAATAAAATTTAGTTTTTGGAAAGTACTGTAAGTGGTAAAAGCACATAAGGCCTGGAAAGTAGTAAATTGAGATGGGAAATTGGATGTTGACTTCCAATCGTTCTAGATCCTACCTCCTAGGACAGTGAGAGAACCTGTATGAACACATGCTGGTTTCACATTAACTAAACCCCTCAAAAAAGGACCTGGGAGTGCTGAACTTGGCACTGGTGAGGCTGCACCCCAAATCCTGTGTTCAGTTCTGGGCCCCTCTCTATAAGAAGGACATTGAGCTGCTGGAGTGTGTCCAGAGAAGGACAACGGAGCTGGGGAAGGGTCTGGAGCACAAGTCCTACGAGAAAGAGCTAAGGGTGTTTATCCTGCAGAAAAAGAGGCTCACAGGGTGAACATACCATTCTTCAGAACTCCCTAAAAGGAGGTTCTAGCCAGGTGAGGGTCAGCCTCTTCTCCCAGGTCACAAGTGACAAGATGAGAAGAAATGGCCACAAGTTGCACTAGGTTTAGATTGGATATTAGTAAAAATATCCTCAACAAAAGGGTTGTCAGGAATAGGCTGCCCAGGGAAGTAGAGGGTCGCCCTCCCAGGAGGTATTTAAACACGTAGATGTGTCACTTGGCAACACAGTTTAGTGGTGAACATGGCACTTCTGAGCTGGCCTTGATAATCTTAGAATCATGGAATCAGTAAGGTGGGAAAATGCCTCTAAATAGGGAAGGTAAGGCTTTTAACTCAACATCAATTTCTGCAACAGAAGAGATCTAGAATTGTTACCTAGAAATACTTTCCCTATTAGCCCACTTACTGCAAGCAGGGGGATGTTACAATGGCAAATTATAACCTCAGCCTTTTAAGAACTGACAAATATTTGAAGAAACGAGGTCTATTTTTCAGACAGCTCATGGTCTAAAGAGGCAAATAGCTGTAAGTGTTACTCATTTTTAAGTAGAAGTCACACTTAGAATGAAGGCTACTCATGAGATCTGAATCACTGTGTCTATCTCAAGTTCACAGCTCCTCTCTAAGGGATTTAACACAAAGCTAGAAAAGAACTACCATAAGGATACACAATGTATTCCACAAGCTGGAAGAGTAGCCCAGTACTTTAATTTCTGCATGTTTCTCACTGTACCCTTGAGATGGGATAATTGCATCCACTATGTACTCTGTTTTTTCCCCATTAGCCGAGATTAATGTTTGCCTTCTTGTGCAAGAAGTTTTTTGTCTTTTTAGTTTTCTGTCACAAAGCTACAGGTAAGTCAAAGGCATAAGTCAGAAAGAGGGCAGAGGTAAGCCTTGCTTAATCTACAGACAGAGTTAAAATCTGGTTTAGGAAAGAGAAGGCTATTACACAATGCGGTCAGAACCTTGGTTTAGGTTTCCCTTTTAATAATTTGAGATCAGTTCTAAGTATTCTCAGCAATAGTGCCCAAATGCACTGTAGACATAATTTTGCAATATTTAAAATACAGTGCAAAACACATGTAGAACCATTAAAATGGCTGTGTTTAATTAAGTCAGAGTGAAAAATGTAAACATTCCATTTAGTCATGTATTTAACTTCACTAAGATTTAAATGCTCACTTATAATTTTCTAATAAAGAAATTCAAGATGTTATTGCATTTTTAAAGTATTTTTGTCAGACAGTATATTCATAATAAGACATTGACTGCACTCAAATTCCACAGCAGGGAGCATGTTCAAAGATTCAGTATTGCATTCACAAGTAATAAAAAATTTGCAATAAATCCAATAAGATGAAACGCTCTGCTGAATCGTAAAATACAAAGATGAGGAAGTTACCACACACACTTATTTGTAATTATTTTATTACATTTCAAGTTTAATTATTGAAACAATTAGTAAGAAATTCAAGTAATACTTAGCACACAGACTAAGGACATTGCTAATGTCATGAAGGAACACATTCTCCTGCAGTCTTGATCCATCAAATCTCAACTAGCTGTCTTAACTTCAATTGTTTTCTGGCTGCATTCAATTCTAAAACTGCTCAACACAAAATTAGGCCATCATTTTTAAGTAAAGCTTTTATTCTTTCTATTCATCCATAACATCCTCATTCATAGGCTAAACAGAGAAAGAAGGTCAGGGGTAAAGGGAAAATTTCTGTGATAAATTGAAGACTTGAATCGGAGCACCACTTTGTTACTAGAGAAGAATTGGAAGGGGAGGGGACAAAGAAACCCACAAACCCTAATATCCTATTTTACAAATAGGTACCTGAATCACTACCACTAATGTCTCCTAGAAGTCAGAGGCCTATGGACTTCATGCCTGTGAAGCCAAGATTTTATGCAGGATTGATACTTTGGGTATAATTACACGAAGCTCTAAACCAGCTGGTTTCTATTTCGTGGTAGAAAAAGTATAAGTTTGATATCCCTAAAATTGAATCAGATGAAGCCGGAATCTGTAGGTTGGGGTGCTTCTTCCTACATCTCAATCACTTAAAAATTGGGCATTCTCTTGTATTTTACTGATAGTTCATAAAAGTGAACTAAAATAAAAAGGATGAAGGGAAAAAAAAAAAACCTCATGAAGGGATAAAACTTGTGAAACTTGGTTATTTTAAATGTTGTTTCCCACAATTTATGTACTGTTCATCCAGTCTTGGTGTCTCAAGTTTATCTGAAAAAAGTTTCCAGCAACAATTTCGTGTTTGAGCTGCAAGCCAAAACAAAATAGTTATTGACAGATTTCACTGAAAGATTTGAACTAAAACTTTTCTAGCATGTGTTTACCAAAAAAAAAAAAGCTGTTTCATAACTTTCTTATATCATTTTTGGCTCTAAATCATGAAAGCATGTTAACATGATAACACACTCAGATTTCATTGGTTTCATTTTAAAAACACTAAAGCCTGTAGCACTTGAAGTATTTCCTCATTTTAATCAGCCTTCCAACTCAATAAAAACAAGTTTTGAAGACTGGTTTCTTTAAAATAGATAATTGGATTTTATTTTTATTATAGATCTTTATATTTACTTCTGAATGGAAGTGAACTAGTTCTCCCAACGCACCTTTTAAATGTCTAACCAGGCCAATATACAAAACCAGAAAAAAATATCACCAATCACTACTATTGATTACATGAACATTAAAAACAAGAGAACTGGTACACAAATGCTTTTGTTTAGTAATAGGATTCCTTGTTTGATGCAGAACTCTTATAAATTGTCGAGTCATGGAAATCAGGCTCTAAAAGTTACAAATATAAAGAGGTAGGTACATTGAAACACTGAATATTATATCCTAATATATATAAAAATCAAAAAAAAATACAGTGGGGCTGTTTTTCAAAACGTTTTTATAATATCTGCAGAACAAACAAAAGGCAGAATGCAAATGAAGTAGTCTGATCTTTTTCAACTAGCACTATCATTAGTCACACATTGTCATTCCAGGATTTTTTTTCCCTCAGATCAGCAGCGAATTGTTTAACTGTTACCTTTCTTCTCTTTCAGTTTACAAGCACTTCTCTATTGCCTCCGTAAGCCAAAAGACCTAAGGTTTCATTTCACATGTGCAGTTTTTTTGGGGCTTTTTTTGTGTGTTATCTTAAGAGACAGAGGAGCGTGCATCTCATTATTATTTCTTAAAAATAGCAAGACATTGAAAACAGGTCCAGGAAAGCTTATACAAGTGAAGGACAGGTAACATTATTTCTATTCAGCTTTTCAGTGATCTTGAGATACATAAATCACAAATATTTAATGTAAAAAAACCCACTATCATTACATGCACACATTCCAAATGATGATCCTTGTGGGTCCCTTTCAACTCAGAAAATACATAGATGTCCCTTAATAACAGTAAAAATCCAATAAAGGATTTTGCTATTTAATACTTCAAAAGATGATGAAGTTCACTGGCCCTTAGGTCTACTGAAAGTGTGCTAAGAAAACGTGTAGATATCAGAAATTGCTATTCAACAATAATGGCCATACTGGAGCCTATAAAACATAGCATTTATTTGAGTTTATGCATATATATTTATTGGAGCTTACTCCCTGTCAAAAGGGACTTCAGCTATGCCTCCAAAACTTTTTGGAAAGGACTACATTTGTGTAAAGCAAAACACATCCAACTGAAAAGACAATCTCTATTAAATTACACTTGACTTTTCACAGGGTTTTCTCCCTGAAAGCTTGTACTGTAAACAGTTATGCTATCCACACCCGCTACCCACCCAGCTTAAGACAGACATCCACTTCTGAGATGATTTGACCTTTCCTTTCACAAATTGTGTTCACAGAAATAAAACCAAACCACAACAGATTTAAAGAGAAATGTCAAGTCCTCTACAATTTCAGCACTGTACCTCTTGACAATCTAGGCAAGTTTTCATGCTATAATGAGACCAAAACTGACTTCCTCTGTCTCTCACTCACTGACTGTAGGAAAGTATCTACCTGTAAGCATGAGTTTAATACCATACAAATGAAAAGATACCCTCTCCCTTAATATTGAATTGTTTTTGTCAAATGAATGGATTTTTGACTAGTTTAGAGCCTGATCTCCAACACCCTGTAAAGGAAACTCACTAGTCTTGCTCAAGTCAATGTAAATTTTTACCATCAACTTCAGCAAATTTGAAATGTCACCCCAGGGTGACTCAGTCTTTCTGCTATCTTTTTCAAAGCCACTTAAACGATTTGAAATTAATGGAAAGTTGGGCATTCAGAATGCTCAGGCAGCTTTTGAAATTTCAAACCTATTTCTAAGCTATTAAGTTCGAGAAAGAAAAAAGAAAATCAAAGTGGAATTATTCTCAGAAGTTTCATAGCAACTTTTAGGCAAAAAAAGCATGTAATGGGCGTAAATTACATACAAGTAAAAAACGAAGGATTTCTGATAGATGTCAAACCACAATAGACACAAATGCATTTTATTAGATAATTTTTCTACCCAACAGCATCCAATCGTTAAAGTGTAATATCAGAACCCTGCATTTTCTGCCTAGGAAAGGCTGTGGTTGACCTGACTTGAATAATAAACCACTGGAAAATAGCACAGTCACAGAACACTTCTAGAGAACAGATTTCCATGGAACTCCATGATAGGGCAATCACGCAGTGCTTGTTTGGTACATGTATTGTGAGCACTTCTGGAAAGGAAAAGTGTTTTGTAAGCTGGTTTTAGTTTCACATAGTTGAGTACAGTACTGGAAGTTAGATGAAAACATGAAGACAAACGCTGTGGCCATACAATGTGTCTCTTCCAATACACAAAGGAGGAAAGGAGGCGGAAAAAAAACCCTCACCTTTATTTACCCAGTACTAAGTCCTTGCTGGATAAGTAATAACAAGGACTGCTAAACAAATAGCAAAAAACTCGAGTTTCAGGCCTTCAGATAGGTCTCCCTCATCTTCATACATGAAGGACTCCATATCAGGAAGTCCAGCAGATAGAGAAAAAGTAATATTGAGATGCTGATGAGGACAGCAACACAGACATGCAGAACAATGCGAGTGTCTACAATATCAGGGGTATGTTCTGCCACTTTTCAACCACAAGTGCAAAACTGCACTTGAAATTATGAAAGGCTTAGAAAAGGCTTAAAGACAAGCAAGAGAAACAGCTGTGGTGACTCAAATTTAGGCAAAGCAGCCAGAGCATCTCAAACTTTTAAAGACTTGACTACAAGACACAGAATTCGACTATTGGTTAAAAGGAGACACGTCTTAATTGAACATCTGCCATCCTATTTATGTCAAAAGCTGAATTAGACACCAGCCTCAAGAAGAAGTAATTGTAAAATGAAATAAGAAAGTGCCTTAGCACTAGTAATTAATTCAGGTACTGCAGAACACAAGGCAGAACACTGGCTGACTAACAAGGAATGTGTGCACATTTTGCATCTGTGGCAGTTAGTGCTAGATCTTATCATAAAGCAGTACTCTGTGGATATTTTTTCAGCAGGAAAAACAAAGCATCAAAAAAAACCCAAGTCATTTGCCATAGTTCTGTCTCATTGGCACTTTCCAGTCACAAAAAAAAGCAGCAATAAAAAAGCAGGTTATTCCAGGTCAGCACTGAAATAAAGCAGTCTGCAAAACCTTGCTACTAATTTCTTGATTTTGACCGCTAAATTTAGTTATTTATCAAAAAGCTATAAAAATTATACCCATGCTCTAATTTCAAAAAGTATTATCTTTACTTGGAACTGAAATGTCCTTCATAGTTCTTCTCCATATCAAAGTTTTGCTATCTTCCTTCTGATATAGGCTCTTTAGAACACTGATTAGTAGTTCTTTTAATTGTCTCTCTACAACAACAGAAATTCCAGCTTTTTCAGCATTCAAATCAAATAATCTGCTTACTTCTTTTCAAAACAACCCCTCAAAACTTCTTGTCTTGAGCTTAAACCACAGACCTAGGAAACTGGTGGTCTGTACTGACTGAAATTCCAAAAGGTGTAAAGTTCTGATGGGGGTACAGGTAGGGGAAGGTACCAAAGATGATTTTGAAAATTTATCTTAACAGTTAAACTACTTTGATTACAAATAGCATGGCTTCATGAAAGTTAAGTGGCCCTTAGTTTTTGGCAACTTTTTCAGTGGGATTCTGTTCCAGTTCAGAAATAAAAACGTATCAGAAACAAAAAGTGAAACAACTTTATTATTATTACAGAAAAGTGTTTGCACACAATTAAAAGATATTCCTAACTGTAGCAATCAAACACAAGGATGATGCATCCCCCAAATGGGCATTTTGAAGTGCTGCTCAGTATTCAATGCTACTAGTTATTCTCAGAATATAGTACTCCTCCATCGTTGGAACCTAGACTGTACATTTCATCCATACTGCATAAAAGTAGTTCAGGGGACTCTTGATAGGAAAGATAGAAACATGTTATCTGTGTTACTTCTTTATAGAGATCTATTTTCATGGTTTTTGCCTACCTGTTCAAGATTTTTATTCGTTTTATTATTTTTTGTCCATCATGCCATGCTCCCTGAACTCTAGATCTAGTGCTAGAACTGTCATTCCATCTATAAGTCACCATGAGAAAATCTGGCCCTTGCTCCACACATTCAGAGGATATGGTACCAAATTGCACTTATCTCAAAGTCAAAGGAACTGAAATATTTCAGAGAAAGAAAGACAAAACCAGAATCAGCTCTTTTAAAATACCTGGCCTCATCTTCAAGCACTGTCAGTAATAAGCCTGTAGAAGGGCACATCAGAGTCATAATGATCAATTTAAACAGATATGGCTGGTGGCCAGTGCTCTTTCAATGTTGAGTGGCTGAAACAGCAGCTGCAGTAACAGCAATAACGTAGTGATCAAAATTAACAGTGATACATAAATAAATGTATGGTTTTAGACAGTGGAGTCCATGAGAATTGTTAGGTGCAGTGGAACACCAGCAGAGCCACACACACTATTTACATATGTCCACAGTTAGTTACCAGTTATTTGCTTGTACAGTTATTTGATTGACCTACAGAAGTCTACTGACTGGGATTATTGAGACAGCAAGATAATCATTGCCTTTATGCATGTATGAATGTATGCACAAATTAGTTGTGTAATATACTATAAGACTGCATTACAGCAGATCACAATGATCACAACATCCAGAAAAAATATTATCCACAATACATGAAAAATATATATGCAAAGAGCAAATAAATGACAAACTGTGCCCTGAACAGCCCAACATCTAGACTGATAAAACAGAAACCACAAATTTGTGCCCAACTGCAACAGGAAGAACAAACAACAAAGTGATTGGCCCAAACATCATTGACCTCTTCCATTTTCTAAGGAACTGACTGAGCTTGACACAGGACACTTAACAAGAAAGATAAGAATATAGTAAATGAAGATGTCTTTCATCAAGACAATTTAGTATTTTATAAAACTGTATATTCATACATTATTATTCCTCCAGACAGGGGTACAATAAAAGGTATAGAAAAAACCAGAACATTCAAGGGGTAGAAGACAATGAATAACCAGGCTGGATCAAGGTCTAGGACTAAAATTCAACACAAAAACCCATTCATAATACATACTATAAAAACATGTGATCTTAAAATCAGACCAAAGGTGATCTTCAGAAAAATACTACTAACCCAGTGAAGTTTACTGCAAAGTATTTGGGATTCTAAGAAAGCCCAGATTTAGTAGCCTCACACATTAAATGTAATTTGCAGAAATTCAGTCTCAGGCATATGAAAACATTCTTCTAGTATCACATAGTCCTACCTGTTCGCATAGTGAAGCAAGTCTTATATACAAAGAATACATTCAGATTTTCCATTTATCTTTACAACAAAAGGATAAGAATCAGAACCATTTATTTTTTTCTTCTGAAATAAAATTACTATTAGTCTCACAATAACACCAGCACCACTACCCCCTGCCCAGCTAGACCCTAGGAAAAGTTATAATCTCTGGTTATCAAATCGATAATTTCTAAGAATTTTATATAAAAAAAAGCTACAACTCACAATCATCTGCCAACATATTATATCAAAGCACAATATTTTATAACCTGAAATAATGCTTGAAAGAATTATTGCAATCTTTACTTTCATTTGATTTGATGATGGAACAACATAAGCATTCTGCAGAAATCTGTCCATCACACTGTCAACAAAAACATGAAAACACGTAAGAAGCATGAGGAAACCTACCACTGGACACATGATGCTTCTAAATGAAACCCAGACCTAGAACTCTCAGAATTTTGAGGCTACTTCAGAATTAAAATAATACGGAAGCATTTAATCTTCTTTCCATCAAAGACTTGATAGTGAAACAAATATTTTCCTTGGGCTTCTGCTAAGATCCATGTTGTTAACAATTTTTTAAAAACATTCAATTTTGTTTGTCTAGTCAGGCCCTTTAGTACTGCTGGTTAAGTAGCATTATCTTCTCATGTTAAAGCTCTTCATAAAGTTTTTGGTCATTTGCTAATGACAAGTTATTTATACTTCAAGAAAAACTACTGTATGTGTGCCTCACCAATACACAGTCCCAAATACACACAGGATATTCTAATAGTCCAATGGGGGAGGGAGCAAATCATTCTAAACTGTGCTACACTGCAAATATGACAAGACTTGAATGAGAAGGCCCAGAAATTCATCACAATACTACTTAGCTTTTATATTTATAGTTTCTTACTCCAGAATCAAATTTGAGAAATTTTTGGCAGCCCCAAAGAACACAGGCAGGACCTACTTTTAAAAATATTTATAGAAACACCATATTTCTCCAAAAAGAAGTCTGCAGGATCCATTAACCACTATTTAATATCTACAACCTAAGAAAAACAACTGCTCTATTTAAAAAAAAAGGAAATTTCCTCTTTTTTTCTGAAACAAAAATAATATAGTGTATGTTACAGTTGTGGCTTGCTGGAAATTAAAGCCACTTAAGTGTAGGACTGCAGACCAGTTTTTCGTAGACCTTAGTACCTACCAAACCTAGTTTTTCTTGCAAAAGCCAAACTTCAAATTTTCTCCTCCCTCTCCCCATCTGAGGTTTCAAATGAGTAAAAACATAGGGGTTGTCTGACAAACAACATAAACAATTAGTTTTGATACACAACAGTTTTGCCTGGCCTACAGAGTTTAGCATTTTTCTAACAGCATGCAAAGTATGAACTAACATTAGTTTAGACCTTAACCCAAGTTTACCAGCAATTTAAACAAATATATAAAATTCATTGCACTGCAAGCTGACATTCAAGGATCAGTAGTTGATACAGACAATTTATTACTTTCTGTAGCAGTAGGTTTGCACTGGAAATGGTCATGAACGAAAACAACAATAAAATCCAAAAAAAACCCCAGGTAAGAATAAAAAAACAGAAAGTAATGAATGCCTTTAACTCCAGTCTTCCATAACAAAAGCATGTGCTTTTTGCAACAAATCATTCTGAAGCAGTGCCATAATTTTATAAAAGTATTCTAGAGAAGACTGGCTTTATTAACTCTGTGCTCTTGAAGGACACTAGAGCTGTACAAAAATTCTCTTTAAAAAGTGTGCTGTTTTAATTAATATTTGGGAAAAGGGAGATTTAGCCTCTTAACAGCAGGGAAAAGGATAGCAAACATATGGACAACTGTCGAGACCGGTTTCAATAAAAAAGTCAACGCATAATTTCTATATAAGGTCAATAGGCAAATATAAATCAAATCTAATTCTTGCCAATGTTGAAAAGGAATGCTAGAAATAAAGTTGCATTGTTTTGGGTTTGTTTGTTTTTTTTTTCTGAATGAAAAGTTCTAGTGAGACAAGTGTCTTAACAAAAACAGTTCAAAAGAACAGTTTACAAGTAAATTAAAAGTTAGCTGAAATATGTACAACTTTGTAATAGTCAGGAGCATTCAGTTTTAATATAATAAAATATTAGTTGTATAATACAGTGTTTGTTCTCACTAAAAAACACTTATTGAGCTCAGGCACACACCGTGACATCATATGGCCTGGAATATCCCTCTGATCAGTTGGGGTCACCTGTCCCGGCTGTGTCTCCTGCCAGCCTCCCAGGCACCCCCAACTTCCTCACCAGCGTGGTCAGTATGGAAAGCAGAAAAGGCCTTGGCTCTGTGCCAGCCCTGCTCAGCAGTGACAAAAACATCTCTGTGTTATCAACCCTGTGCTCAGCACAGATCCAAAACACAGCCCCACACCAGGCACTGGGGAGAAAATTAACTCTTCCCGAGCCAAAACCAGCACACCTTAAATGTGCACAAATGAAGACAAATAATTTAAGTAGTGAAAACAGAACCAAAAACTGTTAAACACATTTCTTTTATGGAGGCGTTTTGAAACCATGATTTCCTAGATTCCTGACATATAAAATACACTCAGAGACTCCCTAACCCAGTATTCCTTCTAGTAAAAGTACCACCTATAACATGCTATTGTTGAGATGAGCTAAAGCACTTCTGTAAAATATGCTTTTAACAGCCTACTATAAAGAATTAACAACAAATACATGTGAATGTACTGAACACAGAGGAAAATTATTTTTAATATGGATATTAAAACTGTAGGAAAACAATTATGCATTTAATAACCATATAATGAATTAGTGAAATAGATGCATATATTTTCATATATCGGACATAAAACTTTCTATTTAGTCATGGAATAACAAAACAGCTAGAAAGTGTTAAGAAACAATGCAGTATTTAAGCATAATGACTGCTCAGGAAAATAATTCCTTTTTTATCCAAATTTATAATCACACAGAGCATGAGAAAGCAAATACCAAGTTGTAGCATCAGTAATCACTCCATTAGCCAGCAGCTCCATGAGAGAACCTCTGAGCACTGTGCATAGCAGAACACTACTCTGATCTGGTTCTTTCTGGGACTTAAAAACATTACCTTTTACAGCTCAACAAGCTAATTTACCCAAAACTGGCAAACCAATTCCACTCTACAGTCAGTCAAAAAAAGCAATGTTGCCAACAACTTCAGCAGAGCAAAAGTTTAGTTTATTATCATTTCTTCCTGAATCTTCAGACAACTTTCTTGCCCACTCAAAGGGCATCTACAGAAGTCAAACGTACTCCACCAATTTTTAATCAGATTTTGACTGTTGAAACAGGCAGAGCCCATAGGTATCATACTACCAGTTAGTTCTGGAGTTGTGCTCAAAGAAGGCATAATGAAAATCTGACTTCCTACAACTGACAAGATAGAGTTATTTTCTGGTTAAAAAATTACATTCAATTGATAATTTTGTATTGGAATTCAGCAGAAAGAAAAGTTTGTTAATGGAATCATCACAAGCTAGAGACAGACAAGTCTAAGTTCATAACAGAATATCATTTATTAAGTTAAAAGTAAGTAGGAATTGAGAATATTCATCAATATGAGTACACCTCATACCATTTTGAAGTAGCTCAGGAAAGAAATTATTATTAGTCATTAACAGCCTAATCTATTGATCCTAGTACCTAAATATACTTCTCCAGAATTACCTCAAGAGTTTAAATTTTACTTTCCTCTCCACACTTCCAGTCTTCATAAGATGCCAAACTAATATGCTCAAATAAAGTGGAAATGTTATTAACATTTGTTGATTTTAAAAAGTTGAAGTACAAAACCTGGTCATCAACAAGGAGTTATCTGGAAATGTAGATACATATTGCTATACCTCAAAAATACAAAACTCTACAGACTGCATATTGACATCTGCAAAATAAAAATCTGCCATGAGATTCTCTGCACTCACAGAATTTTTCTCTATAAAACTACCTAACCTTATCCTGTAATAGATATGAAAGTCATGGAGCCTTTAGAAATGATGAAAAATGCTGGACATCACATATGAATGAACATTTAAAGGGTTTGCTCCATAGCACTAGGCACCATAACCAAATTTCTTGAAAGAAGTGATTGTTAGTATAGAATTTGAAAGCATTTTTATACACTAAGCTGAATGCACTCTGCAAGGAGAATGGGAAGAAAAGGGCAAAAATCTGAAAGATGGCCAATTTAAAGTACAGTTATTTGAACCAAAACTTTAGAAGACCATTAGACTATGAAAAAAGGAAAAGCAACAGACGCTTCTTATCCACATGTGTACATTGACAAAACACTTCCTTATCCAGCTATGTCTCTTCTATACCTTTTATTCTAAACCAAACTATTTCGTTTCTCTAAAAAGTATTTTCCTTGCAGTAGATAGTAGAAAAAAAGCTCTTTGACAAACTCAACTCAATATTTTGCTTGCAAAAATTGAGCTGCCAAGTAGAAACCCTGATTTAGGGACACCAGCCTTACCTTCTCAGCCTTGAGGTTTGACAATTCAGAGTCATTTGATTTCTTAAGTTGTGTCAGGAAAGTTTACTTTTAAATAAATAACCTCAGTTAGGAGTTCATTAACCCACCTTAATTTTCACCAATCAGGAGTTGTTATTACACCTGTTACCTTTTCCTTTCCACTTTGTGAAATTCTTTGTGACATTTTTCATAGACTATTATAACACCATAAAAAAAACGGTTTCAAATCATCTCAGTTTTTTTCCCCTTGCCCAGAGTAATAAAACCACACAGCTAAAAAAGAATGTTTTTTGTGTAAGTGCAGCTATATTGTAAGACTCTCACACAAAAGAAAACTTTTAAACAATTTTACTGTTCTTAAAAAACAGATTACCTGTGCAATACTAGGAAATGTAACACAAAATGTCTACATCAGTAATATGGGACCATTTTTCTTCCCTCACAGTTATATTACAACATCTATAGCCTTATGCCATAAATCTCACAAGAACAGAAATTGTCCTCTGTCAACTTTCAAGCCTGCACCAATTCCTAAATACTTCCAATACATGTGGGGAATCTAAACAAGTTATTTTCAGTTATTAGTATTGCAAAAGCCAGCTTCTTACACCTCCTCAGCTCATCAAGCACAGGAACTTAGTTAAAAAACTTAGATGACAGAGGCTATAAAGTACATTATCAGTTTAAAATGGAATACTCTTCACTAAGAAATAAAGGTTTTCCTGCTGAGTTTCTAGATCCTGACAAAATACCAATCTTTCAAGACCTATAACTCATTACTTCACCTTGTTACTTTTGACTGAATTACAGGAAGGACAAAAATGGTATGACCATTCCAATATACTCAGTTGCTCAGCAATCCATCCAACCTCCGAAACAAATGCATTTGTAGCAACTTTTTGTTTAAAGTACCTGTTGCAAAGATCAAATGAGCCTCCTCTATTTTTCATAATCTTTTTATTTTTCTATGAATAAATATTGAAGATAGTGGCAAAAGGATCTTACCCAATTTGGAATAGGTCTATTTTATGACTTAAATCTTAGAAAATATTTTTGAAGATACAAATGTTCCAGATTTGGGGGTTTGTTTGGTTGGTTTGGGATTTTTTGGTTTTAGTTTGGTTCAGGGTTTTTTGGTTTTAGTTTGGTTCTCCCCAGTAATTTGATACCTCCCACCACTATTAAAACCCTTTTATCCCATTTATACCAGATCCATTTCAGTAGTGTAGTACTATTGATTTTAGCATGTTTTCCCTTAGAATATTGTGGATTTTACTTCTTTTGCAGAGCTGATGTCTGAAGTAACTAAATACTTAGACAGAAATTGTTCTGTACGACAGGGTGGGATACCACACATCATACTTATTCCTTCCTCTACTTTTCTGTCTCTGAAGTCATCAGAATCCAGGGAACATGTTTTTGACTGCACATGGACTATCATACTCCGTACATTTTCCTGCCCTCTTTGTTCATCCAAATTATTCTTACGAAAAGAGAGGGACACATATAAACACACTCACATATGTAGCACATATAGAAAAAAGCTTTCTCCAAAAAAAACATTATTCCCTTTGGCCAACAAATAATCCATTGATTTAAACGGTTGCCACAGACTTAATTTACTGGGAAGAAAGATAGGAACAATTCTCACTACATGAGGAATGTAGCAAGAAACTTTTACAGCCACAAATACCATCTTTTTTTCTTAAGTGAGACACTTGCCTTATATAGTCTAAAAGCACACCTGCAGTCAATGAAAAACAGATATTAAAAATCAATAAGGGGCAGAGAGAATTAAAGTGGTGACTGAAGCTCAGCAAACAATTTATGCATTTAATTCAGCCAAATTTTAAGTGCCCATAAAAATAATTGTTTTCTAATACATTATCATTCAATGACAAACACACCAAGGAACCCACAAAATGACCAACCTACCACCACACAACAAGAACTCTCTTACCTTATGCACTCAGGCAATACTGGGACTCTCCTTTACAGCACTGCTCAACACCTACATGCCTTACCATCCACATTGTATTTCCCTTATCTTAAGTTTTAAAGGAGCATAGTTCTGATATAGTTAGATATCAGAAAGGAGCTAAGAGAATGCTGTTCCTCATTTTATTAAGAGGTGTGCTGGTTTGAATGCAAACCAGCAGGAGGAATGAACCTCAAACGAGATCTTAGGTCAGAGTTACAATTTTAATGGAAAGGTTAAAATAAATGCAGTAATACAGAAACAAAACTGGCTTAAAACCACAAGCTCAGAGTACAACCTGATATCCTGTTGACCAGGATGGAAGCTGTAGTCTGGTTAAGCAGGTATCCTGCAGTGTCTGGAACTGCAGGAAGTTCACCTCCTCTACTGCGAACCCAAGGGTCTATCTCAGTCCCTGGGCCTTTTTATGTGCTGGTTCTTAGGTGGTACCTCCCCAGGGGTGGGGATTTCCACAATGGGAACAATGTAATCCTATGAGTCATAGGATATTCCTGGAGTTCTATTGGTTGGTGCCTATTCAGTTGGTTGATGGGCCATTAGGAGAGGTAATCCTCTCCGGATGGGTGGTGCTGCTGTTTCCCGGGGGAGTAATCACGGTTGAGATGAGAAACAACACCCCACCTCACACGGTCTGCCTCTCCTCAGCTCACAGCCTGAGGGACCAGGTGTGTACCCAGCTGCTCTGAATGACTCATCATTAACCAATTTATCAAGGAATCATGTGGATGGTGATAGAATACAGACTTTGGTTAATCCATGACAAGGGGATACCTAATTGCCAGAACATTTCATAGAGAAAAACAATTGAGGTAAGGGTTTCATCCCTCCTCCATGCAATAATTATACCGTTCACTTCTTATATAGAAATACAAGACCTTTCTTTTTTACATAATCAGCACCTGGGGCTGAGAGCAATTCAGGCTCTTTGGGCCTGGACTCACTCTTGGTGGTTTGAAGTTATATTGGAGATACTGAGAGCAATCGATTTTGCTTTTTTATTGTGCCAAATTCTTTGAATACTTATTTAAGTAGGTCATATTCTTTTCATTAACAAATAGAGAATTAGTACCACCATTGACCTATTTTGTGCTTCAGTCACCATCTTTAACTAACCAGGTAGATGCAAGCAATGGAAAAGAAACAAATGCATAGGAAAAAAAGAAGTTACAGATTTCGTGTTTCAAACATAAATTAAAATGCGTAAATACAACTATTACTCATATATTTATTGCTACCTGCACATATCATTTATTGTAGCACACCTACAATTAATTAGGCCAAATGTAGTTGTGATTTAATCTGTTCTTAGTTAGAATGGCTTTCTAGTGAATACTTCATCAAACTAGTAAAAGAAAGAGGGACAGTTTTCAAAATTTGGGTTTCATTATCATCACATGCAGTGTGAAAGGAAATTGTATTCAAAATTGTTCTTTTAAGTAGGTGCCTGAAGGGTAGCTAAATTTCTGAGTACTCTTTATACCAGATGCAGCTGAATTGAAACCCCAGTAAAAATAATCTATACCGAAACTTTTTCCAGGGGGATGAGTGCAAATTCCCTTTTCGTCTAAACTGAATTCCTTCAGTCTCACCCTGAGCTGTTATTTCCAACTTTGTAGAAATATATTAGTCAGAATGGCAATTGGTTTGCCACGGGAGTAAACCTTCAGCAACCAAGGAGTTTCATGGATTACATAGCACGTCCTTCCTCAGGTGTGCAGCAATCCAAACCCTCTCTCCTCTGTCCTGCTCTGAGAACTTGTCACTCCCCATAGTGTTTTTAGAAGAAAGGAACATAGGAGAGAGTTCATTTGTTCGTCCCTGAAGCAGCACACTCTACTCATATGCTGAGTGTAGGGATTCATGCAGCAGTAACACATTCACAACTGTGCTTAATATCGAGTCCTAAAGATCACTTCTAAAATATCATGTACTGCAAATTTAGCAATAACTCTTCATTGCTTCTATCTAATGATGTGGGGTTTTCTTTGATTTAACTCTGGCTTTTTTTGTCACTGCAGAGTCATGCCTTGATGACTGCACGTTTCCTTATATAAAATGCAAAACCACTGACAAATCCAGATGTCAGGTTATTCCTGAGTAAATATTGGTTTCCATGGCACCAGGACATGCTGGGAGCTCTCTCTTGTTTTAAATACTCCAGGGATTTTAAACATCATCTTCAGTGTCAAGAGAAGATTGCTACTAATACTTGACTGTCATAAGAAAAATGCAGTGATAACCAATGACAATCAAAGTAATAAAATAAACCACAATCTTGGTTTATTTTTAATTGAAATAATTTTGAAAGTCACTGTTTAAGTAATCTCTCTGTTTTAATTAAACTAGCATTCAAAAAGTCTTATTAAGGAATGGAGAAAAAGATATAGTCCCTCCTGAGGAGACTGGAAAGATTATTTTTCTTTTAAATGCTTGTTAAGTGACATCAACACAGTGCAGAGTGTACTTTCAGAACTCTTCTGGGAATATTGACATCCCACCAGCTGCAAACAATGTCACGATTTTAACCTTGAGTCAAATACTTACAGTTGTAAGCCTGTAGATGTTAAGGAGCAAGAAAACAGCTTCAAAAATAACTATCAATTCACTAGTATTAATTCCCCAGTTTATTGCTAACTGTATTCTTTTGTCAGATAAAACTTAGAATGTCTCTCTCTATGGGCAGTATTCCATCACAGAAAAAGATATTTGTGTGCTGGAGTTATTACTGTAAACTAAGCATCTCTGCTTATAACTTTTGTGTTTGTCATTCATAAAAGCAGGCTTTTTCTCTTTTCTTTTTTCTCCTTTTCTTTTCTTTTCTTTTTTCTTTTTTCTTTTCTCTTCTTTTTTCTTTTTTCTTTTTTCTTTTCTCTTTTCCTTTTCTTTGTCTCTTCTTTTCCCTTCTTTTCCCTTCTTTTCTCTTCTTTTATTTTTTCCCAATGCTTTTCTGCTTCAGTTAATTTTTTCACGTTTTGTCAGTAAAATGGAAACACAGGTTTACAGTTAATTAGATGCAATCAATCAATGGTGTCACAACAGAAAGAGGTTTACCTTGGATCCAGGTAGTACTGTAACAAGCATAGCATTTGAATTTTTCACTTGAATTTTCATCATAAATCCAGTGTACTGTAAATAAGAAAGATGGGCACAAAATTAATATTTTATGCGGGATTAAAGGAAATTACACAGTTTCATCTCTATATGAACACTACAAAGATACATCAAAAGCTACCAAATTCAGCTAAGGCATAAATATAATTCCTAACAGAAGAAAAACTCTCCCTCAAGAAAGTAACTCAATTACCCTGTCTCCTTCAGTGATCCCCGACACAATACCTCAACTAGAAAACTTCAAATTAGGCAGTACAACAGTCAAAAATAATTAGGAAAAAAAGCAGGTTGCAAAAAACCAGCATCCCATTTCTTTTAAGTAAAGGAATAGAGGAATATTTTCCTGCTATTTGTACTGTTCAGTACATTATATTTATTATTTTGTTACAAAGCAGTATTGGTTTTACTCAGGAACACATCTATATTACCAAAATCTTGCAAAAGGTCCATTTTGAATATTCAACCAGCTTTTAAGTTCTGACCCCTTCACTGCCAACACTTGGAATTTTGAGGATCCCAAAGACAGATACTGGAGTATATAATTCATCCTTAGTGATAGGAGAGATTTTTATTTATTAGGAAAAAAAAATTTCTTCTGATAAATGTATATGCATCACCAAAATGCAACACAGCACCGGCTCTCAATTAGGCCTCCCAGAAATAACTATTTTTGGTTAGTGATCTAACATCATAAAAATAAATGTGGGGGTCTTACCTCTGGGGGAGTTCTGCATCAGTTCCTTGGCTAAAGGAAAGGAGCTTTCTGTAAGGTTCTATTTTCTGCCTGATCTCTACCTTAGCCAAATCTTCATCTTCCAAGGCTTGAGAAAGTTCCACATGTTTTCAACCATGTTATATAAGATTTGCAAGCGCATTCATTTTCATTTTCTTTATCTTTTGCCAACAATCTTCACTTCTTTAGACTTGTAATCATATATACTAACCCTGTTATTTATTACCTAAAATATCTGCATATTAGCTAATCGAGCACAATTCTCAAATTCAGATCCTTAATAAGAAATTGGACAGTTTTTAAGCAGGACATACATCTGAAATGGCAGCTGTTCTCTGTGCTCAATTCCATATAACCTACTTAGCTTTCTTGTCCAAAAAAACCTCTCTTTGGATTACACAATGACTCTTCTCCCTTCTGATGGCAGCAACAGATTACACAACAGCTTGATATTTCCCTATTTCATCTCTGACTAAACAAGATTCTAAAAATTAATTTTGACAGTAACATCTTTCAGAATTTCTCACTTAAAAGGAATGGGAGCTAAACACTTTATTTGCAGAATTTTAATTGAAAATGAGCAGCAGGATTTAAAACTCTTCAAATGACAGTAGAGAGAAATATGAAATATTTCCCAGAGAAGAGGACAGGACAGCTAACTTGCAAAAGGAGACATAAGTTCATGTTTGTCTGCTTACTTGCTCCACAACAGAAATTGAGGTCTGCCACTTTACTGCTGAGTGCTAATGGACTGTATTAGGTATTCTGCATGAGTCCTGTACTGCAAAAAGTGTTTTATTACTAAGTAAATGTAAAAAAGATCTCAGGTTTTCACCTCTCACACAGGTGTCCTAACAAAAAGGCTATAAAGTAATTTTCTCTATCTTAATGAATATTCATTAAAGTGAAACAGTGTCTGCAGGAAAGACAGAAAAACACAATAATATTCTGTATACACAAATAAATGAGATAGCATTATGGAAGGGTGAAAATCTTGGTTCTATTTTCTTTTCCAATGAAACAAAGGGACAAACTGAAATTACCTCTCCCAAAATCTCTGCATTGGAACTGTTAAGTAAAATAATTTAAAAATCAACAGAGCAGATATTTCTAAACAAATAGGGACCACAGATTTTTCTCTGCTTTGGAAACAATATTTCCTGGGTCTTACAAGATTCCAGTCTCTAGCTGAGAGTACCTCTGGAAGTCCTTGAACAACTTACACAATTTCTGTGTCTGCAACAAGATCTGTCCAGCACAGGCCTTCACCAAGTACAGTCCTCATTCTTTTATTCCTCTTTCCATTGTCCTTGCATTTTGAGTTGTACAAGTTGTAGAAAATTCTTTTTCTTTTTTTTTTTCCCCCTCCTCTGGGAAGACACTGGTCATTTTCTGATGGAACAAGCCCCTGTTGCCATATCAACTGAAGTCAAAACCAACGCCCCCATTCAAGCATCCTATTGTTATAAGCAGGAGCAATGTTTACGTGAACTACCCTCACAAAACCCCAGTGAACTCAAGGAAATGTTAAGGAAACTTCCCTGTCCGGCCATCCAGGAGCCACTCTGGCAGTCACACTCCCCCACCTGAGCTGGGACCGAGGCCCCTTCCCAGCTGCACACCCCATACTCACACGGTCGGGCCAGGTTTCCTCACCGGCTCGGCCCCAGGTTTTCCACGGAAGAGTCTCAGATGTCCAGTTCCTTCAAACAGTTTAATCTCACACAAAGAATTTCTGCTTTGGAAATGATTTCCAGTGTACACTGAAATATTTCTGGAAAGAAATTTCCACGTGGCTTTGTTTATCCTAGGATACATGGTTATTTGAAATATGCTCCTTTACAGCACCATAGGAAGATGATTTTTGTGTTAACTAATGTGGATGTTTTGAAATAAAGTTTAAATTAAAGCCTTAAACTTAACATCAGTAAGAAAGGGCATAGGTTGGTGGAGGAAAACAAAGACAGAAATGGAATTAATAATACTTGTTCAGCCCAAAAGACACAATTACATAATTTAAACTTGATACTTAGTTAAATACAGAACTGAGTAAGAATTCACTATCATAAGATCATAACTTACTTGGCATCATGACCGAGAAGACTAAAACAAAATTCAGCTATTGAGATGCAAAGTTTGCACAGAATAATAAGTGGGCTTTTTTACTCAAAAGGAAGTTCACAGAAAGTACCAATATTTTTTCATACATCTGCACAATACTTTTGTCCCTTACTAGAAACAAAACATAAGCAAGTCTTGAAAAATAGTGTTCTGCCTGTGAAAAAAGTGGGATTGACACACATTAGCCTTTTTAGCCATAAGAAAATAACCTCTGGCCATCAGCATCTTCCTGACATTTCTACAAGTCTCAAACTTACCTGTCAGGAAAACTCAAGGGAAAAAAAGATAGTTCAGTCTTCACATACTTTGTCAGTTGCCCTTTTCTTGAGAAAACAAGTAACTGCCAACCTGTGCCAACTGTAATGCTAGTTCCTGCAGGCTGGATGCCAACTCTGGACTGGGAACATTTCAATTAAACATCCAGCAATCCTTTAACATTAACAGGTTCCTAAGCAAGGTCACATCTTTGCTCATTTGTCACAGCAAAGACCAAGAAACTTAGTTAAGTCCATAATATTTAGGAAGCATAATACAGTATCACCTTAGAAATTAAATTAAATACTGATAATTGAGAGTCACCGCTGTCTGTAGTACTCTTATTCATCCAGGATCCTTTATTTTCTCTTATAAGCAAACACATTGGAAGCTGTGCACTGCAACTTGATGATGAGCAAAATCTGAATTGTAGTACCTGCCTTTAGATATAATATGCACCACAGTTACAGACAAAGTGTGTAATGGGAAGAGATAGGAAGGAGAAATTAACTGCATTGGTCTTGGATAAAAGCTACATGGCTATACATTGCTTTAGAATCAAAAGAATGGTGAGCACCTCCATGTGCATTGACTATTTATAAAGCATTTAAAACTCGATGGAATGGGGAAAAAAACCCAACAAAGTTTTGAGAGAAAGTATAAAGAGAAAGGTTTTGAAGAAAGTCATGTAGGCTGGTGAAAAAATGAGCCATGTTTTTAAGGCAAACAACAGATAAGAGCAGTCATAAGCTAACTGTACATTATAGTCACTTTCCCAATAAAGTTTATAACCATTGCATTCACATTTCTGTAAGCTAAGAGTCAAAACTCTCCCCTTCCAAACTGCAGAGGGAATTCATTCAGGTAACCTGAAGAACAGTTGCTAAAGATGTATGAATATTTTTCATGCACACTTGTGGAGAAAGATCTACTTTATTCAGATTGGGCAAATAAAAATCATGTGCTTGAATTAATCCTTGCCATTTGCAGGTTCCTGGCTTTGAAGGCTCTCCATTATAAATGTAGAAGCTGTATGGACATGTTCTCAAACTGACTGCTGATACAAATGGGCACCACTCCGCTTTTATTTAATGAAATCATGCCAATTTATTCCAACACTGACTCTGGCCTCTTGCATCTCAGTTGGAAGCAGCCCTAACACATACAGCTTTATGTGCCAATGGCAAGACTCCAGTTTTTCTTCCTTCAGGGATAAAAAGCGGCTATAGCTTCATTGTATAGGGTCATTGATATTCTCTGGATCTAGCAGGGAATTGTCTATTAAGTAAACGACATCTATTTTTCCATTTGTGAATTGACTGAAAATAAGCTGAAGACCTCCACAGATAAATTATTGATCTGAAATCCAGATCCAAAGTGCATAAGTTTTAAAGCCAAAAAAAGGCCAAGTGGTGTTTTAAGGGATGAAATCCTTTAGTGAAAAATTTAGGGGATTTGCTTAGAAGTATGCCTTGAAGAAAACTGCATAAACTTTCTTCTATAAGGAATATATAAGCATCTTTATAGGGTTAGCACAATATCCAGAGTTCTGAACTTTACATTTACTCATCAGTCAGTAGATGCTGGGAGGCTCTGTTAATAAATAATAGCAGTAAGAGAAACAAGACTGGCCAACATTCTGATACAAAACTAAAATCTAATGAATCTTTTTCTCAGGGTGTGGGTGGGGACTGGAGGGATGTAAATAATGTCAACTCTAAAAAGTTTGGTGCAGGTTTGTGGATTCTGAAATATTGCTACAAAATTGAATCTTGGGCATTGTACTCTGTAACTGCAAAATAAATCTCATGTTCTATTAAAAAGCTACATTAAAAGTCTGTCCTGTTAGAGTTTGAAATACCCTAAAACTGTGAATAAACCTTATATGAAAATATCACATTTTGCAGGAATTCAATGTGAAGCATAAGCTCTTTCCAGGAACTTGTCAAGATCCTGGAAACAGACTGACATTTATTCAAAATGTTTGAGCCTTCAATCAAATTTTGCAGAAGCAATTGAGTTCCACATTAAAAAAAGAAGAAAATGGGAAAAAAAAAAACCAAAACCACCAACTCAGAAAGCTTTGCAACTGAAGGCTTCACAGATGTCTGGAGATGTTTCAATGTTTCATACAGTACTTGTTAGCTTGTTGTGAATTGTTTACATTGTGACTCCAGAGAATTTAGATTCTGACAACCTGATTAAAACTGGTGACAGACTTCGATAGACTAATTAAGTCTGGCACAAATGTTATCTGCATAACATAAGTAAAACATATTTTGTCTAACAGGCTGAAAATAATTAAATGCTACAACAGAATCCTGTGAAGAAATCACATCATCCACACTGCTTTCCTGCCCTCTCCTTTCCCCCTCCTATAACTTTTCCATTCCTCGCCCCCAGTTCATTTCTAAGGAAACTTCTGTGTCTTATGGTGTAACCTGCTGTGTCAGGATGCAATGCAAGGGTTTGAGACCTCCACCTGCTTTACACTTCACTGCATTCATATATTACTCTGTATCAACACAGTCGTATATCACCCTCGGTAACAGATTCAAACAGTGTCAGAGCCTTGAGTGACAATGACAGTGATGGTGGAAGGGTGGCCACAAACATCACAAGATAGAAAACTAGGAAAAAAACCCCAAACAACCAAACAGTGTACTAGTGAACCAATTCCTACAAGTGATATAAGGAAGTACAGCAAAGTTTCCATCAGCAAGTGAAATACCTGATCTTGAGTAGTTATGCTCTTAATTTCCCACGGTGGAGAATGAACTGGGGAGGAAAGTAGAATTTATAAAGTAATAGCCTGTATGGACTGCAGAAAAAAAGACCCTAACAGAGCAAACAGAAAACTCTTTGCTCATTTTGCATTTTTTATACATCAGTTTGACTAAAATAAACGGGGATCATTTTCTGAACAATGAGATTGGAACATGGGACTTATCAGCAAGGCAGTTAAATACATGGCCCAGAGAAGCTGTGGATGCTCCATCCCCCAAATTGTTTAAAGTCAGGTGGGATGGAGCTTTGAGCAACCTGATCTACTGAAAGATGTCCCAGCCAGTGGCAGAGGGGGTGGACTAGATGATCTTTAAATATCCCTTCCTACCCAAACCATTCTGTGATCCTTTGATCCTGGTATCATCATCCAGTCTCTGCAGCATATCTGAACAAATGATCTTCAGTGTCAGACAGCTTCTCTTCCAATGACATTTCAGGTTGGAGAAGCCATTTGAGCATTTTTCACTCAAGAAAGATGTGAAAACTAAAAAAACAGGGTAGGACTGGCTTGATATCAGAGAATCCTAATTATAATAAAATTACCAAGTAAAAAGGCATCAGATGAGATCTATCCAGATGGTGAAATGTGGTATTAGAAAGGGAAGCAGAAATAATCACTTGAAAACTATAACCCTTTCAATATGGTTATGAAAGTTATGGAGTCTTATACTCCCATCCTGTATGATGAATTGGAAAGAAAAAAACCCTACAAACTCAATTTTCCAAGACTTCAGTATCATCAAATTAGAATAATCACTTTTTGCCCTCACGCAGAGATGAATATATAGCATCATTAAGGCACTTGCCTTTGGAATGATCAATGACAGAACACTTTAAGCAACTTTCTAAAAGAAAAATAGCTTAGCCTTTGAATTTTTTCTTAAAGAAGACCATAAGCAGAACTTTCTTTCCCTTCTCCATAATTTCTGGCAATGTACATTCTTACATTTGAGTTTGATAGGTAACACAGAAACAAGTTTTTTGAAAAATGTTGTGAAATCTTGGCGAATAGGTGAAATTTATTTCATCTTTGGCAGGTGAAATAAAGGCCTAGTTCTCTAAGTGAGCAACCTGTTAGGCAGAGAACTTTTTTGAGGGAAAAATCATAGAATGTTTGTTGGAAGAGACCTTAGAGATCATTAAGTTCCAACCCCTGTGCAGTGGTCATGGACACCTTTCACTAACCAGGTTGCTCAGAGGTCTGTTCAGCTTGGCCTTGAACACTTCCAGGAACGAGGCATCCACAACTTCTCTGGGCAACCTGTTCCAGTGCCTCACCACACTCACAGTAAAGAACTTTTTCCTAATATCTAACCCAAACCTATTCTCTTTCAGTTTGAAGCCATTCCCCCTTGTCCTGTCACTACATGCTCTTGTAAACAGTCCCTCTCCACCTTTGTTGTAGGCTCCCCAAATTGCCTAAGCCTTCTCTTTCAGGCTGAACAAAACAAATTGCCTCAGCATCTCCTCATAGGACAGGTGCTCCATCCTTCTAACGATCTTGGTGGCTCCTCCAACAGGTCCATGTCCTTCCCGTGCTGGGGACCCCAGAGCTGGATGCAGACCTAAGCGTGTTCTGTATGAAACATTCTGAGTGTTGCTATAGGAAAGGTGATCCGAGGAGAGGGCCCTGCAGAGGTGGATCAGCGCTGTTCTGTGCCAGCTTCCAGCTCCGCCTGGAGACTTGTGCTCAGTCCCCATTCCCACTCCCTTCCTGGAGAAGGGCTGGCTGTGCAGGTGAGAACAAAATGTGTGAAGAGTCTAATTTACATAAAAGGTGTGCACCAAGTTAACTATAAAAAGGAGCAGATTGTGCCCCCTCCCTCTCTTTTTCTCTGGCTCTATCTCTCCTCACTCTTTCTCCTCTTCCTCTTTCCTTATCTTTGTCCCACAGCTCCAGCTCCAGACCATCCATGTGGCAGGATCTAAGGACTGGTGATATTATCAAGTTCCAGAGCCTCATACCTGTTCTGTAAGGGCATTTGGAAGGTGAGGGATGCCAGGAGGGTATTCTCCCAGCTCTCTGAGCAGGAACCTCTTTCTGTTCTCCCTCATCTTTTGCTTCATCTTTTGCTTGCAGTTTTCTAACTGCTTTCTATTGTCTGTCCTTTTTTTTTTGCATAATAAACTGGTGTTTAAGCAGCTGAAACTAGATCTGGAAAAAAATAAGCTTTAACATTACAAAACCAGACACTTCCAGTATGATAGGCAATATAGACCGACATATTAGCTCTCATTTACAGTCCTAAGGATGCAAGGAGTGGTATTAAACACATACAGTCTCCTTGTATATATTTCAGAAGGAAAATTCTAATATTATACACAGTGGAAACATATAGGAAGAGGGAAACCAGAAGTGTTCTTTCCTTTTCAGGTACTCTGAGAGTCTTGCAGGAGAACTGCATTATATTTTTAACAGCATATACAGACCTGGTCCATTTGCTGTGCATATTTACTACTGCTCTGTGAACCCAATGTCCTCCATTTAATTTCTTGTGAAAGCAAAACAACTTCTAGCCTGTGTTTTGTTCTAAATTCCTTCTCCTGTCTTTTCTAATCTCACTTCTTTCACTCTGCAAAAAATATTTCTGCATCTTTTTCTTTTCACCTGCTAATCTTTGTTCCCAGATGTATCTAACACAAATTTTCTCATATGCACATAGTTGTTCATTCATACACTAATCAGGATACGAAAGTATTTTCGGTTGGCTAAGTAATGAATAGGGAGGTGGCTAGACTGATCAACATACTGCAAAATGGGAAATTAAGTATAAAGGGGGCTTGACTCCACAGGTCTTACTTGGAAGAGAGATAGTTTCCTGCAGATGCCAATTCCAGTAATTTTGCTAGGATAAGATTGAAAAATTGATGTTTCTCTCAGTTTACTAATGCAGCTCATAGCATCAGCAGACAGAGCCTTACACCACAGCTATGACAATGAAAAGGACAAGGAAATACTTTTCTAGGATCATCAATGGCATTTCGACATTAATGGGAAATGCTGTTTCATGTTCAGGAAAATTCTTTGCAATGAGAAAAACTTAATGCTGTGGCTGGATAATGTTTGTGTGTTGTACCTTGAGAAGGTGGGATGGATCAGTGTAAGAGACAGGAACCTGGAAGACAACGCGTCAGCAAAGAAGAGATTGATGAAATTCTCTTACATTCATCCTGCTCTTAATTGTTTTTCGGGTTTGTAACCAACGTGACAAGAAGTTCCCATGAGAATATCCTTAAGGAATAGAGTTACTTTCTGCTGAACAAATTACATATTAGCTCAAAGGACCAAAATAGAGGATCTTCTCTCCACAGACAGATCTGCTCTGACCTGCACAACATACCATGAGAAAACACATTCAGGGTCTGTCCAAAGCTGCATTAGCACAGGGTGCCCAGCATCTGAAGGGACGTAAGGTTCACTAACTGTCTACATTCCTCTTCTCATTCTATCCTATCTAATCAGTTATCTTGCCAAGAATGTTGGTTTTGTGTCGCTCCCACGGAGATTCAGAAAGAACCCTGCACCATCTCTCTGCCCCACCAGCCCAGTGTAGAATACCATCTAACAGGTCAACTCACAAACAAATAAGAAAATAAAGAAATGACATTGTAAAGGCTAACAAAGCTGGTTTTAGCTGCCTTAAGCACTAAACTGCATAGACTAGCTCTGATGGTTATGAAAAAAAATCATCAGAGCTGGTAAAGCAAAGCTGGTCATGGTGAATTCCAGACTTTACCTTCTGACTTTTGCAGAGCAGGCTGTATTCACCCCCAAATGGAAGACAATTTATGTGCTACAATAACCATAAAATGCATGAAGGTTTTCCAGGCATATTAGAGGTTAGCAAGCATCGGGGTTTATTCTTAATGGAATATTTTTTTCATAAAGATCACAGTTTCTGCAGAAAATAATGATAGAATTTAGTCAGGGTGTCAGGAATGAAGACCACATGGTTATTGTGAGAAATAACATTTAACCTTTCTCTTGTGGCTGATGGAGGCCAATGCAGTATTTTATTATCAACATTGGCAGGTGATTTATTACCACTGTTTCTACTCCAGTAAAACCACATTAGGCTGTGCTTGATGTATCATTTGTTATCTTCGAACTCCCTATACACTTTCTGCATGCATAATCTCTTTCTTCCAACACACTTCAGCGGAAAATGGTAAATATTTAAGTCATGATTCCAAATTCATCAAAAGCTTAGGGACTGAAATACAGTAGCTAAATGGATTGTGCCAGACTATACTTGATGCCAACATAAAGCTTAAGTCTTGCAAAGAGTGATGTAATACATCTGAAATGGCAGCCGTGCATAATAATGCATTAAGGTGGATTCAGGGGTGACAGAAAGTAAATCATTAAGAGGCTTCAAAGGAGAACAGAACTTTATAGAATAAACTCACATCGGCTATCACAATGCCATTTGCTTGTGTAAAAGTAAACTTTACATCAAGAAATATATGAAATAACTTTTCAGATATAGCTCTAATACGATTTGTGCCTTGACTTCTTGGAACACAAAGAGATTCATAGGAAAATTTCCATTAACTGCAACACCACCAAGCATTTATATTGTATTTAATAGTCAAAGGGTTTTACTCCAGTATTAAGGAACATAGCTGTATAGCTAACTTTTCTGTTCTCCTCCAGTGATTAACTTAATGCTCTTCATAAATTCAAACAAAATAATTCCTAATTTTATAATAAAATAAAAAAGAATTAAAGGAGGATATCAGGAACAGAGCACGAATACTGCTGGTTGCTAAAGATACAACTCTTTTGATGCTCAGCATTTTGTCCATTAGGTACAAAAGTATAAAAAAGAATTCTGGCAAATTTTGCCTCACTGCTTCCACTTGATTTGACTTCCACCAAATTGCATCATTACATTTCTCTACCCTTCATAGGTCAGGACATATGACAAAGATATTAATCAGTACAGGGAGATAATATAAAAAAATATAAAAACAATATAACATTTGTTTTAATGTTTTAACTTTGCTGCAAGACCTTTGCTTCCAGAAACTTGTTGTAACATAAGTGGTAAATAATGGGTTTGCCTAATTAGACGTGGGGTTTTTTAATGAAGTTTTGTCTGTTGCACATCTGAATTGTAAACCCATCTGAACATGCCTGACTTCAGTAAAAGCTCAGATCAGAATCAACACTGGCACCCACGGTCACTTAGGAAATGAAATGGATATTCGTAATTATAAAATATGCAGATTTATCTGAACAGCTACTTGTAGCATTTGTACAGATCTTGGACTGAAAATTCTGTCACGCGGCCCTTACAAGTACTACATTAGTTAGCAGTACCTAATCACAGCAATTCAAAGATGACTCTCATTATAACACCTCATTTTCTTAGCAGGAAGTTCAAGAGTCAAAACAAGGGAACAAAAACCTCTACATCTTTTAAACATAAAATTTTCTTATCCTGTCTAAATTTTGTTGTTGGATATGCAATGAAAAAGGCCAGGCTCTTCAAAAGAAAACTTAGCAAGTTGTATATAATCACAATTCAGATCTCGTAGGGCTTTCTCATTTCTCTAGATCTTTAAGATGAATTCTTTTCCACATTTGTGGGAAGAACTGCATCCACGCAGATCATCACTCGAGAACTGGAATATTAAAAGTAAGTACATAAATTTAAAATTAAATGGGATGGCAAGAGGGCACAAAATGACCCTATACCTGAAAAGGATTTATTGATGCGTAAAAATGTTACGAGTTATATCTTGTGTCTGTTGCTCTGAAGAGTAGTGCCATGCAAAAGGTTGAGACCCAGGTGTAGACTATACAACCTTTCAACTTGAGGGATAAAAACCCTGCAGGAAATGTGTGAAGAACTCAAGTCCTTACAGCAATGGAGATCTGCATTGCAGGTGCTAATATTGCTTCACCAAGGATTTAATCTGATTCAAAGCCATCACATTTTTGCAGAGATTTTTCATCCGGTATCTTAAGGAAGAAAGGTTTTGTACAAATGTTCTGTCTCTTCTGTACCCAGTAACTTTTCCATCTGCTGGACAATTTCCTCTTAACTTGAGGGATGGAAACAGATTAGCGCTTTCACCAAGGAAAATTTGCAGCATGTTACCCACAGATTTTCTTGTATATCTGCAGTGTGAGGTCAGGTATATTATTAAAACTAGAGAGAGATTAGGAATACCTCACTGAACAGAGTACATCTGTTATTAGATATAGGGTAACCCAACCATGAGACACGAAGAAAAACCCATCTTCTAAAAATTTAATTGCACAGTCAACAGCTTGTCATATCTATCCCGGGAAAGTCAAATGAAGTATTTCTTAGTTTTGATTGAAAATGTACAATCTATCATCTTGAGACTTAAGCTTTTTGTCACTACAGTTAAGAAAGATGAACTCTTTTTTTGAAAAGCACTCAGGAACCGAAGTTCATAGAGTTAATCAAAACAAATAAAACCCAATGGATGTTGTATAGTCTAAGTAATAATTCATTCAGTCATTTTGAAGTGTTTTATCTCTTCTGATAACAAAAAATCATTAGCTATCTCATTAACATAAAGTTTTCCTTGATAATGAAGACTTTTTATTTTTCATGGTCATGAAAAGATAATTAATGGAGACATTCCTCTTTTAACTTTCAAAATTAAAAAAAAAAAATCTTACTTTATTAGAAAACTATTTGGGGGACAGAAAAATATTTGGTGTTTGATTTTCTTTATGATAAGAAAATAACTTTGTTTGCAGCTCTTCTAATTTTTTTGTCTTCCTCTTAAAGGCTGGTAAGGATATACATTGTTGAATAACAAGAAAACTTCAAATCAGAAGAGTCTCTTTTACCTTTGTCTAACAGTTTCTTCTGTTTGGAACAGTTCCTCCTACCCCACATGCATGTACCAGGCTTTGCTTTGAGGCCTCATTAGATATGTATGAGTTCATAGTTTAGCAAACTGGTGAAATATCTTCTTCAAAAGCTCGGCTTGGCAGTGTGGTATTTGACTAAACAAGTCAATTAAACTGAAGAAGATAAATTACATTCCAAAAGAAAGGTACCATTAGATAACTACCACAAATTCCTAGCAATTCATTAGAGTGCTCCTGAGTTTATCTTTCCCAATTTAGTATGCAAGGAGAATGTGATAGTAATGAAAACAACACAGATTATTTATTCTTTTAATCAATCAGTTTCAAACTTTTGGGTAACAAGTTTACTCAAGTTAATTGAACGTATAACTTTGTCAAAGCCAAAGCCTATGCAAGCACAGCCAAAATCTACCAGTCCATGATGCAGCACACAAAGAAGGGCTGTCACCTATTGCACTGAATTTCTCAGGACAATCAGAGATAAATTACTCCATTATTAAAAAAATATAGAACATTATGATATCCTCCTGCCTATCCTTCTGTATTGAGAAATAAAGTGTTACACTAGACAGAAAATACATCCAGTCTCATTTTTAAATTTGGAAGAAAATAATAAATAAACTCCACTTCAAAAAAAAACCAGCTTCTTTTCTTAACATCAACTAACTTCTGTGTGGAAAGAGATTTATTTCAGCTTCAGTTGTTTTTAACTGTTTTGAGTAATAGGTGTGGGTTCTAAGTAAAACAAATTACTTATATGTTGTCATCTTGAAACAACATGACCCTCTTGTTTGGGAAGAAAAATAGCCAAATTTTTTGCAAATCAATTCAGTGACTGAAAAATTTATTTGCTACTCTTTAATATAAGGTGCAAAAGGAGAAAACAAACTGGTGTGTAGAGTCTAGTTCAGCCATTGCGTGGCTGTCTGGACACATCAGACTGACTTCTGACCACTTCACTTGTTATCTATCGAAAATAAAAGTTGTGTGAAAAACTGAGTGCAGAGGAAAATCCTGATCATTTCAGTTGGTATAAAGATTTTATGTCATAGATTCATAACACATTTCTCATGTGTTCTTGGTGGCCTGTGTGTGTCCAGAGTTTCAGTTATAAAACAGCATACATGCACTTAAATAATTCTAGCTACTAGCTACTCTTGAATAATTCTTCACATCTGCATTTTTTTTCTACAGTTTTGAAAACGCCAGTGCTTCCAAAGCTGTTTATTTTATTTTATTGTCTGTAGTTGTAAATTCCAGCACTTCAGTTGATTTCATCAACAGTGATGCTGCTGGAGAGTTCTGTGTAAATGTCACCCTTAGGTGGTGGTCTCTGCAGGATCAGGGCTATAGTTTGCAATCCAAGCTTTATGGGGAAGACTGATTATGTCTGATATAATTCCACGACAATTTTATCAAGTTCAGTAACACAACCACACTTTGAATTTGTTGTCTGCTGCCACATCAAAATACATAAAATTATTTTTCAGAAAAATTAGAACTTCAGCTTTCCTAACAGCATGCAGTCCTTTACAAGGATGCTCTGTCTGTCACATGGTTCATATCTAGCTGCATGGCATGAATTCTACTTAAACAGAATACAAATAGAAGAGAACATGGTCAAATAGGACTTGGCTCAGCCACATAAAATAGATTGTACTGCTGCCTTTGAATAATTTAGATCAGTTTCATGAATTAAAACCAAAAACAAAACCCCCAAAACCTCAATAACAAAAGACAGCAAGGGGGAGAAAAAGATAATGATTCTACAGGTTATTTCATGCTGGATGTCTAGTACTAGACCCAAGATTATCAGCTGACTTGGTCTCTCATTATGACAATAAATATTCACAGTGCACAGGGATTGCTGTCTGCATAGACTGAAAGTAATGATAACTACTGCAGAGATTCTCAGCAGTCTGCTTTCAATATAAAATTTGGAAAGCAGATAATCACTTGGTTGGGAATCCCCTGTGCTGATGAATATGCTGCTTAGTTCACTTCCCTGCTGAGTTATTATTAGATGGCACATTGTTATCAAATAAATAGTTCACTTTTCAGCAGGAACTAGCTACCATTTTCATATGAATCATGAATCATTGAAATTCTCCCTTTCCTTTTATCCTCCCCAACAAAAAGGAAATACTGATTGTCAAAGTGCAGGGTTTCTGAATTCCTGCTGCGCACAATTTCCCCCTCTATTAGGTAGAGAGGCAATATTGTAGGAGACAATAAGACATAAATGAGAGGAAGAATATACTGGGGAACAACAGCAACAGGATGATGTCTACCTGCACCATCTGCCTATCGCAGTTACCTCTGCATATTGAACAGTAAGACAGACCTTTTGGTGCAAGAGCCATGCAAAACTGTGATGGGAGTTTTTTCATTTGCAGTGAAAGGCACACCACTAATAGCAGTTGTCCTTCTCTCTTGCTAGTCAAACATGCATCTATGTGCCAGCCACAGAAATGCTGGAAGATATTGTCTGCATAATGACGTGGTATTTTCATAATCTGTGTTTGTCCTCTCATAACACACAGTGATGTTTGTATAACACTTTTTTTCCCACATTTACCTTCCGTAAAAGATTCAATTTTAAAGTTCATGGAACTTAAAAGAAGAATTCTGTAGACCCTGGTTGTCTCAGACGTACAACATTAAAAAAGGTATTTTGATCATACTGAAAATAATATGAAAGTATTCCAAATTACAGTTCAAAGTCCTTTTTCAAACTTAGTTTAGTTCTGCTTAAGGGATAATTAAAATTTAAACCTTTTGCAATAGTAGGTACTTCACTCATTCAACAGTATTGTTGAATTTGCGACTCTAGTAATAAACAGTCAAGTGTTTGAAATGCCTTGGAAAAATGACAATTGTTTTACCTTTAGATTGGTGCAAATATTAATATCCTGCCAAATCATAATTTTTTATATCAAACTGTGTCAGTCTGAAGAAAACAGACTTCTCTCAGCACTCTTTCCAGAGCTTTAAAAGTAATCTGAACTAAAGAATTGTCTTAAATGCAATATCATTATTAACAGTTAGTAAAACAGATTTTTGGTGATGAGATTTGGAGGTGGAAGATTGGAACAGTTGCCCAGGTAAATTTCTGGGGGGTTTTTTGCTTGTTTTTTTACAAAACTAGACATATGTTGATAAATATATGCGATTGGCAATTTACTGTGTTTGTGAGAATTATTATTTTTTCCACATACTTCAGTTGCATCAGTTGACATCTGCTTTCTACTCTATCATAACTGAGACAGGCTCCAACACAACTCTTACACATCTTTATTTAAATATATCCTCAATGTATATGTTTCCTTTTAAATTTCACTCAGGGAATGAATAGAAAAACTTCTATCTTCAGCTAGCAACAATTAATATCTCATCTATGTGTTTGTTACCCATGCAAAATAAAAAGAAGACTTTGAAATTCTCCAGTACTGCTGCAGCATTTCATTTCTTGTCCTTAAATTTTATAATAATGATATTTGTTTAGCTGAGCTAATGATAAATAGCTGACATGAACGTACAAAAAATATGGATAAAAAAACCTCTTAGCTTGTGACAGCCTTATGTGATTTCAAGGTTCTACTGGAAATATCTTGATCTACCTTAAATTGCCTCTGCCAGCACAGTTAGAGTGGTGTGCCCAGGCAAGCTGGGTGCTGGTAAAAGCACAGGATGCATGGATATGAGCTCATTGTCTGGGCTCTTTTTCCTTAAAAAGGTGGTAAGTTACCTTTATGGAACTGTTATGATAGCAGAACAGAATGTTACAGCAACCTCAATTTTTATCTGCTGATTAGTTTCACAGTATACTTTCCCATTTCTTAGTCATTTAAGAGTTTCACGTGAGTTATGAGCAGTCAGACAACATTAAGTGTAAAGTATTTTATGACCATGTATAAATATATATAATGAACATATGGTGTTACTTTGATTTATCAAACTATGATTAAATATTAAACTTTTATAGCTTCATCCTCCATACAGCATAAATTCTACATCATATTCTATGTATGTTGCTCTATAATTTCAGATAAGAAATATTATGAAGTGTGTAATTTTTCTGTTGAAAAATTGTCAGCAAAACTAATCAAAGCATTCCAAGATATTACAGAATAACTTGATTTTTTTTAACAGTTATTATAATAAACCCCGCTCCCCCAACAGAAAGACAAGTTAAACACGATCTCAGTGTTCTAAATCATTAACTACCTACAATTTGTATTCAACAGCTATAAATTCAGGAAAAGCTGTGAATAGCCCTTGCCCAAACCTAGAAACCTGGTGAAATCTGTACTCTTCAAAGGAGGTAGAACCTTTCATATAAATTAACTATTCCATATAAAACCTAGACACTTCTTACTGGATTTACAGTTTAGAATACACATACCTTCCTTGATGATGCTTAACTTACAAAAGGTAAGTATGATTTCTGATCCCCCTTTCCACTTAATAGCTAGCTACAATCTAGTGGCAAAAAGGTGTGGAATTAATCTTTAAAGCTAAATTGTCTTGAATGCAATCAAGAACTTGGCTCAGCTTCAAACTGGTTTAAATTTTGCCCACACATAATGGAAAGGAAAAGGACAGAATGGAGTTTGATGGGTTGCATGCATACTATTTGTTGTCTGTGAGAAAAAGCAAAATAGTTCATGGAGAGAAGGAAGAACGGAGGACAGTCTGCTAACATGCATATATATAACCCAAAATTCCACATCAATATTACACATGTTTTAGACACTTTGAATGTTTCCTTCCAATTGTTTGATGATGGCAGAAAATATTATATACTGAGTAATCATACTCATCCTTACGCACATATGGAGTATTATTAGAGATACACACTCTTGGTATGGGTCTCCTATGTGGCTTCACAGGATACTGGCACACTACAATACAAGAGTATATGCAGCTGTTCAAGTATGAGAAAACACAGTGCTATGGACTATTTTAGCATTAATGTTGACTGTGAAGAAAATTAGGAAAATTACTAAATCCCGCTTCACAGAGCATCAGAGTTCATACTTATGTTCTGCAGACTATGGAAACAAATCCATATTAGATAATGTTCCAAGTTATTTCCATAAGTGGTCTCATTAATAATTAAAACACTGAGAAAAAAAAACAAAACAAACTGTTTCTAATGAAAGCCTTGAACAGTTAAATGAATAATATATGAGTCACTGGAATTTTTTTACTTGTGTGTTTGCTTACATTTATATGTCTGTTATCAAGGTAGGAAAATTAAACAGAACCACATGGTAGATGAAGGTCTCCAGAAAACACAAAAATTCCATGGATATTGACAGCTCTGTCTGCTGATGTGCTATGACTTTTGGAAACTGACTGTATGGAAGGGAAGAGAGGTAGTACACCATGGGACATTGGAAAGATAAGAGTACTAGACATTTAAGGAAAAGGAAATAATTTGGAAATAAGTACATTTGGCATTCTCCAATAGGCCAACTGTACTCTCACTTTTTTTTTTCCAAAGCAGGAGTCTTGTTTGCATTTTACAGGTCTGTGAAATTTTCCAGCCTATGGAACAAGTATCTTGAGTTATTGTTATTATGTCTAGCAGTTGGACAGTTCATCTGTTAGGGTTGTGGAGTAAAGCCGCACTACCAAATATAAAATGTTACTAAATTCTTGAGAGTCTTTTGAAGAGTCCTGCCTCAGAGAGGGAAATCCGCCTGAATGTTTCTTTCCAAAGGAATAAGAGATGAAGGAAAACAGAGTACTTGATGGCAGTCCCAGAGGAGTCACTGATTCCTTATTTCACAATAAGAAATACCAACCTGGACCTTCAACCAGTGACATTTCCATTCTCCCCTGAGTTCCAAGGGCCTGGGCATCAAACAACTGACTGCTCCTGCTCAGTTTGGAGAAACCTAAATCTCAGCATGTGCTTTTCATTTTGTTTTCTCATCTACTTTCATTCCATATGCTTCACCATGGAAAAAATATTTCTTTCAATTTTTAGATTGCTTTGCTGAATCATGGTAGAGTTTTCTACAGGAAAAGATTGGGATATCCTACTTCTAAAACACTGTCTGCTATTTGGAGTCAAAATCTGACAATCTTGGAAATAATTAGCCAGTAACTAGCATATGTTTTCTACTTGTCAGGTACAGTCTTAGGAAAACATAATGATGAGATTTAATTGTGCAATACCAACTATTTTTGTATCAATCTGCTGAAATAAACCTGGAGTCTTAGTGCTTCTGTGTGCAATAGTTAACAGGTATGGTATTCTGAATTTACCTGGTGGGTAGGCAGCTCTCTAAAGTGAGATAGATTGATAATTATGTCAATGTCATTCTTTCATCTCCTAAGAGATGAAGCCTTCTGAAAAGAAGTCTAATTAGGATGACAAATAAAGAAAGGCCATAATGGAAAGATGCCCGTATGCAAAGGTAATTGTTGATAAGAAAGCTGAAAGCATATGAGTTCATACGAAAAGGTAATTCTTATTAGCAAGTAAAGAAAAGGTCTCATTATTTCCATTCCAACAGAATATTGCCAGTTACCTGACAAAACAGGTAAATAAATAGTAGTAAACACAGTATTTTACAGTAATGAAAAACATGATCCAAGAGTATTAAAGATTGTATTGAATGGCCTTCATATGAATACAGTTCTGGTTTTTGGTGGCAGAGGGCTGTTGTTTGGGCACTGAAGTCCTGATAACATACAGAGGCACTTGAAACTTGCTATCTAAGGACACTACAATTTTACAGTTAATTGTCCAAACCTGAAAACAACTGACAATGCCTCATGTACAGTAGTGGGTTTGTACAATAAGTGCGTGTCTAAAAGTCTCTTCCCTATCCTTAGTCACAGTGAAGCTTATGTTTTTAACTGCTTGACATTAAGCCCTGTCATGGTTTAACCAGAGCCAGCAACCAAGCCCCAGGTCGCCAGTCACTCACCGCCCTACCAGCAGGATCCTGGGGATAGAATGAGAAGGGTAAAAGCCAGAGAACTCATAGGCTGAGATAAAGACAGTTCAATAGGGAAAGCAAAAGCCACACAGGCAAGCAAAGCAAACCAAAGAATAAATTCACTGCTTCCCACGGGCAGGCAGTGCTCAGCCGTCTCCAGGAGAGCAGGGACCCATCACGCGTTACTTGGGAAGACAAACGGCATTACTCCAAATGTCCCCTTCCCCCCACTTTATGTACTGCTCATGATGTCACATGCTCTGGAATATCCCTCTGGTTAGTTGGGGTCACCTGTCCGGTCTGTGTCTCCTCCCACCCTTCCAGGCTCCCCCAGCTTCCTCCCCAGCACGGTCGGTACGGAAAGCAGAAAAGGCCTTGGCTCTGTGCCAGTCCTGCCCAGCAGTGACAAAAACATCTCTGTGTTATCAACCCTGTGCTCAGCACAGATCCAAAACACAGCCCCACACCAGGCACCAGGAAGAAAATTACTCCAAAACCAGCCCAAGCCCATAGGAAAAAAGTTCACATTACTTATTAATCCTATTGCAAACAATGTGGGTGCTCAGGAGACTGTTTTGTGTGCTGTAGATCTCCTTGTGGAGCAGGGAACATGTTAAAGAACATGACTGTAATTCGCTGCAAGTATTGATTACGATTGACTCATTAAAAAGAAAATCAATTCCTCTGGAGTATATGAATTGAAAAGTGGGAAACAAAAGCGAGTGGAGACAGGGTTTTGGTATTCATGAAACACATTCAATAACAGGTTCTGAAGATTGAAACGAAAGTGTTTTGCACTAAAAAAAATGTATTTATTCTTAATGCCCATGATTTCTATATACTGTTGCTATCTGTCTCTTTACTACACATTCCATGTTCTTTTTCAATAAACATGATTATTATACTTGGTATTCCATAGTATTTCCACATATTTACAGTTCTACAAATGTCTTGCTCTTTTAAACTCCTCATCAACCCTTAGCAGTAATTTTTTCATTCCTTTTTGTTCTTCACAACATGAAATGAAACACTTCATGAGTATTTGAGAATTTTAAATTAAGCCATTCAGCAACCCTCAACTTTTTACTCCGCATTCCATGTGAATTGAAGATGTAATAAAGGGAAATATCTGTAAAGTATCCTTTACTTAATTATAAGGTATTATTTGAAAGGATTATAAAATGGAGATGAGGAGAAAGAAATTTCTAGCAAGAAATGGCATGAACTCTTTCTGTCCAAGAGATATTTTCCAAATAATTTCTAAAATGTTCTACTTCCATCTTTTGAGAACTTTGATTCTAGTATCTCTATGTTTCTATATGGAAACACTAAATTTTGTGTACATTAATAATAAAGAATCAAAGATCTTTAAAGTAAAATACATAATTAAACTATAAAATTTGTTTTGTTTTACCCTTCATTTTGATGAAAGCCTGTTTCTAGGGGGAAAAAAAACATTTTGGCATTTGCAAGTTAACTTTAGAGCCTTTGCACTAAGTCTTCCTAAAGGAAAATCCATCCCATTTCTCACCATCTTATAACTGACATGCTTATCAGTGTTTTCTCCAGTTCAATTAATTAGCTTCCAGTTCAATTAATTAACTTCCAGTTCAATTAATTAACCTACACTGGTTCTGCCAAAAGTCATCTGGGCTGTGGAGGGGGTGCACAGGGGTTGTCCACTCAGATCTAGCTGTGATCCTAAAGCCTTGTCATCTTTACAAAGAAATGGGAAGAACTTATCCTCTGGTTTTTAAGCCTGATAGTGGACATACAGGTTTGGTCCCCCTGTGACTGACTGCAAAGTGCTTCTAGACAACTACTGGAAAACGCTGAATAGGTGGGATGAGGGGCGGAGTAACCCACAGTAATGTAAAACCAGATTTGTTTCGGGTAGGCAGAAAGATTTACAGATTTTATCCACCACCATTAGTCTTTAAAAGCTACCAGTATGTCCACAGCCACACAGCAGATACCTGACAGAACATCTCTTTATCCTTAGGAAGGAATCTCCTGGGGGTATAGAAAAGCACTTGCAAGGAATTCCAGGAAAGTGTGTGCCTAGAAAGAGAATTAATGTTAGACATCCATCTCATGAAATGTTTGGAATTTTAGATTTATCGTGTTTTATTTCATCTAGTCAAATTAAGATGGTCACTCTCACGGCAGAATGAATGATGTTCACCTCTAATGCAAATGGAATCTGTATTTGTAGTATTTAACTTCATCCTACTTCTCTCACTCAGTTCCTATATGTTTCTTATTTGACATTTTCATTCTCTTCTGTCAAGGCAAAGGCTTCCAGCTTCATGTCATTAGTAAATTTCATTTACACCATCCTTCTTCTTGTGTGCCGAGATATCTAATTAAATGACTTAAGATTTATTCTGCTAAGATTCCTGCAGCCTGATACTCTCCTCTTTCAAGATAACCAGTTGCTATGTCTAATTCATCCAGTTCCTTACAACCTTAAAATTAATATGCCAATCAGTGTTTTCCCTACTTCAGTTAATTTCACCCTGGTGACTATTAGATTCTTCTGGGTTACAGCTGCGGAACACTGAAGAACCATGCCTGGAAGTGCACAGTCTTAGTGGCATCTGTTTTTCCCTAGTCATACATGTGACTGAATAATTCTCATCAACTCCGGCTTCTTTCATGAGAAACTGGTTTGTAAAATGCAGTGTAAGTCCACATCTATGCAATATTATGTGGGCAACTCTAGTACACACAATTATATTTAATTTCTGTGATTTGTTTTCTTGTTTTTCAAATGGCATCCTATCTAACTGCAACGAGAGTAACAGATTTCTGTATGCTTAAATTATTCTTTTGGAACAAAATAAACCAAAATAACTCTTGAAGAACCACTCCATACTTTATGACTTCTATTTTTGGGTTTTGGATCTGCTAAAAAATAGCTGATGTTAAAATGTTCCTAACCTTCAATCAGTAAAACTACAATCCATGTTTTTACCAGCTGATGGCTTGCCTGTGTTTGCTTGTAGTTAGGATGAATTGCCTGGTACAATTGCTAGCAGAAGGAAGTGGTAGACTTGAAACACAGCTATGTTTTCCTACCAACAGTGTAATTTCATTTCACTTTTGCATTTTCACTTGAGTTGGCTGTACATTTGCAATACAGCCAACTCAAACATTTAAGATATTTGCCTGAAATTTTACTGTAAATATTTATCTTCTCTCATTTTAATGTTTTTTAGACTTTCTGAAGTCACAAAAATCAGTGTATCTCTATCTGAATAAAATACAATAGCTATAAATATTGTGCAAGTCAGAAAAAGTGCAATAAAACATCTCTTTCTTGAAAAGATAAGAGCTTTTCTCAAGCTGAGGCGTGAGGCCTCTTAAAGATACTAAATGTGAATAATGGTTATATGAGACACAGGAGATTTTTATTTATTTTCCTCTTCCTGAGCTTTTTAGAAATAAAAGATTTGTATAACCCTTGTTCAGAATCACCAGCAGGCTCCTGTTACAATGTGATGCCACAGAATGGTAACAGCCAGGTTTTTCCTGAATCTCTGTATGATAAATATATTTGGGATGGATGAGAACATCTTCTACCCGAACTCAGCAGTTATGGTTTTCATCCCTGATGTGCCAACAGCCTAAAGAGTTGACAATTTTTATGGTCAGTGTATTAACTATTTTCATTTTGACTTTGGACATAGCTGTTTGCAGCCTTACAATCCTTCTGATTTGACATTTAGCTGTAAACCCAGAACTGGGCCAATAATCATCTTATTGCATTATTATTGCAATCACCGTATTAAATCACCATAAGTCTCCAGACTATGCTACTGCAACCATACATTATTTACAGTCTGGGTCTTAAACAACTACATAAGGTATAACATGAAGACCACAAAAGGAAGTGAGACCCTATTCAGTTCTTCCTAACCAGGACTTTCGTGGCAAAGAATCAGAAGAGCAGTAGATACTTTAGTCCCTTCACAAAGTGCAATTAGGCCTTTCAACTTCAACACTGTATTTTCAGGAAGGAAAAACAAAAGGCATTGTCTTAAAATACTTGCAAACACTAACGTGGAAACCTAAAGAAAATGGGGCAGATGAGCTCAATTTCTTTTTTTCTTTTTCTTGGTTGCAAAATTTTTGTCTATTTTGGACATTTCCATCTGCCGGATAAGATGTTCAGAGTACCCAGCCAGATATCCTCAGTGTAACTATTGTAAAAACTTGGCATAGGCAGTAACTGATACTGAACTGAAATCTGTCAAAAAATTCATGGCATCCATTAATTTAAATTTTTTTTTTTTTTGAGGAGGGGGATGATGAGTATTTAGATGTGTTTTCTAACTTTCTCACTAAATAATGGTTTTAAATTTGTCTGGTTTGTTTTGGTTTGGTTTTTTTAAACTCAGTATCTATTCCTGACAACTTTTAACTCTGAAGAAGCCACTGAAACAAACAAACAAACAAAAAAACAGCACCACACTCTAATAATTATTTTTGTTTTAAGGAAGGCCTCTTAATAACCATACTTAAGAGTTACTAGATTAATTTTTTATGTTTACACCATAGATCATCAGATTTCATAAAAGCTCACTCCAGGATAGAAGAATACCAATTCAGCAGAGATCTTCCTTTCATACTCTGAAATCTGAACTCTCACCTTTTTTTAACTTGAAGAGATGAAGACCCAAAAAAGATGGTCTGGCGGTGGGTTAGAAGTGAGGTTGGAAATCAGTTCCTCTTATTCCCACAAGTGCATCTCCTTGTAACTTTTTGGGAAAATTAAAAAACACAGGGTCATGAGGTTAAGACTTTAAAAAAACAAAGTGTTTAAGCACCAGCGCATCTAATTAAAGTTCATTACAGGTGAAACTGCAGATGAACACAAGAACTGACAGGGAGAGATGCACCAATCGCCAGGGCAGCACTTAGATGAAAATGTACAAAATAGTGAGCACGTTTTTCAGTACCACTGGCTGGCTGCTCAAAGCAAAGCTGAAGTCAATGCACCTCACAATTTATCGCTACAGGCATGTATTAAACACCGGTTTCAAGCATTTCACGTACCGAAGTAGTTTCTCTCCTGAAGCACAGTGCTGCTGTTCATGGAGACTGGTAGGATGAAATGAGTGTTCTCGGGGAAGTGACCCCGAAAGTCTGGGTGTCAGCACGCACACGATTTCTCGAAATGCATTTTGAAAACCTATGGAAATTACCTCTACCTTTTCAGTGTCTATGTACACACATCTCAAAGCAGACTGCCTCCACAAAATACCTTCCAGCCTACCCTCAGCAAGGCTTAAATCTTCTGGGAGATAAAGGTCCACTGAACTCTAGTGAAGTATTTTAGACACAGACCAGCAGATTAGTTTCCCTCCTACAGACTGTATTCTATTGTCAACGTTTATTTGGCAGGTTCATTTGAAGGTTTTAGAAATTCTGTTCACAGGGGAATTTGAGAACAGATTAATCGGCCTGCTTCTTATTTCTTCAATTTCTCTAGACAAAAAGAGGAAGCTTAATTCACAGAGTACTGAGTATCAAAAAGTGAAATTCTGCTTTTGTTGTACAATTTTAGGAGAAAGACCTTTTTAATTTCCCCAAGTTCTCCTGGACATTCATAAGACATTCATATTGACTTCTTGAGTGAATGTTAAATCCTTGACTTCAAAACCTATGTAAAAGCCTGAAGGACACAGAGATTCAAAAAATAAACTTTTAAAGTTGCATTTTAGGTATAATACAGTCACAGACTCTGGAGCCATTAGAAATGCACATGACAGCTTTAGTGCATATGATGAAAGTGGCAAAAAAAAAAAAAAAGTGGCTGTTATATGGAAAATATTGCAGAACCCAAGTCAAAACCCATTTCCAGTCTTCGAATTTTGGTTTCTGCTACTTTGACTCCTCTCATATTGCAAAGGGTTATCTTTGTGTCCTTTGACGCAGTCACCAGTTTTCTGTGCTGGCAATGGAAATGGCTTGAGACAGGGATAGCTCCATGAAGTAACATTAGCAAAACATAAGCTTACCAAGTATTTCACACCTGAAAAGCCAGACAGAGATGCCTACCTGCATTTGACTAGCATTTAATTCAGAAATTAACTCCTCTTTTTTGCATATTTTGCAGAGCTGGCAATTTGGCTTAGTCAACTCCACTTTTGGGCAAAGACTTTAAGAAATTGAATGCAGCAACGCTTTTTGTTGGAGTAATTGGGGTCTGGTTTTGGATCTGCATGGTGGTTTTTCAACAACCTGAAAACATGCAGTTTTCTCTCTGTGCCTCATCCACAAAATCAGAACTCTGAAATGGCCAGTTACTGGTATTAGCAGTACATCCACGATCAAGGCATAAGAAAAAAACAGGGGATGCATTGTAAGAATTGTGTAAAAGACCACTCCAAGACAAAAATTATTGCCAAAGATATGCTCCTGTTTCCAAGTCAAATTCCCTGTGCTCGAACACATAAAAGAGGACCCACTGAAGCAACGACTGATCCCTAACACATAGCTGAAGGCACTTGGAGGCACTGAAGAGCACTAAAAGTACAGAAGCAGCAACACAAAGGTTGAGCTGTAGCTGTAGTTGCAAATTTCAGTGTACTTCAAGGTCAGCACAATTTTTCCACAGTCAAACATATCATGAGCTGCTCCCTGGGAAAACAAATGAGGTAACACCTTGGTCTGAATTATGAGCACTGCTAATGACAGTCCCACAAAGGTCTCTTTCAGAGTTGTAATTAGCTCTGAACTCAGCTGGAAATTGTGACATCTCTCAGACAATGTTGAGAGATGTGGCCTCTAAACAGACTTCAGGCAAGTGAAAAACAAGCAGTCATATATACCAATGGGTTCATAAATGGATTCCAAATTCTAGGAGCTTGCAGCATAGGAATTGAACTCATGGCCGTTTTGAAGATTCTGCTATTTAACACTGTACTTTTACATAAGGAAAGCATCTAATGTCTTTTGGGTTTGGTGCTTTCTTTTAAATCATAAAAATGAGATATATTTTATATGTATATGTATATGTATTTTTTTTTTTTTTTTTTTAACTAGCTTTGAAGAAAATAAGCTAACCTATATCACTTTCAAGAACGTGACTCTTACCACACAGATTAAACGAGTCTGAATGTTCCCGTGTTTTCTCTCCAGGCAGCTTTCGAGCTCTCCGAGTGATTTCACCACCGCACACCACGGAGCTATCCCTGCACTCCATTGGATGCAGTTCGCTTCTCCAGTCTCCAGAGGTCTCTGCATATCGCGGTTTCGTTCCGAGATAGCTCGGCAGGAAGTGCATTTTGAGGGTGAGGCTGAAGAACTGCCCGAGAAAGGGCTGCTGGAACCAGGTTCCACTCTGACAGCGCGATCCTGAGAATTTAGTTCTCCTAGGAATTTATAGAAGTGAAAGGAGAGAGGCAGAATTATACTGCAGCATTAACTAACACCAGCATTGCACAAGCAGGAGCATTTTGCATTTTGTGCTTAGAATTCAGATAATCATAGCTCTTAACATTCACCTAGAAACAGTGGAATCTGGTGATGTTAAAGGATGGCTGCTTAGCCCTGCTGCCAGAAATATTACATTTCTTACTCTGACATCAGCCATGCCTGCATTGGTTTCTATTTTTTTTTTTTTTCTGCCTTCATGGTTGATGATTTTTTTCCTCAAAAAAAAAAATTCTGTCGTAAATTATTATGATTAAGCTAACCATGGAAGAATTTGTTTTCTGTAATTTGGATGTAGATGCAGTTTTTGGATAGGTCATACCTGCCAGCTGTACCATTGCTCTCAACTCTTGTGTAGGAATCTGCTTTCTGGCTGCTGAGTGCATCTTTTCTGATTGACTCTGTACTATTATTTATATCTATAATATATTGAACATATAAGAAATGTTATATATTAGGAAGATATGTATATATAGGGAAGAGATTGTGAAATAGTAATAAAAACATTAAATCCAAGGAAGCTCAAGGAAACCAACTCTATCTGAAATGTGTCCCTGCCCATGACAGTGGGGTTGGGACTAGATGATCTTTAAGGTCCTTCCAACCCAGGGCATCCTATGATTCTATGATCTTAGAGTCTCCTCAATACCTCACACCAACTTTACATTCAGTATCTAGTCTTGCCTATGGGCTGATTAAACCAAATGAATAAATGAGCAAATAAAATAAGATACAGGCTGCTACTCATTGTCAAGGACGTCGTAAAAGGACATTTCTGATTCTCGAGGCCTTTTTCAGGCATTGTGGCCTTCAGCAACCACTCACATTATCACACAAGCGACCTGGCGGAACACGTAGATGCTAAGGCAGCCAAATTCAAACAGCAAAACCAGATTTGTTGAAGACACAGCTCCTGCAAAATATCAGAAGTTGATTTGGTTTCATAATTTTTCGTGTACCACAACCATTAGAAAGAGATGGAAAAATTAGGTGACTGTTATACCATAGCTTAAAGAATTTTAATGTATTTATATTAAAATAACAATAGTTATTTGAGGTGTCTTTTCAACTCTATATTGCTGCTTGTACCCTAGTTTTACTCCCCACTGAGATACATGCAGAGGATGAAATTCTCCTAGCAAACTGTGTGTGCCTGTTCTCTTAGATGCCCCTTTGGTGCCAGGAAGCAAGAGAGAGGTACAATAATGGATTGCAGAAGACAGAAAGGCACATCTTTCAGTAGCTGTAGTTTTATGACACTGAATGGTTTTATTCTGCGAGTTACAAACGTGCTTCTGTCTTCTTCTGAGTAATATAAAACCAGGCAACTCTTGGTTTGTTCTGTAAAAACTATGACCAGCACCTATTTCCTTGTTATTTTACTACTACTGGTCCATCCCTCTAATCAACTTGGTGGCCTCCTCTGCACTCAACTCCAACAGGTCCATGTCCTTGCTGTGCTGGGACCCCAGGGCTGGATGCAGTGTTCCGGGTGGGGTCTCACCAGAGCAGAGCAGAGGGGCAGAATCCCCTCCCTCCCCTGCTACCCACGGTGCTTTGGATGAGCCCAGGACACGTTTGGCTTTCTGGGCTGGGAGTGCCCATGGCCGGGCCATGTCCAGCCTCTCACCCACCAGCACCCCCAGTCCTTCCGGGCAGGGCTGCTCTCCATCTGCTCATCCCCAGCCTGGACTGATACCAGGGGCTGCCCCAACCGAGGTGCAGCACCAGCACTTGATCTTGTTAAGCCTCATGAAATTCCCATGGGCCCACTTCCTGAGCTTGTCCATGTCCCTCTGGATGTATCCCATCCTTCAGATGTGTCAACAGCACCACCTATAAATTTATACCTAGTTGCTTGAAGAGGTCAGGACAATTGATGTGATTAAAGGGATATTGTCCATCTCTGCACTGCTGCTATATTGATTTCTTTGTGCAAGGATTGTCTGTTACTATATGGCTGTATAGGGATTAATAGTATAAACCTTTGGAAATTTACACAGTATAAATAGTTCTTACACTTTCTCTTGTAGGAAACCTTCAATTATCATGAAAGTGTACAGTCTTCATTAGTGATTTGTTAATATAGGGATTTTTGGCTCTGTGCTTGTTTTCCCTCACATTCAGAAATGCTTTGTAAATTATACTGAATTTACAGTATAATTGAAAGTGTAAAAATCTGAAGTAAATTTGAACATGTTGGACACAGGTCATCAGCAGTATTTAGATTATGAACTTTGTTATTTGACTGAGGGAGTAATTCAAGAGGTCCAAGACTATCAATCTTATGTTCTCTCCAATTTCAAATGAAAAAGATATTTCTTGTAGGGATTCTCTGAATAGTTAACTATCTTTGTTCCCTTTAACCATACCCATGTAAATCCCACATATTCATCTCCTCAGTGAATGTGCAATACCAGTCATGAAAATGAAGAAGTCAATAAAGCCTTTGATAATGACAGTGGATTTCTTCCCTAGCTTGGGAATGTAAAATATTTCTATTGTCCTCCCAGTATAGAAGGAAAAGAAGATCCAGCCACTAAAGGCCAGTAGGAAGAAAACCCACAACCTACTAAAGGCCTTAGGGAGGATGTAGCCTAGGAGACAAAAGTTAAGGCTCTTGTGGTAAAGTCTGAGCTGAAGACCTGGAAACCTGAAGAGCAGATGTGAGCCTGAATATGTACAAAGTTAATAAAGTATGGAAAAAGCAAAGAAAACCCCTAAGCCAACACACTAGCCAGAAAACAAGTATCTGTTGCAGAGGAGGAGTATGGAAGAAGGAGCAAAAATCACTTTAATCAGTCCATTCATTTGGATGGACTGGATTATTAGCAATACTGTAGCTTACATCCTTTGGTGGATAACAGAACAAGTTTAAAAAAAAAGAAAAGATGAAAATTGCACTATGCCTGAAGAGTCTAACTTGTAAAAAAATAGTCAGGAGACTCAGTGTTGCCATTAATTACTGAGCACTTAAATAAAATTAACATTTATATAAATGTAAAATCCATTCTTATGAGAGTCACACACACAAAATTTGGTTGATAGCTATCCTCCAGATAGCTATCAGGTCAGGAGATTAAATAGATGACAGTAATAATTCCCTGGATATACAGGATGAAAGTTTGGAAGAAAGAGGAGAGGGGCAGAAGATACGACTACAACCTTCAAAAAGCAACATACACTGGGTAATCAATGCTTGATAAAATGTGTCTGAGAAAGATCATCTGTGAGTAGTACTGTGGTCCATATACCTCACTGAAATATTAGAACTCATGACTGTAAGAAAATCATACTTAAAGTAAAAAAAAAAATAGTAGTAAGGGCCTTTGGGTTAAGACATTGATTATATGACTGTTTATGCATATTGATAACTAGAAATCAGATATAACCTAAGTTCAGTAGTCTTTCGTTCCATGGACTTCATCTAAATAAAGAATTGCACATTTTAGGTACTCACCGGGAAGTTCTGTCAGAACACTATTCAGGAGTTGGTAAGTTACTTAAAATATATTTAGTTTTGAAGGAGAATAATGCATTGTAAGTCTTGTAAGGCTCTCCTGAAGAGGGATAAAATCATATTTACATAACTTGATTTTTTATTTGTCTGAGTTCCTAATGGAGTTCCTAATGTTTTTCTTATATTTTGGTTTTCGAGGGTTTTTTTTACTAGCATCAATTACACTCAGTGTAGTAAAATGCTGTCCTCTATTGCCAGCAAATAGGTGTCTTTTGAAAATAATAAATAGCTTTTAGTGCTCACATTTTACGGTAGGATTAAGTTGCGTGATTTTTCTCTGTCTTTGACCAGAGGCTGTATTTAGAGATTATGAAAATCCTATCTTATGTAGTGAGAATGGCATTGCAAAATTTGTCTCAGCGGTAGACCAGAATATTAGAGTTTGTTTGTACACCATGTTTAGTATTTAACAAAATTATCTGATACATCACTTTTCAAGTTATCTCTCATAGGCAGCAATTAACTGTCCTATCTTAAGTGATTAAAAAAATCAGTAAAAAATTATCTCTTTTAGTTTTGATCTGCGGGAAAACAGTACTGTAGGAACTTCATCATCTAAATATTCTGTAAATTCTTCCCCTCTGATGGTGGAAAAATACATTTCATCAGTGGAGAAATATATGTCATCAATGTATTTATCCTCACACTCAAATAGATTTAATTTACCGTAGAAAGAGATTTCCCTGTTTGTGAATTTTCTCTACTGAGATTTCCCTGTTTGTGAATTTTCTTTACTGTTCAAGGTAAAAATCCCACAAGATTTTTATTTTCTTTTAAGTGTGTAATAAGGAAACCAATGAAGCCTTTCCTAGATTTGTTGGTACTGTAGGATGACTGTTTCCAGGTTTTCCTTTGGCATGGCCCCAGCAATAGTAGCCTCCTACCATTGGAGGGAGCCACAAGCACTTGTTCAGAAATTCTCTCTCATAAGTATCTGGTTTGAAAACGTCGACTTTTTCAGCACTGCAGCAGTTGAATTATACACCGAAAAGCTTCAGCACCCTCCACTTTTCTTAATAAAGATGAACTCTAAAAAATAATGGCCTATTCCTTATGATGCAGTCTAGCTATCCTTATTTTAAAGTATTAAAGGGCATGCTTTAAGCTTAGAGCAAGCTATATTTACTGCTTATTTTAATATTTTTTAAATGAGCAATAAGTTTATTTTATAAAGCTGCCACATATGCTTTTTATTTTTCTAGAGACGGACATAAAAACTATGTGTTAAACACTAATTAAATATTTTTTAAAGTTTTGAATTTAAACCACATTATTCTTTATCATGTTACTTAACACTACACCTATAGAGAGCAGAACTAGGAAGAAAGTAATATAGAAAAATATTGTGTTGTATTTGGATTTTTTAAAATGTAATTTTACTCATGCGCCAAGATGGTGTATCAATGAAGATTTTATATTTTGTATGGTTATCCAGTGATATGGGAACAAAATATAACAGCATTGGCTATACTGTCAAATAAAATACCAGGTTCTGAGCTGTGGCAAATAAGATCAATTGAGGACCCATAATGCCCATATCCAAATTTTAGAAAAGTTTTCGTATTTTTTTCTTAGACTATAATTTCACTTACATCTAACCAACACATAGAAGGCCAAGAAAAACAGAAAATAAGTTAACACAAGAACTCAACAAGGCTGTGCTCTAAATAAAATTAAGCACTAGTCATAGACAGAAAGAAAAAAAAAATCAATCTAGTTTGTATTCCAGCTTGTAAAAATTTATCCTCTATAACTCAACTGTATAAAAAAAAAAAAAAATCTGTGAAACTTAAAGTGCTTTCCAGTCAAAGAAGGCTGCATTATAGCCTGGCCTGTGCTTCCATATAGAGAAAGAAGGAAGACTAAAGTGTCTGTAAGGTTTCTGAGCACAAAAGTGTGGGAAATCAGGTGTTACCCTCCCTTATTGCTGCCTGAGGAATCGATGGATGATACTGCTATGATGACAGCCATGCTATTGCTGCATCACAAAGCCAGGCACAATCTACCTTAATTTATAGCTTATTTCCATATCACCAAGTTATCATTATGGCAACATTTAAAAGCCTCAAATTACTCAGAATTGTCTGAGCCAAATTCCTTCTTAAAGGAGTCCTTTTTCTCCATGCTGAATAGATCCACTGGAGTTCTGGGTTGGCTGCATCAGAAAAACAGAGCAACACAGACCTTGTGGTTATTTAATTACTTTTGACCTTTTCTTTATTTTTGGAAAATCAGGGGTTTTCCATTTAGTGAAAGAAGTAACAGCTGACCCTTCTGCTTGCAAATGTTGGTGTTCCCAGAATTATCCAGGTAGTCTATAGTAGAAAGCTTCCCTTCAATCGGGTGACAACTATTCTTTTGTAGCATTGCAGGCTTAATGGCATAAAATGGATGTGTTGCCTTCTTCTATCTGTTCAGACAACAGCAAATTCCAGGCATATTCCATTTTCTCACCCTGCCTAACTTGCCAGCAAAGTACTGTGTGTCTTCTCACAGCAGCCATCTCTTGGAATTGACTGTCGCTGTTCTTGATGGGCTTTGAGATAGGCAATATGCAAACTACCAACACATGCAAGATTGTTTATAATAGTCTCTGCTTTTCATCAGGTCTCACTCTTTCAAAATGTCCTGGTTTTAAAAGTAGCCTAAAGAGGAAGATTTAGCAAAGAAAGTTTAGGACTGTAAAATTTTCATGTGTCATGTTCTTAGCATTCAACCGAACTCATTTAGAAAACCCCTTAGTATCACAGGATAATTCCAGTTGGAGGGAACCTTGGGAGGTGTCTAATCCAACCTCTGTTCACAGCAAGGACATCTTTGAGGTCAGACCAGGTTGCTCAGGGCTTTATCTTGTATTGTCTTTGCTTTGAAAACCCCAGAGGACAGAGACTGCACAAGCTCTCTGCGCAGCCCGCTACACTGCTTGACTATACCTAAGGTAGGAAAGCCATGAGATAACGTGTGCAAAAGCAATTTAACTCTCTTTCAATATGTTGGAATTATACATTCAGGCAACTCAACTTTTCTGTTCTTTTCGTATGGCATTTGAAAAACTCCTACAAGAAACTCCATAAGAATTTTCCAAATCTGTGAGGATAAAGACCAAGATCTTTTTCGAGATTTCTGCAGCAGAAACTTTTTCTGTTCAGAAACTTTCTGAATGAAGCTTGGTGCAGTTTGGTGAAGCTTGGTACCACAAACCAACCTTTGAAGACTGAAAAGACTGTCACCACAGTTGTAAAGAAAAAGGGCAAACTATTGCTCCCATGTGGTCAGTGGCCCCACTCTGGCTGATGTGACTGACCCAGTATCTCCATGTTGCATCAAAGAGTATCCTGAGTTGGAAAGGACCCAAAAAGACTGTCGAAATTCAGCTCCTGGCTCTGCACAGGACCACTCCAAAAATCACAGCATATTCCTTAGAGCATTGTCCAAGCACCTTTTGAAATCCAGCAGGCTTGGCACTGTGACCTCTTCCCTGCGGATCTTGATCACTTGAGCTACACCTTCGGTTATCCTCTATTTTTTTTTTACTCTAAGTAATCTTTCAATCAAGATAGGGAAGGGCTTTTTGCCAATCAGATAAATTAACAGAAAACCAATAGTAAGAATGAAAATTCAAATTTAGGTGAGTAATATATACCATAGACCAGGATTATCATCTGGCACCAGAGTTTTCTGCAACAAAGTTCCATTATTCTGTACCAAAACAACAGTGCAGCACAACACTAATAAATTAAAATGGCTATTTATCCCACATGCAGGATAAAACACATGTTCTGTTTGGTGAGATAACAAGTAAAGTTGTGTTGGAGGAAAATCAGCACTACATATTCATCACATTTTTGAAAAGTTTATAGTCAGATTTATAATCTCTCTCCAAAAAGGATTACATTAACCATCTAGTGCCTGAACTAATTCAGACTGTGAAATTTTCGTTTCACTTCACAAAAAGTATGACCATGCTTTCAAGATATGTAACAAGAAAGACTTCAGAAAAAGACAAAACTAAAACTGAAAAATCTCTAGACCAATAGTTTCGAAAACAAACAAAAAACCTACCTAGACCTGATGAAGAAGGTTGTGTATACATGTTTGACCTTGTATGAATTTCCCAAGAAACAACTGAGGTAATCATTGATTTATAAAGTGCTGTCTGGGTTTTTAATATATAACCACACTTCAAACAGCCTGATGTATGTTTGAGAGGTCTTTTGAATGTCTTGGAAAGGATTCATCTTATAAACATGAACTATTCTGTAAAAGTTCAAGGATGACCATCGTTTCAGGTGTAAAATGATGACTAAAAGCTATTTTGAAAGCATATCAAGTGCTTTGCACTCAGTTCTTCATATATTATAGCATACTCATACGTTTTCAGAAATAGGTTTATTTCTATCTTTCCTCATTTTTTCCTAGAAAAACCCCAAACCAGTCTATAATAAGAAGATGAACAAATAAAGTATTACTCCAAAAATGAACCTAGATGCTACTGATAAACATGGGATTTCATTCACCACCTCATAAAAAATGTAAGGCGTTGTCTTTTTAAGCTCTGTTTTTTCTTTTTCTCTTATAGGAGAATGCTTCTGAGAGTTTGGAGATGGAGGAAGGAGTATTCAGTAACTTATTAGATCTAGAAAAACATATGGCTTTTAAAATTTTATTTCTTTGTTTGCTGTGTATTGCAGTAACACAAAATCTATTTAGACTGACGATAGCTTACAATAAATCACCAATGAAGTAATTTGCAGAAAAAAACAATCATGATTAACATTTTGAGGAGGCAGGTAAGCCCTTGTGAAAGAACCATCAGGTTGTCACCCTGGGGTAAAACATGTAGTCCTTAACCCATGGTCTTAGGTGGATGTCTAACACCCCAAAGTAGTCTGTATTCAGGTGGTTTTCTCCTTGACTCCTCAAGTCTGATATTTTAGACCTGTGCATACTTAAGAAAAATCTCTGATGTCCAATGTAGCTGGTTTTATAACAGTATGTGGTATTTGAAGACATTTTAACAGTGTTAATTAAATCGTAATGTCTGCTATTTTTTAAAAAGTCAATACAACTCTCAAGAAGGGCAATGTTAGCAAGCCAAAGACCAATTGCTATAATCTATTCTTTCAATATTACATGACAACACACTGTGGTTACATGGAGGCGTACAAGCTTTGGGCAAATTATTTCCTTAATAATTTAAAGATTTTTCAAACTACTGTATCAAAGTGGTACATCTGAGTATATAAATTTTAAAAAGTAAGATAATGAAAACATGCTCAACTTATATTGTTTTTCAGACTGAATCTCTTTTGAATGAATCTATTCAAAGCAAAAAAAGAAATTTAATCAAGGGTGGTTCTTTGTCATATTATTACTTTCCCACAAGACTTATTTAATTTTAATTATGTTATAATGTGCTTATTAACAAGAGCTGGGTTTTAATGAAAATCTTGTCAGAAAAAAATGCTTTAAGGGATCTTTGATTTCTTTTTAATACTAAATATAGATATAGCATGTAATGCAGTTGTACTTTGTAGCCCTTAGCAAAAGAATCCGTTACTACACTGCTGATTTTCGTTCCATAAAATAATTTTGCATTTGAAGGATTCACGCTGGTGTGCTTGTAAGAATTCTCATATGCAGCTAAAGAAAAATGTTGTTGCCATCTTACATATATCCAAGAAGCTCCAAGTGCCTTTCAGCCGTCACTTCTCACGGTGTCTGATACCTCCTCCCCCCTTTTCCCCACATATGTCACAGTTATTTTCCACGGACTGTAAGAATCTCTGCTGCAACACAAGTGTTAGCGGAAAAACCCTTAAAAAGACTTCATTTGAAGTTATTATAGTAGTAAGTGGCTTAGGTGTTTGGATTCTATGGTAGTGGAAAGCCTGAGAACATGAATAGAGAAGGGGAAAATATTTGGTGAGTCTTCTGTACCGGGGCAAGGGGACATGCGGGAGACAGGCTGAGAACTTAACCCAGCTGCAATTGTAAAAGCTGTGCAGGAAGAACCCTTCCACACCACAGCATTGCTGGAAAATCAAGCAGCTGGTTCAAGTCAGGGTTTGGTGCAACACAAAGGGACACAGATTCGGTGTCACTATCCATCGTGCTCTGAAACTGGACACAAGGAGAGATGAGCTGGAGGGCGTGACATTGGATGATGGAGAGTCAAGCTCCACAGTTTGTGCAGAGGGCCTCTCACAACTGGCTGAACACCCTCTCCTACCTTACAAGTTTGGTGTGCTCAACCTAGATTTGCAAAAATTGCTGTGGAGACACAACACTTGTAACAGGAAGGGAAGCAAAGGGAAAATACATAAGTATTGAATAGCATTAGTGGCGGAGTGGAGAAGTCAATTTTCAGGTGTGTTTAGGAAACGTGTTGACAGTTCTATCAGGGATGACATAAAACAGAGATAAGCCTCAGGCACAAGCATGCACAAAAAAAAAATTGAAGTTATGGACTGATAAAAACATTATGTGTGAGAAAGTTGTACTTCAGTACTAAACTAACCTGCCAAGAGAATTTTTCTTTGGACTGAAACCTCAAAAAATATAACAAAAGCCTAATATATATCAGCTTTTCCCTTCTGCTCCTTTCTGCTTTTGACATGCTCAATTCAGTAATGCCACATATGTTTGAAAAAGTAGAAAATCTCAAAAAATCCCAACCGAAAAATCTCAGAAAAAATAGATAACATCCATAAATTTATTTTCTGTGATTCGATGTTTTTTAGTCCTTCTTCTCACACTGTCAACAAAGCAAAACCCTCAAAAGAACCAAGACTTGTACCTAGTTATTCCAGAAGCACAGTTAAAGGCTAAGAAATTTAGATATGGATTTCTTCTCATAGAGATCCTTACTTCTAAGTGTGTATCAAATATAACATAACTTCATGTCAGGAATTCTGTGGACTAAAGGCTTTCAGTAAAAGCACTTATCCTCCCTGACAAATAATTCTCTAACAGGAAGAGTAACTCCAAAGTCTACATTTTCACAACACTTTTACACATCTCTTTAAGCTGGAAGTTTAAGAAATAATTCTAGTGAAATAGGTCAGAGACTTCCATATACCTATAAAAGAGATACGTTTATATGAATGAAAATACAGATTCTGGCTTTTTTTCCTCTCCCTCTAATACTTTTCAATTTCCATTCCTTGGATGTCCTCTTCATTTCATTTTGATTCCCACCCTCAGGTTACTTATGTGTTTTGCACAGACCTTGTGGATACTCCAGCCTGGACTCAATTACGGTTTTAATTATTAATAACTGAGCTATTCTCTTAACTCACTTTAAATGAATGAAATAAGATGGATCGTTTGCCTGAAGGAGAACACCGTGCCTAAAAATTTGTAAGCCTGAGGTATAGATAGAACGGATTTTACTGGTGAGAAAACATACTTTTCGACCTTCTAGGTTTCTATATTATTCGATACAGCAAATTAGCAACAGTGTTGACTGCTTACTTGTCAACAACAGTCTTGATGTTGTTGACAAGTAAATCTTATCTGTGACAATATGACAGACATCTTTCAAAAGCCAGAGGCTTCAGAAAATTTGCTATTGGGTGAGATTTAACAATGAGTACAGGCCACCCCAACTGGCGACTAACACCCAGGCTCCCTTCCTGCAAACACTTACTTTGACAAGGAACGTGGTGTCTGAGATCTAAAAGACTGTAACATTGTCTTCACATTAGTATTTTCTTAATATTTCATTGGCTGGAAACTGTGATGCATTTATACTAAACACTTTTACCTACATACAATAGGGGTCCAGGTAGGCATCTGTAATGCCTGAAGAAGTGTTGCTGTCAACCACAATTGCACTGAAATCATTATATATTCTTCTGTTTCCCAACTCCAATGATGATTCAAAGGGGCTGCATGTAGAAAAGTCCTGCATACTTCAAGTAGTATACACCAAAGTGTTTCAGATATTTAAACTCTTGGTTTATTTTGAAAATACCACATGTGGACATTTAAAATATAGATGCAGGAAAAAAAATAGAATATAAATGCTTTTTATAGAAAAATCTATAGAACTCTTGTGCTAAATAGTTCCATTATATCAGCACAAGATTTATATAGATTTTCTCTGCTTGTCTTCATTCCTTGATGGAAAATCCCCGCCAGTAGATAGCAAATGCCACACAGTATCTGATTTGAAACGTTATCGGTAAGCACAGTGCAGGCAGTGTTGAATTACTGCATCATTACTATCAAGATATGAGATGATACTGTGTACTCAAATTATTCAGGCCACTTGAATGTCATATTTCCCATTTGCAATATGCCCCTTGTCGATGTACAACCATTCTAGCATCTATTTGCCCTATCTCTACATATCCTGGCTCATTATGTTAAAAATCACAATTTCTGTGTATCAGTCCCCTAAGTCCTTTTCTGACCTGCTGAAACATCCTACCAAAATGAATCAGAATTCTTCCCCGAATAAATAATTCATGCATGCGGTGTGCAGATTTGGTATCGAAGTAAATAAAATACTAGATAAATACTGTGAAAGCAGTATCTGGCATCAGGACAGAAATCTCAATAATAGTAAAATGTAATTTACAGTTTTTGTATACTTTCTGTTTTTAAAGAAGAAGCATCAGAACTCTACATTCTTCAACTCTGTAGCTTCTCTAATCATAAAAGCTACATACACCAAAATAAGCCTAATTTGTGGTGTACTTACTACATATTAGAGCTTTTCTCAGGAACTTCCTGTGTCTTACATAGTTAAACTGTAAATATTATTGTATACCCTCTAAGAAAAACTTTAGATACATTTATACTGATTTGATAGCATTAAGAGATAGAATTTTGTGCCAGTACTTAAGGCTCTCCAGAACAGCAAAATCAAAAATATTTAAGCTTCTAAAATCCCAAGAATTATAAAGTGAAAACATATCAAACCAAATAGTTAAGAATCAAGCTTCTATCTAACTAATCTCCTGACAGCTCATCTTTCTGCACATGCTGTGCAGCACAGCTGTTCTGTTCCACTGGTTGGTTTGCTCTACATCTCAGTTTGCTCTACCTCTCTAGTCCCCCATATCCAAGGCTCAATGTTATTTTATACTTCTTCAATTGCACTTTTCACAAGAACAGTTTTCAACAAGTTTTTTCTCATTACCATATTCAATACTTTTCTCATTGTAGTCGTGGCATGTAACTACATATGACCATCACCACATAACTGCTGAGAGAAGTGTTGATCCTAACAGCGCTCTGTACGTTATTGTATAACCAAATGTGAAATGAATTGATGTATAGACCTTAAAATATTCATAGCAAATGGGAATCTGTTTGAGACTGCAGTTTTCATAAATAATGATGAAAAGACAAAGAATTGAAAATCAATTTCCATGTCATAGCCTGTACTGCTGTAATGCCTCATATCATCACTGTGTTTAGAACTACTGCCAGTTCATTGCTCCGTAAAATAAGTGAATACAATCATGACATACCCTATATTGATAAATTCCACCCAAATTCAATCGCAATATCGGTCACATTAGATGCCAACATCCAATGACATAAATGTATCTAACACAAAATTACCATGCACTTCTAAAAACTGAAGGGCTAGTAAGGTGTCAACACCTTATTAGAGCTAAAGGGCTGCTGTAGCCTGGTGAAAATCCAGACCCTTAGAGCACAATAATTGTGTAGTAGGGATGCTGTATCCTACCAGGATAGAGAACTTCAGCGGTAATGTAAAATACATGAGCCCAAGGGATCAGATGGGACACATCTGAATGTGTTAAGAGAGCTGGCCAATGCCATTTTCATGCCTTTCTCCATCATTTTTGAAACATCACATTGATGGGGACTCCTGGGGACGGGGAAAGGAAAAACATTATACCTGTCTTGGAGAAGGGCAAGAAAGAGGATTCCTAGATCTACAGGTGGATCAGCCTCCACTTAATCCCCTGCATATTTCCAGGGCAAATCTGAACGTCATTTCTAACCAAATACAGTACAAAATGATGGTTCAGAACAGCCAATATGGATTTACCAGGTTCAAATATCTGAACCTGACCCCAGTGCTCAGGTTCAGATAACTGAAGGTTCAGAAACTGACAAGTGAGTTTGGGAACAAGGAGGATGCAACATACAAATTGTTTACCGTGACAATAGTGGATCCTTTGCCACTGTCTTCCATACTATCTATGTAATCAAATTGGTGAAATGCAAATGAGTTGGATATTAAAGACATCTTAAAGATAAAAAATACAGAAATATCTTAAAAAGCAAGCAGGACAAAAGAAGCAAAACCCCTACAGTAACTAGCTGTTTAGAGAACACCTTTGGAGAAAACTATTTTTTGATATTTATTTGCGTTAGCCCAAGGTTTGGGCAATATGCTTCAATGCAACGAAATTTTATCTGCCTCCCAAGGAACAACTTTAAGTGTATTGTCAGTCTTTTATCACACAGCCTCTCTTCTGCCTGTTTCTAGAATTTTATTAGTATAAGAAAATCAATTTATAAAATCTACTTTTACAGTGTTATTTGTATTTTAGTGTGTTATTAAACTGTACCGCTACATTTTCTGAAGACTTAATACAGCACATAATCAATACACCAAGGAGGTCTTTCACTCAAGAAACACTTGAGTCTTGATTCATAACTTGTCTTTCTTGCTGTTTGACTATTGAAATATCTAAGTCTTCATCTTAACTAATGTGTAAAATAGCACCAGCCAAATACTTCAGACCAACCTCTTAATCAGTTGAGTATGCGATATTGGCAAAAAGAAGAATGTGGAAATTCACCAACTGAAATATCCCAGTTGCTTTTCAATAACAGAGTGAAAAGCTTAAATAAAAATGTCAATCCGCATGAATGAAAACCAAGCCATAGAAAAATGCCGCTAAATCAGCAAAGTCCACTAGAAGATAAACATACACAGTGAGTTAATAAAATGCTCAAGCTCATCAAGAAGTTGCTACTCACAACAAGCCATTTTGAAAAGCAGTAGAGGTAAACAATACAGGTTGATCAATCAGGAAACTACGTAATCAAGTCATAAAGCTGTACAAAACACAAACTACTGAAGTAGAAAATTGCACCAAAGAAAAGGTAAAAGCTCACATAGCTAAAAGCATGGGCTCCTATAAGTTTCTTTCAAATGGCAATTGATAGCTCTTTCCACAGTTTCAAATTTCCAACTGCAAGAAAAAAGGTACCAATAGGCATGGTTATTAAAACATGTGAAAACATAAGAAAATTGGACTGTGTATTACAACTTCATGTTCCAGAGAATTACTTTCTGATGTTCTTCCCTAGGCTGTCCTGAATGAAATTGCTGTCTGGTCTACCAAACCCAAAGTAAATAAAAAGGGTGGCTACTAGCTAAAGAGGCGTCCTTAAAGCATTCACATGTCTTACTGACAAACTGTAATCAAAGTGGTCTGAAAATACTGTGAATGTCATTCTTGACCTTCAGAAAAGGAAAAGTTAAAAAAAAAAAAAGAAAATAAGAGAGTGCAAGTCAGCAACTTGGAGGTTAACTTGCAGGAGAGCAGAATGCATGCTCATTAAATGTAAAAACTTTAATTTGGCAGAGAAGTGCAAAAAGCATTCAAAAGCAGTCTTACATTTCATTTCTGTGTGCTTGAACTGACTACCAAGTCAATATTTTCATAGCTGTGAACCACACAAAGTCTGTGCTTGCCCAGACACACAAATAAGGAACATGAGGAGAGGAACAGTGGGGCCATAACAATAAACAGAAAAACAGGCTTACTTGCTTCTATTGGTAATCCTTATTGGGTAAAGACTTCTCCACAGAAATGGTTATTTCCCAATATAAAGAAATAAGTTTTATTACTCCCCTTTAGTTGATTTCGGTTTCAAATTCATGATTAGTCTATAAGCAGGGTTAATAATCCACTATGGTATTTTTTACCTTGGGTGTCAGAGTTCTACGCTTTTTGTGTGCGCTTACTATAATACACAAACTCCTCTGAAATGTATTCTATGATATATAACAAGACATTTGTTTGTAGTGTTATATCATTTCGTTTTTGCTCAATAAATAAAAGTTGTATGCATTATTTACCAAGAATATTGCTGTTAAATCAAAGGTGTTCAGATACTCATGAAGGTACAGATGTGAACAAACATGAATGTTAACGCAGCACTACTTCATGATCTGGGTGATACTTATGCAATGACTGACAGAAATTAGACACCTGATTTGATATCTGACAAGACAGTTTTAATCCAGGCCTCCAGGTCTGAAATCATGTACTCTAAAAATTGATATTTATTTTGTAACAACTGCAATTTATTATTCCACTACATAATATTCCAAAACATCTGAGGAACCTGGGCTGCAATCCCTTGATGTAATTTTCCTGTGGCTTTCCTTCAGAAAAGATTACTCTGTTCTATGGAAAAGCTTTAAGAACTCTCTTGTTGGTAGCAAGTAGTAGTGACCGGGAATGTCTTTGGGCTACCAAAACACCTTTTCTGACCTTAGCACCTCCTAAGATTAAAATTTGTGGTATTTCTTTTGTTGCTCATATCTTCTGCAAAATTGTACCCCATGTCAGAAAGTCAGGAAGGGGAGGATAAGGCCAGTTACTGCTGTAGCAGCTGGAACTCAGACCTTCAGCAGGATAAACAGCACCCACATGGTGCAATGACAGCATCAAAGACATGCTTATGGCACCCTGTACTAAACAAAATAAAGCACGCACGCAGTGATAAAAGTTTTTAATTTAAATCTGTGTTCTCCTAACTTTCCAATTATTCATTTTACAATTCAATTTATCTTTTGGCTTTTGCTGGTGACAGTGGCATGGATCAGATACCTGGAGGAAGTCAGCTACCTAGTTAGACACTTCTCTTGGTGTTTGAAGCTAACTGCTCAGTTTGATTCAGTTTGTGAAATCTAGACCAGTTTTTGATGGCATAATGGGTCATATTTTATATGGGAACAATGGCTGGGAGAGAAAATCCAAACATCAGCTTCAGGACTGATTTCACACAACACGGCATAACCTTCTGGTGAGCAGGAGAAGACTAAATGCAAGGATCACACCTTGTTAACTTGTTGGCAGCATCCTCTAAAAGTTCTCCTAGTTTCAAATATCCCCTGGCTAACTATATTCTACCATCTCTGTAAAAAGTTTCTAAATTGCCCATGAAACCTTTTACTTTATTTCAATGCTACTTTTCACAGTAACTTCTTTCAGCTCTGCTCAGTCAGCTGAACTCTCTTTGCCCTGTCTATATTTTATGCAGTCATATCAGCCAGAATAAGGAATGAATAAGCATTTAATCCAAAGGCTCATGTATCAAATGTACACAAGCCAGAAATATGCCCTCGTGGCAGGAAAAGCTGTGTGTCTATCTCTGCGAATTGCAGTTCTCAGTGCTTATTTTGAACAGCACTGAAGTTTCTTTAGATATGAATTTATGTTTCTGTGTGCATTAAAAGGCAAAGGAGAAAGGGTCATTGTAGTCCTTGCTATATCTGAGCAGTTTAAAATCAAGTCAAAGTATGTTTTCAGTTTTGACACAATGGCTGGAACTCTCATTGTCTAAATAATAACATTTTATTGGAAATACTCTTGAGATCGACCTCCATTGTAAGAGGAATCACGGAACACTTCCTGATACAAGAATTTTTAGCTCTCTCACGGTTAGGATTAACTTCAAGGACCTTAGCTAACTGTTGTGCTCCAGATTATCCACCGGGAACACATTTCTGGAGACAAATACCATTCATTTGTTAGCAGAAGGGTGCTGTAATGATGGCAGAAACCTGTAGAACCAAGCTGGTTGCTATCAGCTCTATGGGCTCACAGTGTATAAAAGTCTTTTGTGTCTCTGAATTCATGCACTAGCAAGAACTTCCAACTTCCTTTTATCTTTAAACCTCAAGCCAAAATGATCTATGTCTAGCTCTGCCTGAAGGTGAACAGCAATTTCCTCGTTAACTTTTCTAGTAGTCTACTTGTCTACTTTAAGTGATTCTTAAAAGAAAACAAAAAATTTCTTAACTAAAAAATTGAAGTACTTTTTTTTCAATTGTAGACAAGTCATGCTTCCTTAAGCTTTTCTTAGGCTTCTTGCAAACCCTTTTCTTTTGTGAATTATTAACTGTAAGACTGATGCATTTTTTTCCCTGTCAAACTTCCTCCTATCACTATAGTTGTTCCTTTGGGGGTAATGTTACTGAGAAACAAAATTAGACTGTATGTCTAAAATAAAGAGTATAATTAGGTTTAAGAAGTAGTACAGTATTTTTAAAATTAAGATTAATATCATGAGAGCACAATAATGACAGAATAAAATCTGTCCTCTTCATCAAGCTTTTTAGTTGTTTTAAATGTTTTAAAACATTTTTTAAAAGTTTTAAAATAATGTTGCAAGGATTAATCATTGCAACATGCAAACTGAGCCTTTTTTTCTTCTTCTTATCTTTATCACTAGGAATTCCTTGTACTGAAAACAGTATTTTTTGATTCACTGTCTTAGGAAATAGGTACCCATGAACATGCTTTTAACGCAAATTTTGTGGAAACCTATATCTGCAGTTAGAGTGAATAGTCAGAATGTTCTGTAGATACACTGCATCTATCTGAAGTAGCTGAACCAGTCTGCCAAGAAGCACAAAATTCAGAGAACTTATGTGATGTGTCTGTCAGTAGTGGGATTTGTTATGACAGCCACAACAAACACATTGAGGAGCTCAACTCAACTCAACTCACTCTTAAACCTTAAATCACTAAGATGTTAAGCTCTGTTGTAGAGACTATGACTTAGAATTTAATTCATTAGTCTTCTTACTTCAAAACAATTAACATATATAAACACACTTTTTAGTTGATTGAACCAGAGTCCATTTACAAGGCAGAAGAAATATAGATATCTCTGTAAGATAGCAGAGTTCCCTGGTCAGTCAAAAAGTTGCCTGGTACAAAAAAACCCCAAAGCAAACCTAAGCCCCCCTGTGCTATGAATATTATTTTTTCCTGACACTTTTCAGTTCCTGATTCAAAACACAAACAAGAAAAGCTGCCATGAAAAATGGGGGCTTTTAGAAGCTACACCTATCAGTTGCACCTTCTTTACAAACTGATGCAATGTCATCGATTCAATACTCGCAGTGAAACTTTGCAGAGATCAAAGTAAAAAGGGAGTTGGTAGCCATCTGAAGAGATGTTTCAGAGGTAATACAATTCTATCACTCAGAACTTTTCTTAAAGCTCTGATAAATGTCCTCTCACAATACCTTTGCCTAATAAACCCTCAAACCTATCACTGTTGTAATTGCAGATGGAAGAAAGAGTAAAAAAAAGCACAATTGATTTAAAGTTTTATACTGTCATAGTTTCAATTGCAGGAAAAAAAAATGCTGGTAATTATTTCATTGTCAGCTTCTCAAGGACAGAATAACTCAGAACGAAATCATAAATAGATAAGATAGATATAAATCAAGGAGAAATTACTGAAACTGTAACCAAAAGAGACATTTTAATGCTCATCTTTTATGTTTTTACTTACTATATGAGAACTTTTAAACTACTGTAAGGAAATATAACATTCAATATTTAGTATTTTATCAGAGTTCACCCACTCCAGAAGCAAGGTGAACAGACTCATCATAGGCAAATGAACATTTACTGTCTGGATGTTATAAAGCTTGATACAAAAAATTGTTTGGCACTTCCATTTAAAAGATTGCATATAAAAAATGTCTGCAGTATAAAAATAATGGTTTGGGTTATTTCCCCCACTTAATTATCTTATTTAGTTCCATGAGGAAGAATTCTTCCAAAAAGGAAGAATTGCTTGTGGTTACAAAAACGAAGGCTCTAGATTCCATACTTGGGAAACAGGGAAAGCATTAGAATGACAACAATGAGGAAGGATCTTTTGTACATGAAAGAGTATAAAGAAAATGGGAAAAAAATTATTTATGAGGCTACTGTGCTAACCAAGGCTTTCTCATCTTTCTGAAGGAACTGGGTTTGCTTCTTACACTCCACAAGATAAGAACCAATGTGCAGAATCTCAGTTTTCTGAAATGAGGTCAGAAATAGTTTCCTGCATATTGGAATTAGCATTCAGAATAAAATACCGACACAGATCACTATTGAACCCTGAAGATAAATTGTAATCTTAACTCTACATCTTTTTCTGTATGTATTATGGTGAACATGCAGATGTGAAGGTAACAAGTGAAAAATTTCCCTGTTCAGGCAACAGTTCTATTTCCTGAGTCAGTCATTCTGCACAGTAGGCATAAGGTGTAGAGATATAATGAAAGCAATAGCAATGCTTTGCAGAGTGGAACATCTCCATTAGAGTAAAACCAGAGAGCTGCTGTCAGCACCTATCTGGCTGTCTTGCAGCTGAGCAAACCTCGGAAAATGGGTCTCTCAAGATTTTTAAATGACAGAAACAGTCTCTGCTTTCCAAATGAGGCCTACAGGATGAGCAGTTCTGTGCTATGGATATCACTTGGCACGTTCTGAAGTGAATATGATAAGCTCTGGAGCAGCATCTAGCTCAATACTCAGAAGACAAAATGTGTTCTTTGTAGTTGCTATTTAGCATAATCAGAGAATGAGTACAAAGAAATACAAGTGTATTTAGAAAAACATTATTAGAAGAAGCTTTCTGTCTAATGAACAGCACCTTATTATCTCAGGTAATACACTGTGTAAGCCTTTTCAAAAACACATCAACTTTATCTTACAATTAATAAGTGGAGTTTTTCCCCTAACTACTCTACCGAAAGACTGCGTTGTACCTGATTGCATTGATAGTTAGGAATATTAATATAGTATCTTCTAATTGCCAGCCTAAATATGCTCAAAAAATACCCACACATATTTCTGACAACGTTATGATTCCCAGGTGTAAGTACAATGGTAGATTTACAGTGAGACAGCCTCTCCTCTTAGTTATCATTTTGCTGAACTGTGCAACTGGGGATGGAGATGGTAGGTCATGAATATATGTTTCAGAAATAGAGTCAGTACTAAGAATAATTATTTTTTCTACTTCTGCATTTTTTAAAATAAACTTTTCTGACAGAAGAATTGCAACCTTTTTTATTCACAAGAAACTTGCACAGGAAAAAAAAACCCAAATGAAACTTGCAAAGGCTGCTGATTCTGAGACTGTTTGTATAGTAAGTTGACAGAGTATTAAAAATGAGAAGGAATCCAGAGATAAATAAGTACTTTTTTCTCTTCGATTTTCATCCATTCCAATCTTCCCTCTGCTCACACTAAAAAAAAAACCTTTGAGATTGGAACATATCTATAAAACAAACAGGTTGTTTTTCATGCTGGAGCTAAAACTCTAAAATATGTAAGCCTCAATCTTTTCCTTCTGAAATGAATCTGAGCCTGAATCTGAATGAGTTACTCTGGGGCAAAAAAATCCTGCAAAATATATTCCAATAATCTTCAGCATCTCAAATATAGAAAGGGAGATTAATACAGCAAAGTAAGTAAGGGAAACGCAGACAAATTAAATGTCTGTATTTAGCAAGTGCTACACCTGCTTTTCATGAAGTATTTCAGTATTTAAGTAAGGAATTACAGAGGTTGCGTGCATCACAAAGTATTCTGTTTCTTCTTTTTGTTAAGGTAACACTGAAGTGGCTGATGCTTTAAATCTCAAATAAACAGCTATATATCTGTAGTTTAGTCTTTCAAAAGACTTTATGAATTCACTAATGCTGAACTGCCCATGGCACTAAATCCTAGCTCCAACCTGCCTTCCTATATGTAAATAGTTGGAACATTCTGAGTTCCAACTACCATCAATCATATTTTTTTATACTTTTTTGTTTGATTTTGTGAAACATACTTCTTAATATTACAAGACAGTAAAATAAAGACTAACCAAAGACATAGGGCCCAATTCAGCTTCTGAGTGACAGGAATATTCAACATGTTTTGATATTAGGAAATTTCAGCCACTTGGAAGCAAAGCCAAATTGTCACTGTCCCAGACTGCCACAGTGATTCTAAACGTTGATGTTTTCTCCTGCTTTTCCAATGGCCCTCTGCTGCACAGTTCTCAGATTCAAACCCTTTCTACCTCTGAATCAAATTGGTGTGTTGGATCATCTGAAGCCATGTGTCATGAGGGATTTTTGTCTTTATGTAAACGGTATTTATTTCCTTGACCTAATATTTTTTCCTGTGGTATTTTCAAAACAAATGTTCATATACCCAGGAATATGTCCCAGTTGTTCAAGAGCATTTTTGGCCACATTTTGACTTATTTGGTCTCTGAGATGTGGGTTTCCAAGGTCAAAACTGAATATACCGCTTATTTTTTCTCTAACTACATGTTCCAGAATTGCAGGCTAGATGAAAAATATGGAGTTTTTAACCACGCAAGGCATCATAGATATGCATGATACAGTCTGCAGCTCTCAAAAGTGTTCCTCTTTACAATGAGATATCATTCTTTTACAGGTTTTGTAAATGAAGACTTTTGTGTATTTTATGGAATGCATTTTTGTCTCAGGATGACATCAAGTATGCAAATGCATGAAAACTGCAACAGACTCTTGCAAAACCTTGGTGTTTTGGAAGGAAACAGATGTGAAAATTGTAAATGTGAATGGGTAGGTGTAAAGTATTAGAAATTTTATAGGAAAAATAACCTAGTATAGCAAACTGTATGTTTCTATACGTGGCTAGTTGTAAATAGAACACCTTACAAAATATTCTTGAACTCATTTATTTAATATTTTTCAACAAATGAATGATTTTCAGAGCTTAGCATAACTGGTGATTTAAAAGTTGTTGTAAGGGAAGACAATACGATTTGCAATAGAACAAAATCTCGTTGTGGGTAAGCAACTTCTCGTAGTGCTTTAAAATCCTGTGGTTTGTTTAACAGTGGCTCTAGCAGGTGGCATATGGCTAATACTGAGTCTGTCACTATCTCCAGGGTGCCAGACATTCCTCAAATTTTCTGTGAGATGAATTTTTTGGTAGACTTGGATTGTAAAGGCACACGAGCATCTGCTGCCTGCTCAATCTCATTATCATCAGCAGAGTTAACTCCTACAGCTCTGAGCCCGGCAGCCAGAGCCAGGAGCTCAATTTTGCTTTCACTGGGAGCAGTGAATTTGACAATATCTCTGAAAAAAATTCTCCTTTTGAAGACAAAGGAAGACTTTGCTGTAAAATATATGCAACTTTTTAATGATATATTATAAATTATAAATTCAAATAATTTAATATAATTTCCTGAGAAATATTATTATTACTTTGAATATTAAGTGTTAACTTGGGATTTAAAAATTTGCATTGTCTTTTCTTTTAAAGACACTGTTTAAAAGAAAACTAAGACCTAAAACAAAACATTTAATCCAAAGTTACCTGGAGTTGGAAACACCTAAAATATTTACCTGTTACATTGAGTTTTATGTTACCATCAGTCACCATAGTATTTAAATGACTTTCAAGTAAAATCAAGCACAATGAATTATATAATGAGCTGTAAGAAGTTTGAAACTTTTTCTGTTCTCTACTTTAGATATATTTTAGGTTCACAGAATGATAAACCTAACCCTAATGTTATTTCCTTTTTTTTTTTTTGTCTGTTGCTATTAAATCACTGACAGCTTTAAGTCAGAAACACAAAAAGCATTAGAAGAATTAAGTTAAAGGAAATACTGGTGTCCTTTAACCTTTGTGTATTGCTTTTCTTGGGGACTGTTTAAGCTCAGTATTTCCCCATAAATACACACCTATTTTTTTACCACTGGTGAATTAGAACAGAGACAAGTTTCCTAATAATGAGCCACAGCTGTTAGAGAGATTCTGATAAGGTGAAACAGTGGGGAAAATCAGGTGAAATATTGCAGTAAACATCTGTGTACAACCTTGGGCTCTCAAAGCAGAAACTTGGTGGGGGGGAGGGGGGTGGATGTGATGCTGTAGATCTATGAGCACTCCATTTTTCACTGCTTAAGGTCCCCAGGCAGCAAAGAGTTTTGAAATGTGGAGCACTGGTAGAAAAACACATCATGTCCTTGGCCAGTCCATGACTCATTTATGCCTGCAAGATACCAGGTTTGACTCCTGAAAGTTAAATCTTCCTACTATTTGCTATTTCTTCTATAACTCCTCTATAAAAAGCATTAAATTCAGCCCAGATTCAAAACTTGAAATAAGCCTTCTACATATGTCCCAAAAATACATTTCCTTAGAGAGCAGACTCTGGAAATGTTCCATCTAAAGAGCTTTTTGAACAAGATGCAAAGCGTGGTAGAGTGGCAATGTTTGATGCTTGAGATGGCATGGAGTCTACTTCAACAGATACCATCTCCAGTGATGTAGAGAACAGCATGTCATACTTTTAGGGTGTTTAATTCTGTTAAAAAAAAAATTTTAAAAAACCCCAAAGAAGCAAAACCTTCACTCTAGTATCTTCTGTTTCGAGGGGTTACAAAAACCAGTTCCTTTAGATTAGGGACCAAGCCCAGATGTTCTCATCTGTAGGATACTGTAGGTAAAGCAGCGTTATGGGCTGGGAAGTGCCATCTCCAGGACAGCTGCAAGTACTGCCTAGAGATCTGGCAGAGGAGCAGGAAAGTTGTTGCTTATTTTGAAGAAGCTGGAGGGGCAGAGAAATCTCTCTTTAGAAACTACTAGTCCTTTGTTTATTTGCTTTTATGACAGATCAAACGGGTGCTAGCACCCAGCCTATAGGAGGGAAAAACATGACTCTGCATTAAAAACATTTATGGAAGAAAAGCTTTCACAGAGAAAGCAGATTTGTTTATTTGCTTGTTTTATGAAGTAAAAAAAAAGGCTTTCATACACAATTTCCTTTACTGGTTTTGACCTGTCACAAAGAACAGGCCAGATATATTCAATACAGTGGGTTTTCACATTTTTCTTCATCACAAAATCTTGACAGGTGACAGTTATATACAAACTTTAAAAAGGAATGCATATGTAGTTAAAATATGTAAATGCTTCCAAGGACCATAGGTTCCAAGCATTAATCTCAGGTGTCTTGTTACAAATTTGATGACTAAGAACTGCACTTTTAATGAGCCTTTTGAGGGAGGAGCAGCTAAAGGAGAGCAACCACAACTTGGGCAGGCCAGAAGCTGAAGTAATATTGCACACTTGGTCATTCCTGTCCTTCCATGGGCATTTTAGAACAGCTGAAAAGAGCTGCCTGAGGAAAAGGATAACTGTTTCCACTGGCCCTTAGCATAAAACACTGAGTGCTGTTTATATTGTCCCAAAATAGATGACCATAACACCTCAAAAATGTTAGGAAAATCTTTACAATATTAATTGTGAAGTATAAAAGTTGTGAAAGGATTTGCCATTGGTCTTGCAAGGGACATAGCTGATATAGATTTAAACCCCTGAGAATCTTCTGTTCAATGTGGTGGCCACAGGCAGACACCTTATTTCCCGGACTTTTTAGCTGTTCAGACCAAGAAACAAAGTGGCTGCATGTGAAGTACAACCCCATATTTGGGGTTGGATTAATTAGACATACAATTCTGAACATGTAAACATCTGATCAAAACTCTCCTGAAGCATCCTAGTTCTTTATTCCTGCATCTGAATCCTGCTTCTCTCTCTGTTCATAGTTTGCAAATAAAAATCCAAAGGTCTAAGAAAATAAAAAAATAAATCAAATGGACCATATATAAAATAAAGAAATACTTATACTTAAAGGGATACAATACTTAGATATAACTAAAGGTCCAGTCATGTGGAATACTCCAGTTACTGAATTCTTTCCTTCATTAACATGTACAATGTTGTGAAACTCATATAGAGAATAGTATGTTGTTTCCCACAGAATTTTCACATTTGAGACTTTGTTTTTATACAGTTCAGGATGTAAGTCAAAGAACCACCAGAGCTTTCAAACATTTGCCCTAAGAAAAAAAACATACTTCATGAAACAATCTGAACATCTAGCCTTGACCTGTAAGTTTTCCTAATATCATGGATCCTGAGGCTCTGGACTCCCTAATGTCCTTACTCTGAGTGGTTGCTCTGTAAATCATGTAGTACGAGAAAACTACATTGAAAGGGTTTTCTTTAAAAAGTCAAAGAGATTTGGGCAAACAGCCTAAAGAGACAGTCAGGCATGAAGCCAGAAAACTATTCACAAGCACATTGTTATGTAACCCTGCCTAGCTTTGGCCATTACTTCAATGTTGTAAAAATATCCAATTTTGATGGCTGAGCAAAGTTCTAATGCTTTCTTTTCTAAATGTCTCTCAAAGTGTTTAGTACCTGAAGGTGATTTTTCTAGCACTGGTGAAGATATATAGTTCTTTGTTCTATATGTGTTTTTAATAATCTCTCTGTGGAAGTCCAATAGCGTGCTATTAATCATACATGTAGCGGTTTCATATCTTTAACATCTTAGAAATGAGAAAATGTGAGGCAAGGGAATAAATCCCAGAATAGGTGTTCTGTATGCTTGTCACACCTACCTGCTCTACTTCTGCATTTGGTGTCAATATAGTAATATGTGATATACAGAATACGTACAGTGTACAGTTCATTGCAGGCATAGAAATCAATTATTCCTGTTTTCCATTCTTAATACTATTGATCTTGCAAAAAAAAAAAAAAAANTTTTCAAATACATCACAAAAAACAATCTCTAGGGATGCCTGGTTTTGTTGGCTTTTGAAAGTCACACTATGCCATTAATTTCAGAAATACCTAATTTCAGAATGGTTCTTACGGTACCTTTTCTGGCAGTAGAATGTCACAAACAACAGGCTACTTAGGGTTGTTCCTGATTCCTGATGCAGCATTTGCAAGAATTAGCCCTTGGGGAGCTGCCCTGTTCTAGAGCACATAGTCTGCAGCATATGTCTGAATCACAATGTATCTCAAACACTTCCTCAATGAACAGAAGAAAACCAAAAACCCTCCAAGGATGCCTTCTCACCCTCTAAATCCTTTAAAAGCTCAAGATTAGACTCCTTCTGACATTTAAGTTCCTTCCGACTCATGATGTGTCTTACCTAAAGCCAAAGGCATCTCAAGTCCTTCTTTGCAGTTTAAGACACTTTCAGATATGGGCAGACTCTATGAAATACACACATATGCAATCATATATTGAAAATACTCCGTTATGATGAATCTATTATAAAACACTCAAAGAACAGATTGTTTAATCTGTCATTTCTACATTTATTTTCCTACTTTGCAGACTTACCACAGCAATTGTTAGATTTCGTTTTTTAATTCCTCACCCCTCAGAAGTTCATAAATTCTCTATTATTATAATTTCCAGAATGGTCAGTTTGCTTCTGACTTCCCATTTAGGCACTAGCAGTTGTGACTAAAAATATTGCTTATAAAAATGATCTTAACATCATCCTGCGATCAAAAACGTGCTTAATATCTTGCACCAAGTTTCAACATTATGAATGAAGTTTGATAATCAGACCCATGAAGAAATCTACAAACGTGTTGTAAGAGGATGAAAAGGGTCTTGGCTCACCTTTCCAGAACTTCTCTGCTGCAGGAAAGTAAAGGAAGTCAGAGCACAAGTCTAATACTTTGGACACACATTTAGTTGAAATGAATTTACGTAACTGGTTACAAGTGGCTAAAGCTACTGCTGGACTGAGCAAACTGTGAATTGACCTTCCCTTCACTCTTTCAGCCAGCCAGCCACTTTTTTGTATACAGAAGCCCCTGTTGGCCCGTGCCTTTAACAGTCAGAAAAAACCAAGGCAGAGGTACAGACAGGTTGGTAGAGCAGGGAATTGAGAATTGCTTTTGAAAGGAGCGCCTTCTTATGGCAGGGCACAAAATATGTCAATGAAAACCCTTCCTGAGGTGTCTACAACAGACATAAAATATCAAGCAAATCTTGTCACAGTCCTTGAAATTAAATATTTCTTCTCCTTAAGCAAGAACACCACCCACCAATTAAGGCTTTAATCCATAGTGTCTTGATACATCAGCGACTGTGGCATTCATGAGAGTGCTGGACAAGGCAGTCCAACAATTGCGTTACCTAGAACAGCACAGCTTTTACAGTGCAGGCTACAAATAAACAGCCCACTCTTTAGAGCCTGTCCTGAACTGGCAACACAGATTGCTAGTGTGCCACTTACTTCTATCCAAGAGAATAAAGATGTCTTCTAAATAACTGGATCACATTATGAAGCTGACAGACTTTAATCCTCTCTCTCAGTTTGGTCTCATATCACTCCCTGAAATTAGATAACAAAACTGAGATGTGGGAGTACGACTGAAGCAGATGAAAAGCTGCAGGCGACCACGGTGTCAAAGATTTCAGACCTTGTCAAACCCAACGAGAACGCCTGTTCAAAAGCAGGCACGTTACAAAATACTTGACTCCAGCAATACTCTGAGGCAGTGGCAATGTGCATTTCTATGAGATATCCAACTTCAGCATAGCATTTAGCTACTTAAACAAGGTGTCATATAGGTTATGCTTTCATTCTAAACAGAATCTCTTTGATAATTCCAGGCATAAAGAAGAGCTATTTTCATGTGACCATTAGGCAGTATAAAATACTGGGAAAAATGGTAAGCAGAAAGTAAAGCTAATTTGTACCTTCAAGTCCTAGAAATGCTGGAGTTATCTCAGTCTCACACATGGGCTTGAGGGACAGTCCTCTCGAAAATGCTGTATTATTTTGTATGGTTTTATTTCATGGTCATAGCAGAAATTTTTTTTTTTATGTGACTAACATTTTGTTTTGAAACTAGAATGGCAGCGCACACATTCCAATAGATTATTCTCCTTATTTAAGTAAAATATCAAAAAGGTATATTTTGGTATGTAAACATTGAAGTGCTACTTAATGTGCAAGAGACTGTATGGTTTTGGTGTGGGATATAGTAATGAAAGTAGAAATAGAAACCATAAGTGTCTATTATTGAGATAATCTTTGTTATATAGTAATCATTGTCTATCCTCCCTGAACAAATGAAAAACCTGGAAAGAAAAATCTGCAATTTAAAATATGCTTTATTTTTACTATGATACAGAAAAATAGATATAAAGAAATTTGTGCTCCTGAAATGCTGAAAAATGAGAATAATTCCCTCAAGAATTTCACTAATCAAATCCTTTTTTGTTTTCTTCTTAATTGATGTTTTTTAAATGAAATTTTGTCTTGGTCCCCATTTTTTGACATCTTGATAAACTTTTCAGGGGTGGTTTAGTTTTTGGGGGGGTTTTTTGGTTTTTTTTTGGTTTTTTTTTTTTTTTTAAACCCTATTATGTATGAAATTCTTTTTAAGGTATTTCTTTTTTTATGTTTTGGTGAAGCTTCTCTAGAAGTTAGCCTTCAATAATTTTTCTTACCAATTGCATCACTGAAATTTCTAGCTTTCAAACTTCATAAGTTTGCTGAAAGTAACATGCAGGTCATAGCAAAAGGTCTTTCAGTGAACATGGAATTATCTGAGAAGTCTGCAAGTGTTAACCAGAAGGGAGAGGTGAAAAAACAAGCATTCCAGAACATGTTAATATTAACAGATGTATGGCAAAAACAAACATACTGATTATTACTAAAACAGACTGTAACATCTTTTGTAGTCTGGATACATTCCTTGCCTTTCTCCCCTTTTTGAGTTTGGAAAGATTTATAGTTACTTTCTAATAAAGATGATATTAAGCTACAGGTTAGTCTAGGACTTAGCAGTTTATATGTGCTGAGGATAGAGCTCCTCAATTATGTTAGTTGAATCCAGATGCAGACTTTTTTCTTTCCTTTTCAGACAAAAATAATGCTATTAATGTTTCTATCACATTTTTCATCTCATGCAAAAGCAACAAAATGTCATATTTCTGCAGTTTTTTCTATAAGGAAAAATGACTATTTATGGAAACAATAGGTACTGTAAAAGCTAACATGCTCTTTCCAGTCTGTTTGTAGTGCTATACAGATGCCCTTATTCAAGGTAGATAACAGTGGTGGTATCTTTGGTTCCACTATACACTAAACATGGTTATCTTGTAGTAACTGAATATGCTGGGTTTTTCCTAAAATCTGTCCCAGGCAGGAATACAAATGCCATTGATATTTTAGTTCTGAATCTGAGCAGAATTTCATAAAGGGCTTGCAGACTGAATCAAGATTTTAGGTCTTGAATTTACTGATGTCTCTTAATAAAGTGACCCAATTCTTAGTATATCATATGAAAAACTTCCCTTATTGGGTGACTTAAAAGGATAAGGTTAAAGTGAATATAGGCTTTCTAATTGGAATAAAACTGGTCTAAAGTTTATCATTTCTATAACTAGAAACTTTCTGCACAAATGAGTGTCAATGTAGAGATATATTTTTTGATGTACTCAGATGAGAATTTATCTCATTTCAAAACAAAAAAGTGCTCGCATGATTTTTAGAGAAAAAGGAGTTACAATAAAAGGTAATGTTTCTATAGCAACAAACCTTTCTCGTTTCCTGTTCCTATTTGCACTAATTGGCTTTCTCTTAGCCAGTTCTGGCATTTTTGCAACCAAGAAAAAAGAACAACAAAAATTACCTCCTGCAATTGGGCAGGTGACTCTTCACATGTGCCTGTCAGGCTGGAACTTGCTTCAAAAGCATGTAATTAATGATCACAAAATATCTGCAAGAGTAGAAACGGTGTCATAACAATTTCTCACTTTTACCACAATCTCTGTATTGCTAGAAAACAGAATACATATGAACTTCAATATACAGAAAGTGCCCTGTCAAAAATATCCAGTTTTCAGCTGGATGTATTAGAAAAATGGGAAAAAATAATTTCTATGCTTAAATATCACTTTTCTCCTTGTTGATATAGTTAATAGCCCTTGAGATCTGTTTTGTTTTGAATTTCTATTAATTAAATTTCTTCTTCCCTGGCTTAAAAATCTGTTTATACCTACTCAGAATGATTGGATATTATATTCTATCTATCTTACTCCTGCAAAGTACTCCTTCTGAATATCCAGAGAGCTATTCTGTTTTTATTACTTCTTGTTCGTCTATGGTATAATGTCTAAAATAAATAAGTAAAATTTCTGCAGTACAGGACATTGAAGTCTTCACTGGTGCCTGATCTTTTTGCAAGATGAATAGCAATTTATTTTTATAGCCTATTACTCACTTGTGATACCAGTGCAAAGCTCTCCAGCTGTCACCATCACTTCTGGTGGTACAATGAAGGCTATAATTGAAGAACACTTCTTAAATAACGCTAAGAGTTACAGTGGAAATCCACAAGGAAGAAGGAAAGGAAGGAAATTATGTTGTTTATAGGGGGGGAATTGTTTGAGTTGGGGGGGGGGGTTTTCTGGGTTTTTGGTTTGGGTAGTTTTCTTTTTTAAATTAACTCCCGGGGAAAACAAATCTAAAGCATCGAATTTGCTGGCTAAGTCTGATGAATTTCTGCCATCAGGGTTATTTGAAGCTAGCTCAAACATCAAGCATAAGCTTTCTACTAAATTATCTTAAATGAAATAGTTAACATTCACACACTATAGCACAATGAAAATTTGGAGATGATTAAAGTACAGCTCCTGCTCCTTGAACTGCTTGGCCCCAAACTGGAATTTACACTTACGCAGCAGGAAATGTGTATCAACAATAAAAAGTTTGTAGTAACAGAAAATGAGCTTGTCATGCAGAGAAGAATAATATGGATAATATTGTCTTTATTTTTGTGCCTAAAAAAAATGGGTTTTCCTTAGAAAACAGGAATTTCCAATATTCATATTAAGTGCAATTCAGCACTGCTAAGAGATGTATGAAGAGCTCTGGAAATTATGCCAAAGCATTTCAGCTGCCTCAAAATGTAGCAAAGTTCAAAAATGTGAACAGATCTATGAAGTATCTGTATTAATAATCTTTAAAATTCTTTCTTCTTTTGGAGACAATGAAAAAGAACAATAGGAACTGGTGCAGACCTGTGCGCCTTTTAAAGTCTTTCCAAATATTTATTATCATCAAAACCTTGTTAGTATGCTATGCATACATTGCATATTTTAGAAACTCTTGCCTTTAAAACTTGAAAAAATTTTAATGAGACAAGGTTTATCTTGAAACTTTTTAATGTATCCCCTTTGAAGTTATTTTGCCATGAAGTTATTACATGTACTAATATAAAAAAGACAAACCTTTTATTGGCAAATGAATCCTTTAACCCATAAAGGAACTTCCCTCTTCTTCCCTATTCTTTCCCTCCCTCATTTCAAACAATTCAAAATCTACTTCCCTTAATTAATCTAAATTGTTACAATTCTTCAAAAATAGGATGGTTGAAAATTAATAGTAAGTCAAGGGACTTAACACAGCTTTTACCATAATGAGTGCTCTGTATTATATTCTTAGTGGGGTTTTAGGAAGGGAATGGTAGAGCTATTTTCAAGTTTGAGAAACAACCTTTCCAGTGAATAAATCTAATTTGAGGGGACAGAGTTGCTCTGCAAAGCAAAATTATTTCTAAAGCTTCTGCCACCACCTGGAGAAGTAAAGAGATGTGTTTTCATTTCATTGTCAACTTTATGTGGGATCCCAGAAGCCTTGCCTCTCCTGGCCTGCCATAGTCACTGCTGTATGCTTTTTTACATAAGGTATTGGTGGTTACTTACTAGCACTTCAAGAAAAAAAAAAAAAAGAAGAGCATGTTTTAATTAACTGAGCACTACATAAGATCCTGGCTGGGTGAAAGGAGAGCTTTCCTGTCATTAGCTTGGAATTTCTTTATCTTATTTGCAGGTCAAAATGCGTTTTAGTAGAGTATAAAGGCTCTATTATCAGTCATAAACATTCAATGTGTAATCTTCGTGACACATTAAACCAAATATTTAGTAACAAAAATGTTTAGGTATTGTTGAAAGATGCTTAGAATGTATAGCAAAGTTAGTGATTTTGAGAAATATAAGTGTGCAATGTAGTTTCATAAATGAAGCTTCATGTACCCCTAAATCTTAATTTTACAACTGAATACAAGAAGGGATACAGACTATCCTTGGTCTGTTCCAACACTTTCAGTCCAGTCTAACATAAGCAGTGCTCCTTTTTGCTGATTATTCTGCAAAGGAATCATTTTAGTAAATGAGGGTGTGTGGAACTGACGGTGGGGAAAACAGAATAAGCATCTTGCTGCCAGATGCTAAGACAGAAGCAAATAGCTGAATCTAGGCATATCCCAGAGGTCTACAGGGGGAGGTTTTGACCTAAACACCCTTTAACCATGCACACTGCTAAACAAACAGCTCTGCAATGAAAGAGGACCTTGTGCTATAGAGGAAGACACATACTTTCTTTGGGACAAATCATCAGCTGTAGAACGTCTGTGTGAACACCATTCAGATCTAGCAATTTGTAACTAAACTTTTATCAGTTTCTCCTGTTCTACTGGTGCTGCTGAGAAATAACAATTCTGAATTTTTATATTTGTTACACAGATGACTGTTTAATAGCCCTTGATTGGCATGTTTTCCCATGAATTTTGACTAGGTACTGTTTGAATCCATGTCTATTTTTGGTGACAACAGTGTTCTTTGCCAAAGACATTTTAGCTACCTCCCTTTTGTTTGCACAGGATGTCTCCCCAGTAATTCTCTCGCTGTGTTTATCATAATACTAATTTGATATCACTCAAGCTCCAGAGATAAAAATTTGGAAAAACTGTGAGGGTGTGGTCCACTATTGCTAAAAAAAAAAATCCCTTCAGCTGAATATATTCATATACTAATCAATGTGACTGACATAGCAAAACTGTCAATATACCGTAGAGAAAACTGTAATAACATGTACCAAATTCCTTTCCTATTTTTCTTTGTTTCTCAATCATATGTTAAACTCTCAAAAAAAGTTCATTTTAAGGTCTTATCAACGAGATTACCAAGTATTTCCTGAAATAGTTCATTAGCTTGCTTCAGAGCAATTACTGTGCAGTGCTACTTTGCTTAAGTACCAATACTGGCTACTAGTATTTAGTATTAGTTGACCTGATTTGGGGAGCCTCCACATTCAGACTGACACTTTACTCAGAGTTTGGGGAAAAAGTTAGAGATGATGACTGAAGATAGAGCAATGCATTTCTCCACTCTAAGAAGACATCTGAAACCAGATTTATTTTGTGACTCTCAGGATTAAACAAGTAGGCAGAGGGAAAACAGGTGTGTGCCATCCTCACCAGGTGGAGGAAGTGCTGTTCTTTGATACTGCAGTGTTACCAGTCAAGAGAAATGGGGTTGCTTCCACTTGTGCTGGTTATAACATCTGCCAATGAACCAAATCTAAAGAACACACTTAGAACAAAAAGAGTATATAGGACTGAAGGGACCCTACAAGAAAGATGGAGAGAGACTATTTACAAAGGAACATAGGGACACGACAAGGGGGAATGGCTTCAAACTGAGAATATGTTCAGATTAGATATTACGAAAAATATTCATTACTGTGAGGATGCCTGCCCCCCTGCCCCACAGCAGGGGCCTTGGAACTGGATGGTATTTAAGGCCCCTTCCAACCCATTCTACAGTTCTATGTCTTGTCCTCAAACCTTGAGGCCTCATATTTGCACTCAGTTGTCCAGACATTCTTTGACCACGAACTGGAGCTGTCACTATAGAAGGAACAAGGGAGTCCAGTGGCTAAGTGCTGGGAAGGTAAAAGATACAAATTTAAGAAATTACAGCTCTCCAATATGACCGTACAGACAGTGTCCTCCAAATACCTAATGTACATAATTATGTGGCACAACTACCCCTCAACACAGAGAAATAAACATATTGTAAACCTATGACAGGTAACTCCCTTTGGCTAATGATTTATTATTAGAAAAAACCCCAAAACCAAAGTTGCTAGCCAGAACACCTCGAAACCCAAGGAAGAGCAACACTATCAGTCAGTAAAATCCTCAGTGAAATAAATTAGCAATGAAACACAGATGACCCCAACTGGCCAAAGGGATATTCCAGATCATGTGACATCATGCTCAGTATATAGAGTGAGGGGAAGAAGAAGCAAGGGGAGAATATTTGTAGGGATGGTGTTTGTCTTTCCAGGTTATCTGTGATGGGGCCCTGCTCTCCTGGAGATGGCTGAACACCTGCCTGCCCATGGGAAGCAGTGAATTCATTCCTTGTTTTGCTTTGTTTCTGCACGTGGCTTTTGCTTTTCCTATTAACTCATGGGTGAGTTAAAGAGAGTTTTTCAAGGTTTTACCCTTCTGATTTTCTCCCTGATCGTGCTGTAGGCAGGAGTGAGTGAGTGGCTGCCTGGGGTGAAACTTGCCTATAAAATATATATATACACACCTTGGATTTCACTGAGTGCACACCTCATTTCAGTTTAACTACTTCTTCCTCCATCATATAATTAAGTTAATTTTATGATTTGATTATATCAAGTGCCACAGAGGTTGTCATCCCCAAGCAAAAATAGCAAAACCGTGCTCAGCACCCAATCTACCGAAAAAGAAAAATATCTGTTTTTCATGGTAGCAAGAAGGTGGTAAACCCCATTTTACAACCTAATTTGTGCTTCCTGTCCTTCCTCGCTCTCGGCAATCCCCGTGTCTCCGGCAGCGAGGTGCCATCCGGCCGCGCACCAGCAGGTGTCTCCCCTACACACACACACTGACATTCCAGGGTCCGGGATGCAGGCACACACCCGTGTCCGCAGGGATTGCGGTGTGACCGGGGCAGAAGGGGCACACACATCGCGTGCTTCGTTTCTGCAGGGCTAGAAATACAGGGAAATGTAATGGAATTTAATACAGTTCAAGGTTTCCCCGAGCCCTTTAAAGACGCTCTGTACCATAGCAAAAATTTGTTATTCTTACCTCCCCCCAACTTGGGGCATATTCGTAGTTTTTTGCTGAGCATGTACTGCAATAGTTATGACCTAGAACGAGCCACAACCAGCATGACTGAGATAGCTTTTAATAGTAAATATTCTGTGGTATTTCTCAATGTAGTTAGAACTGTTGGTTGTTATTGTTAGTTTTGTGGGGCTTGTTTAATAAATCTCTTCCATTGAAGATGTTTGACAGCAGTAATATTCAATAGAATGGCAAACTAGCTACAAAAAGCAGTGGGGCTTAAACTAAAAGCAATTTATTAATAACAACTGTAAGTTTTATCTTGTTTCTGAATTATTGTTAAAACGTAAACCCCAACTCATTGACAAATGTTATGCAATAAATAATATGAAGTTTCACTGGCTTTAAAGCCTTTGTAGATCCACTTCTGATTAAAATTTTACCCATTACTGCCCTCAGAGACCTGTCTTGAGTTTTGTGCATGAAATACACCTGGATTTCTGAAAACATGGGAGAGCAAACAATTGTGCTTTCTCAGATACAGGCAACAAGGGAAATTCAGCTGCCTGAAAAGGCTCTGGGAAGAAGTGCCCATGCAGAGAGTGTTGCTAGCAAAAGTCTGAAGGAATAACACCTACACACAGCCCCCAAGAGCAGGGGGAAGCAAATAACTGGAGCAGGCTTGGAAACTGTAAACTGAGAAGGGATGTGATTAGCGTGGGAGGAAATATGGGACAAAAATATGGGAAGGAAGTGCTGAAGAGGGAGAGGAGCTTTATGAGCTCACAAGAGGGCTGGTAAGAAGGAAGTCCAAGATGGGAAGATTTGTGTGGGAAAGTGCTGGAATGAGGACAGATAGGATAGCAAATGCTGGGGTGTTTAAGCCCCAGTTCAGTAGAATAAGGGAAGGATTGGAATTTGGGGCACAAATGGTATGAGACCAAGAGATGGATTTGTAGCTTCACTACCTCAGTGCCTTCTTTTTTTAATATTAGAATTTAAGTAACTATTTTATCCTTATATAAAGCCTCTGTATAAAAGGCATCAGAATCTGCAATGGGGTAGCAGGAGATAAAGGCATACAGGCAAAGCCCTGAGACATTGAACCCAAATAACTTGATTTGAAACATGGATTATGACACACAACCTCCATTGTAAACCTAAGAGCCACATTCACCATAAGCATGACCTTGTTATAACAGCTTATAAAAAACTACAATCCTTAAAGCACCTGATATAATTACTTTGTCTCAGAATGGCAATAATGGAGAACTCTCAGTATTTTGGGGCTTCTTTTAAAAGTGAAGGGAATGCAGTCTAATCATACCCAACAAATCATCAGGGAGACAGCTGAAAGTGACAGTAAATATTGCAACTTTGTTGAAGATTGCAGCTTCACAAGAAACAAAACCATTGTTAAATTCAGATTGGAGAACTTCTTCAGTTCAAAAAAGGCTTCCATGCAAGCCCAAGAATATTTCTATTTTGACAACTTAACTATTTTTTTTCTTTCAGAGTGATTCTTTCAAATTTTAGCTGCACTCTTTTTTTAAAAAAAATACAACCTTTTCTGAAACAGTTATTAAACACTTCAAGTTGAAGAAGTTATTTTGAGTCAGAAAACTGCCCACCACCCACCATAAGGAGATAGAGCCAGAAACAAGATATACTGTCTACCTGAGACACTCACACAGGAGAGAAGCTACCTGGAGCACAGATCCAGAGACCATCTGAGAGCCAGGGCTAGACCTCATAGGCTGACTTTAAATGGGGCTGCTGGGCTCATGAGCAGAGGAGGGGTGAACAGGCATCCCAGGTGAGGCCAGTCAGAGCCAGTAAATCCTATTAACACCCTCAGGGCTCTGACATTATTCTGCAAGAGATGAATTGGGATTAATCACATGCTTTTTTAACTAGCTCACAGCACCTGACTACAATGTGTGCTAACTTAAACGAGAGTAAAAGAGGCTAATGTTTCGTACCTAAAATTTGTGACATGCTACAAATATGCATAAGTCATATGTCTAAAGTCAAATCTAGTGATTTTTTATTTAGTTGGATTGGGGACAGCTGGGCTGTCAAGAGCATGATATTAAAACACATTTTGGAGTAAATAGATTATCTGAAAATTCCGTGAGGGTATATTAGAAGAGTGCAATGTTTGGCCATTTTAAAAGCCACCCTGGCCACTCTATGCACGCATAGGACTGGATTAATAAAGTTTTGTTCAAGTGTCTGCAAACAAAGGGATACCACAGAACAAATATAAAATGCTCAAGCACCCTATATCCTTTAGGAGTTAGCTTTATAGATGGTTTTGAAACACTTAGCCAGCAACCTCTCTGAATCTGTTAAGGACTAAATTTCATTAAAAATTGGCCGGAAGTGCAGAGGTTACTTTGAAATATAGACTTATTTTCTTTAGACATTTATGTCCCTCTGTATCTTTACTTAAATTCAGGATGATTGTCAAAGTATTGCCAATAAGGAAATACTTCACTGTTTTAAACATTAAGAACCTTCCTGGAAACTTGTCAAAGAACCCTCACAAAAGTGTTGCTTTTTTCTTTTATTTCACACTAGTGCAGTTTCAAGTCTCAAATTAAGCTCATAAACAATAATCATATATTACTTCTCTATAGTTGTCAGTGTTCAAGGCCAAAAGAAGCAGGGAAGATACTTCTTTGTTTTTCTGTTTTGTTTTATTTTATGGCACGTTTTTTTTGGTCCCGTCTTTTCTGTTTGCTTTTTTTCCAGTCCAAATCTCTTGACTGGGTTAAATACATGATCCAAATAACAGCTTATTTATCATGCTGTTTGGTGATGGATGCTTGGTGATTGCCTCCTATTCTTTTCCGACTGTAAAACTGAATTAGATTCTACACCGTGCAAATGTACACAATGCACATTGTAATGGCAGCTGGTGGAGAGCTGCTGCAGCCAATTCTGAGTCTTTTTCCAGTCACAACTTCTGTTTCTTGTCTTCTGTGTGCAGTTCTCTTGCCACCCCTCCTCCCAAACAGCACCTTAGAGAAAATGTAAAAGCTACCAGGCAAGGGCACCAGCTGGTCCTATTTTCTGTCCACAGATATTCATAGTCTCTGACTGGAGTCATGGTCCCCTAAAAGCCACATTTACACAGGAGAAGAAAAAAACAAATCTCTGTACTTTTTTTATCACAAAAAGTTAAACAATTTAGAAAATAGGCTCATGGAGTTCTTCTTCCAAAGGTGGTCCTTCTTAAAATTAGAAAATGTCAGATTCTTCAAAACATTAATGCATACATGTGCAAACATGGTATAAGTATGTAGCAGCATGACTTTGGTAACTTTTTCACATAACTCTATTTTCTTGGAGGGAATGAGCTGCTACCTATTTGTAACTAAAAGAAGTTTAAACTTAGAAATAGTTTTATTGTTATTTTTTTAACACCAAAGGTGTTCTTAATAGTTGTGGACATTTTTTGTACAGTAAGGAACTACAAGATTAGCAGCCCCATGAAATTTGTGTGTGAAATGTAAGGAAATACAAAAACCATAACTTCAATCCATCCTCTTTTTGTTTCGTTTTTGTTTTTAGATTTGTCTCTGCTTTCTTTGGGGTTTGTTCTTTGGTGGGTTTTTTAAAGGTTTGAGAGGTCTGTAAATAAAGGGACACAGGGTTTTAGTTTTAGACCTCTGATTGTTTTGTCATTCATATGAAGAGGTAGTGATCCGAGTCGATCCATGCAGGTTCCATTTTTGGATGTCCTGATATAATACAACTTCATGTAAGCTTTCTTGGTCAATATACGACAGTACCTACCTTGAGGTGGCTACATAAGTCATGGGCCAAAGGCATTTTGCAAAATGCTGCGAGGTGACCAACCATGATTGCTTAATTTACTGTTCAAAGGTGTAACTGTTAAACAGATTCTCCCATTTCAGCTGCAAGTTTCTTACAGTTTTTGAGACAGTGGCTGGACTGTCTTTTCTCCATTCTCCTTGGTGAATTATCACATTTATTTAAACTGCAAAAACAGCATGTATTTCTGAAATTCTGTGATGAGTCATGTGTCTACTTCACTGCAGGTCTAAGGATAGGTTTTATTTTCTCCACATGTTTATCATTAGTGTAAAGAAGTGCTTCAAGAACACTTTTAAATGCATAAGGTTTTTAAACCAAAGTTTGTGTTTTCCTGTCTAGCAGCTTGTTTTCTGCCTATGCACTTTCTCATATACTGTAGAATACAGAAACTTTTACCTGTATCCCCATTCTGCCTAACCTCTCTTGGTGGTCTTTCTGATTTTCAGAGACGTGTATTTACAATTTGGAGTTGGAATTAACTATATTTTTTTAAACCAATACAAAATATAATTTTTTCTATGCCTTTGAAGATTAAAAAAGTTTCAGCTTAAAAGAAATCTTCCAAAATAGGCAATAATGTTCTTTTTGCAGAGGTGATTTTGTCTTACTTAACACAAGAATAAGGAAAAGAAAGGGAGTAGTATGAATTTGAATCTGTAACTCTTACACTGTTGGTTGTCTGGGGTCATCTTTTGCCACGCAGCCCTGGATCTTCCATGCAGGACCATGCTCCTCAGTGGTTTTTCCCTTCTGTGATCTCTTTTCATCCCTGAGATACAAGAGCTTCTGACACAGTCACCTTGACCAGCTTTGTGATCATTCCCTTACCGACTGGGAATTTTGCTGTACCTCACTCTGACAGCTTTGGTTCCATGTTATGGAAAATCTTGTGTGAAATGAATTTGTTAAATTCAAGAATCCAGCCTACACATCCTATATTCTACAGTTCCCACATACCTCCATTTGCTGATACAATAACCTTTTATTTCATTAGCTCTGTGTTTGTAATTTTTATAAGGAAAATAGATGTGTAGGCTATTGCATTAAGGGTCATATTTCATCAAAACATTTCAGGAAAGAAAACATTTAGTGAAAACTGGTCCAAGATATAGAGATAGGTTTAGATTCAAATGTAATGATCACACTGATTTTCTTGTGTTATCATATCAGTCCTATTTTACAGTGTCATACTGAACATGGTGCCAATTAGGGTATCAATGGTTTTAATTTCCTGCCCTCCATTCCCCACTGATTGTTTCCCTGGTGGTCGCTTTTCACCACATTCACTGTTTGATAACTTCACTCAGTACCAAGTTTCCTAATATTGTATATCTTGGTTTCTGTGTCGGCTTCATAATGCCCAGACTTCCTGGCTTTTTGTGAAATAGATGGTGACTGCACCACGAACAAATCACATGCTGAAAAAATTTACTGGTCTCATTTGTCTGGAACATTTCTCTCCCTGATCTCTTTATGATCTTCACAAATATTTGTAAAGGTAAAGCATGAAATCCAATGAAAGGGTTGGAGAGGATATAAAAAGAGCAAATTTGTCAGTTTAAAGCCTCACATCCAACAATGTGCTGTAAGCTGTCTGCACCATGTTTAAATTGAAAGCAAGGGAGCGAAACATTCAGAACATGCAGATGATAAAGAACAAAACAGACGATAAACGGGAGACAGCTGGAGACAGCGATTCTGAAACTATAATCTTCCTTTAGTATACCTAAAACAGAGCAATCATTTCTCTTCCTTGACATTAGCAAAGCATAACTCTGATTCACTGAAGATTCTGACTTTGTTCTGATCCTCTGTATGTAGGTTTTAGTCTTTAGTGGCACTGTACCTACTGAGTGCATTAAGAATCAAATAGACAGTTATTCTGCATGCATTGTCAGAGGGCACTGAAGATAAACATCTCTGACCTATAAAAAATGAAATGAAGGAGGAATGTTGTCTGCATTGTAACAGGAATAATTAGTTAGGAGATGTCACAGAAGTAGAGCATCCTTGTCAAACATAGGAAAAAAAAAATCCTCCCAACTCGGCATTACCTTGCATATTCCTGCTATTCTGATCATCTTTGCATGAATCTAAACTTCACTGGGTTGAGCAGAGTTATCCTGGTGTATTCTACCATCAGTACATTTAAATGTGAACCCAAAAATCCAATGAGAAATGAATGGAAAGAAGACAGTGAGATGACCCACGTCAGGGAGAATTGTGCCAGAATCTCCAGACTGCAGAACACTCTTGATGGTTCAGCATCATTGCAAAAGACATGGTAACACAGGGCTGAGTCAAAGGCAGCAGTGGCAGAAGCAGAAGGGACATTTGCTGAATACTGATGAGGAGATTCCATTCTCACAGATATGAAAATGAAAAGGAAACATGAAGCAGAAAGCTGTAGGGTATGCAGGTGGTATAAGGCAATTTACTCAGTAAAATGAGAGAATGATCTTTCAATGCGTGCAAGAAATAATCTTATCAGGACACACTTTTAGCAAAGAGTAAAGCATCAAGCTTTCAATCTTCAGTTAAAAACATTATCACAATTTTATTCTGCCAGAAAACCATATTTAGTAAAATCTCATAGACGGGCCAAACCAATTGCATGAGGTTCCACAAAGCCGAGTGGCAGGTCCTATGCTTCGGCAACAACAGCCCCAGGCAGTGCTACGGGCTGGGGCAGAGTGTCGGGAAAGCTGCCCAGCAGAAAAGGACCTGGGGGTGCTGGTTGACAGCAGCTGAACATGAGCCAGCCGTGCCCAGGTGGCCAAGAAGGCCAGTGGCATCCTGGCCTGTATCAGGAATAGTGTGGCCAGCAGGACCGGGGCAGTGATTGTCCCCCTGTACTCAGCACTGGTGAGGCCGCAACTCAAGTGCTGTGTCCAGTTCTGGGCTACTCAATTCATGAAGGACATTGGGGTGCTGGAGCTTGTCCAGAGAATGGCAACAGAGCTAGGGTGGAACATAAGTCCTATGAGGCGTGGCTGAGGAAACTGAGGGTGTTTATCCTGGAGAAAAGGAGGCTCAGGCGAGACCTCATCACCCTACAACTCCCTGACAGGAGTTTGTAGCCAGGTGAGAGTCGGTCTCTTCTCTCAGGCAACCAGTGAGGACAAGAGGACACAGCCTCAAGCTGTGCAAGCGGAGGTTCAGGCTGGACATCAGGAGGAATTTAGTCATGGAAAGAGTTGCTAAACATTGGAATGGACTGCCCACGGAGCTAGTGGAGTCACCATCCCTGGAGGTGTTCTAGAAACTCCCGGATGTGGCACTGAGTTCCAAGGTCTGGTTGATAAGGTGGTGATCAGTCAAAAGTGGATTCAATGATCTCACAGTTTTTTTCCAACCTAATGGATTCTGTGATTCTGTAATTTAAATAGACAGATTTGAAACCTTTGTCCCAAATGGTTTTTACCAATGAAGCAAGTATAAGGTACACATAGGCCTGTGATGTCTTTGATTTTACTGATAAAACATTCATTATTTGCAAAATACTTCAAATTCTTAGTATAATTTGGAAAACAGCCTCTTGGTCATAACATCTTTAGTTACATCCAACATTTGAAGAAACTCCATTCATTTATGGTGTATGGATGTACATATATATATTCCATCAAAATATTAATAAGATGCAATCAGGATTATCAAGAACTTTCTTTTTCCTTTCTTTAGTTGCAGATGAGCAGGTAAAAATTCATTACTACTATTATGTTAGATACTTTTATTTAATTACTACAAGGCATAACTATTGTGTTTTGAATTTTGGAATTAAGAACAACGGTGAGGAAATAAAAACAATTATGACTAAGGCAGCATGGAAAAAGAAACACAACACACAAACATTTTCTTAGGTTTTTAAAAGCAGAAACAATACAAGTTGTCTCTAAATAATTCACATCATGCCAGGCCAGCTTCTCAGAAAGCAACATTTCCATTTTCATTTACAAGTTTCCCCAAATGTTTCATTAAAATTCAAAGGCTGTGCTGTAAAATAAACTAAAATACGTTCAGGTATAGAGGTTTGGTGGTTGGGGGTTTTTTTAGTTTTAAACAGGTAACCTTCTTCCCTTATCTTCTTCAGCAGCTGGCACTTATAAATGAAACAATTTTTTAAAACTGCTGAATTTCAAAATTCAGATCACTAAATAAAGGCTGGTGAGATGTGACTGGCACATTCCATTCTCCCATGGCCTTTCTTCTACTGTTTTGCCTTCTCTCCCGCTCAGTCTGTAGCACTTCATTCCAGAGCCTGATTTTTCTGGTGATGAAGAGATAATGGACCCTCTGAGAAATAAGACACCATGTAATAATGGTCTGCCCTACAGAAGAAGTCCATTTTAATTTCATGGTTGTTGCATTATCCCACATGTTTTCTCACAAGACATTACAGCAGGATCACAATAATTCCACCACTGTTATGTACATAAAGCTAAATTAGCTTTAAAAGTGTTTTCTTCGGAGCCCTTTCTTTCTCTAGGTTGTATAAAGCATAAATTTATAATGACTGAATCTCCCATTTTGCTCCCTTTTTCTGGTACAAATGCATTTTTATTCTATAGATATATGTATGCACAAAGCTAAATCTAAGGGCTTTTGTTTCAGCATAAAGAAGGGACCTGAGACCAAATACACAGTAATCAGGGGTTAATATTCAATGACAAATCATTTTGAACCAGTAACATTGAAAACAGAAGAATATTCATGAAAGAAAGAAAAAAAGAAAGACAATTTTAATAAGGGTTGGTTTTTTTTTAAATGCATTAAATACATTTTATTTCTTTGGTTTTTTTCAGGAACCCTGTCACATATGGTTGATAAGGCCTTTTGTTTAGGTGATGCAGTTAAAATTTTTATTATCCTGAAAAAAAACCCTGAAACTTTTTAAACTATCCTTGTATATTGTAGTTATGATAGTTATGTGCACAAAATTATATCTGCCTTAAAAATACACAGATGCCTACTGATGATGTAGGGCTAGGAAACCGTGTCATTAAATTTTTTAAAGATAAATTTGACATTTACAGTATCTTGTTGGGTATGTTTTGTCTTTCAATATAGCTCTCCAACAAAAACCTTTTTTGATAGTGCAGGTGACCCCTTACTGTGCACAAAACATTTGTCTTTTTCTGTGTGTTTTGCAATGGTAGAAAACTTTTGAATGGGTTGGTGTATGAGATCACTTCAGTTATTGATCAGTATTGAGTTATTGAGCAGTGTTATGGGTTATTAAAGTCTCAGGGAAAAAAACAACCGGCCAACAACAAAACATCACTGCAAATATTTAATACGTGTCTGTAAGTAACACATCAAAACTATAAGAATATTGCATGATGTCAATGAGGAACATTCTATGAACAAAAGAAAAAGCTACACCAATAATTTCACTCATATTGTGGCAAGTCACTAGCATGAAGGCAAAAATTTCATAACTGGGGTATATGAATAAATGTTGTAAGGACATAACTCCCATTGTAGATTCCTGGTGCAACCCACTTGTTCAGCCTGAGTGACTTCCTAGTAAATGGCACAGTGGAGAGAGAAAAAAAAACAACATGAAACCCACTGCTTGTCAGCAACAAAATGTGATTTGAGTGATAAAGTCTTATGGCCAATTTTAAGGCTTATTTATTGTTTGTAGGGTGGAAAGTTCATTGCTTTTGTTTGTGTGACTTTTTCATTGATTATAATAAAAACCTCCACATTTTTTCAAGCATTTTCAAGCATCTATCTCCTTATTTTCAACACTTTGCACTGCTGGGAATTTACAGATCATAAAAGAAACAATTTATTTTTTTTTCTCATTTCTCCTACTGCTTTGTGATCTAATATCTTCCAGAGGTTTAGCTGGTACAGCATCTATTCTCATCCTCCATTTATTTAAATTTTCCACATCTGTTCAATGACAGAATTCTCAAAAGATTAAAAAGACAAGACTTTTAAAGTAGGCTTCAGTTATGACCCCAAATCCCTCTGTCAGCTAAGGAGAAAAGGGGGATAAATTTGAATCTGAGTCAGAAACCTACCTCGAATGGTTGTTTTGTTTCTGGTTAATCTTTTGACGTATCAGTTGCATCAGAAGCAAAAGTCAAATCATGTCTTTTCTTGCTGATACTGCTGATACTGATAGTGGGCTGGACATGCCTCCTCCCCACACACATCCCATCCTTGCACTGTAGGCCTGTAAGAGAAAGTGCTCAGGAAAGTTTTATCTTGTCATTCAGCCCAAGGAAAAGAAATTATTCAAAGTGTGAAATATACACTTTCACCTACATTATAATATGTACTGGAACAGATATACTTCTTCAGGACTAGTCTTTCCTAACACTCTTACACTTCATATTTTCTGGGGGTTTTTTACAAACTTTACAGTAGTCTGCAATGTGGAATCCCTACAACTTCTGCTAGAATGGTGGGGCTTTGGAGTGTCTTGGGCCATTTACTTAAGTGACATTGAGAGTGTTTTCTCCCCTTGCCAGGTACACAGCAAAAGATTTCCTGTTAACATCCAGTAAAAACTGTGTAGTGGCTAAACATAAGCAAGTAAAGTCTACTGAAAAATAACCCTGTGGTTCCACTAGATCTCCACTTCCAAACTACTTTCTGTGTATAGAGTATATTAAGAGTCTAAAAAGCAAACAAACTAGCAGAAATCAAAAAAGGAGAGTTCCTCACTGAGCGAATCAACTTACATGTAAAATGGTACAATAGCCATTAAAAATAGAAGGATAAATAAAAGCAGTAGTCTCTACGCATGACATTGCTGCTATAGTCATTCAAGTTTTCAATCCATGCTATATTTACCCACTGCAGGATCTATCCAAAGCTTATTGATCCAATCCTCATTTACACAAATATACTTTTCCCCCTTTCTGTGTACACTAGGCAGAGATTTACAATAAATCAGACAATAATTCCTGGATCCATTTTTCTACATCCCATACAGATGTATTAGGATTTCAAATTAACCCTTTACATGCATACCATCTAACATTTATAAGAAAAGACTATAAGCTTTTCTTACATCTTGGTTAGCACCTTCTGAAATACTTTAGTTTCATTTGATTTGATTAAGCCTAAATAGTTCTATGTAATCTGTACATTTTACCTAATCAGAGCTTATCTGTACTCAGAGCTCTAGTTTTACAAGAGAATATCTTGAATTTGCAGATCAGTCCTTCAGCTCACTGAAATGGGTATAAAAAAATCGTGACACTTGAAAAAGATGTAAAAGCACATAAGAGGAGTTGGAATGATACCTGTCTGTCTGTACACAGTGGCATAAATGTTTATCCACAGCATAATCTATTGTTCCCTTTCTTTTTAATAGTCTTCCAGCAAAGTTATAAAGGCCACACCAAAGTTACTGAGATTAGGTGAGTTAAAAAAGTCTAGATAACGATACATTTGTGTGGGCTGATATTTCACTGAAAGCACAATGTCTCAATATTCTTTGTCTTGTAGCCACTCTTGAAAATGAGAGGAGCTGGTTTCTTTAAAACAGCACAGTCAGAAACTGTAGTGGTGGTGTTTTCTCTGTTCCTAGACTTACATCCACTTTTGTTTTATTCATTTGCTAAATCATTCGAGGGATTCAAGAGCCCTGTATACAGTGTTCTCTTCACCACAGCAGAACTCAAACCCATACCTCTGAGGAACAGCTAGAATTGCTGCGAGGAGGAACTCTATTCCTCCTGTTGTGGTTGTCTCGCTTTGCATCAGAAAAGTAGTAAACTGAAGCATGAACGTCTAGAAAACTTTTCTGAGAACAGGTCCTACATTCCCCTTTCTCCTCAGTGCAGGTTTTGTGTTTCTTCCAGTGATTAATGTAAAAAACATTCAGTCAGGAGAGTCTGGTATTCAAGAATCCTTACCCTCTTCCCCTTTCTCTTGCCTGGATTGCTTTAACCAGATAGTCATGATCAAGCTATGTTTGCTTGCCCGTCCAAAGTATTAACTGTATGTGCCCAATAGAAACGTTTTGACTACTCATCATTTTTCTTAGTATAAAATTAGTTCGTGAGAATTTTCCTCCAGGTACGGACTATGAGTAATAAATTTCTCCCCCCAAAACTGAATGTTTGATTCTAGTCAATGTGTGGTCTTCAGATGGGCTCAGTATCTGCCTCCTGAGATGCATTTTGTGAATTGGTGTTTGGAATTAACCATGCAAGTAGCACCTAAGTATACTACAAATGAACATTTTCATACCAGGGAGATACTGATAGGATTTGGTGTAGTCCCTTCTTTCTCCAAAATTGCTGGTGGAACTGGTGTTTTCATGCCCTTTCCTTTTAATTGTGGAGTTTTTTTACTGTGATATTAAACTGAAGATCAAACCAATAACATGAGCTTTATGTTCTGTTTTGAAAATGGTGAAATCTGTAACCACACGTGTAGTCATACATTTAAAAGGGAATTCTGTAGTCAGGAGGAAGTTGCTCGAAAAATTTTCTAGTGTCTTGGAGGAGCTGGCGGCTTCATTGTTTCTGAAGAAAACTGACACAAAAGAAAGTTTTAACAGAATCAAAAGCAGTTGTTTAGGGCTGGGGCCATGCCCGGTCCTCCCATACAGAATATTATAAACATGTGTTCACCCCTGTTCACACTGTCTCCTCTTTCAGTGCTGCTCCCTAAGGCATAAGGAACATCAAATAAAACTTTGAATGGATGAGGATTATAGACAAAATCATTTCTGAACTTTGTTTGTTGATGATGCACAAAGACTTGTAAATGTTAGTAGTAGTAGATTGTTGTTATGACTAACATTTGCCACAGAGTTTGTTCCTTCATTCATGAATGAACTCTGATTTTATCTGAGTTTTTTTCAGATTGGTAAGAAAAGTTGATGAATACTTACCGTGCATAATTATCAAGGTACGGATTACTCCCTGCTAGTTACAGTCTGTCCCTTGTTCTACAAGCAACAAAAGTATTATTCAATAAGAATGTGATGAGTAAGCCAGTTCCTTTTTGAAATTGCAGAAGTTTGCAATAAAATCCATCTATAAGAGAAAACATTCCTGAGTACTTTGCAGCTGACAGGGTGTGTGTGAGTCATGAATAACACGGCTCCAACCCTCAAAGCAATCAAACCTCCGTCCGACACTCCCGCCAAATCTGCAGTGCAAACATTATTTTAGTAAGAAGGCCTTTGCATCAGCGTCAGCCCGAGTGATAAAATCTTAGTGGTTCTGTGACTTGGGTCATTGCCTTAGCCAGAAACGAAAGATAGTCTATTCCTCATCGCACTTCTCAGGCATCCAGAAGATGCACTCTTGTTAACTAACAAGCACTAGTAAATAAGTGGAAGCCTTTCTGGAAGATCTCTTCACCCAATCATGAAATAAAACGTAAACACAAGGCTTGCACCTGCACAGGCACTCCAAGGCAACTTGCCAGCCCACGTGCCCAGGAACTGGCTCACTCATACATGGTATCTGCCCACTTCTTCACTATATCCTGAGTACCTTATACATTTGGGAAAGGAGGAATGAAAAACTCCATTTTACAAGTAGAGACTAGAAAAACTAGCACTTTCAGCATAGCAATTAAACTCCTTTCTTGCAAATCATTATCTTAAATGTCTAAGTTCTGCAGGAATATAACATGTACAACTGCCAATACAGCATGTAACAGGTGTTATTGGCTTTGTCTCCTTGAAAGGTCTGTGGTTAGACATTTACAAATGGAAGAGATTGAACATTGTATTATTTTGATCAGGAATATTTGCATACACACAAAAAAATATATGCACTCAAGAAGCAGCACGTCAAACATCCAGAAGAACAAAACTCAGAACAAATGCAAACTGTTGCCTCAAAAGAGACCTTATAAACAGCTAAACCAAAACACTGTTCTGAATATGAGTGAACTAACTCTGTGCAGCTAATTCTTTAAGCAAGATTCTGGGTCTCTTACCTACTCTTGAGTTTGCTGAAAGCAAAAGGACATATTTACTTCCACAAATTTTACTTCCATACATTCATCAGGTACCTTCTTGAACAGGATCTTGGGACCGATACTCAGAAAATGTAGACAAATCTTTCTGTATACAATGGAATTTTTTAAGGCCACCTCTTTACTGACATCCACTTTAAAATCAAAGGATCAGGGGGGATGAGGAAAGCAAATTCATTAGAATGGTTAGGTTAATCTAAGTAATGTTTTAAGTTTTTTGTTTTGTAAAACCTGGTTAGAAAAACATAATTTGCTTATATCTGGATTGAGCTGTGCTTTCTTATATGAAGAGGGAATATAAACCTGCTGTAGTAAGCAAGAGTATCAAGTTTAGCTAATACACAGCACATGCTGCATTGTGTTTCTTTTAAAAATTTTATTTAGTTCTTCATAAAGCAAGGACGCCACAGAAAACTAACCAAAGAATTGACATATGAAGATTCTTTCTCTCCAATACATTTTTGGTTTGTTTTTAAAGCAATTATATAAAGTGCTCTAATTGCTACTTACTTTAGGAAAGGTTTGGCACCGCAAGATGCAGACTAGACCAAAGATATTTTGAGAGGTTTTAGAAAAATACACAGTGATGCCAGACTGTTGCACCTATGTAGCATTTGGGGTTTCATGGGTTTTACCTCTTGCAGACAGGGGGAAAAATAGAAGTCTGCAACTTTGGCAGTTTACTTTAGATGATGCATTCCATTTCATATAAATTTGTTACAGTAGTTAAGCAAAACAATGGTGCTTCTATTTTCAAGCCATGTTATTTTTTAACATGTACCAGAGCTGTCATGCAGGCAGCCTGCTTGCCTGCTCTGAGAGAAGGTTTTATATTCCAAAAGGCTTCCACCTCCCTACTCCCTAATGGTGAAAATAAATCAATTTCATCTGCTGGTAGTTTCATTTCTTCTTCCCCCTCCTCCTTTTTTTTTTTTTCATTTCCCTCTCCTTCCTTTGTGGGCTCCTTTCCACAATGCCATATGGCAGCTGAAGGAAGGGTAGAGCAATGATCTGCATCTTCAGCTCCTAACAAAAGATGCAGTAGTGTCAAAGAGGCTCATGAATGCATGAGACATACAAGTATAGAGAAGTGCCTCCAGTCCTGTCAGGAAGGACTAAAGAGAAGCCTGATAAACCTGACATCGCTTTAGTGTAAAGAAAGGCAGCAGTGCTTCTCTTGCTAGTTCATCTCGCTCCCATCCATCTCCCCCCACCCCCCTTTCCCCTCCCACCCCTTTGGTTCCATGCCAAAATCCCATTAGCTCTATTAATGACGTGTGGTTCAAAGTAAAAGCATGTGGCAGAACAAGAAAGGCACAAAATCAACCATCCTATCTATTCGTTTTTGATACATGTATCACGAGATAGAAGTATTTCAGCGGGGGCCCCGTCAGCTTGGCTACGTGAACAGCAAAGCGAAAAAAATGCAGCATGAGGCTGTAATCAGTTTCTCAGCTGTCCTAATTCATCTCCCCGAAGTCTTAACATATGAATAGTTGAAACTTAATTTTAAAACGCTGACAAAGTTTTCGGCGTTTGTGCTCCAAACGCAGCTTGGGCTTTGTCTGCCCCTCGCCCTCCCCGCGACTTTAAGCCGGGTAAATACACTCCCGACTGGCTTTGTGTGGCAGGATGAATACACCCTGCACTGCTGCAAGCACTTACTTAGGGCTCCCTTAGTTAAACAACAAAAAAAAAGGCACAACTGAGTTCTGCTGCGAGGGTCAGAGAGACACAGCATTTCAATATGCAGAAGGTGTTTTCTCCCGGAGTATGTTTAAGGGCTGTCTAGGCTAAGGTTTGCTGTATTTCTGAATTATTTAGGACAAACATGCTTGTGACTTGATTTGCCTTCTCTAAAAGCAGGCATTTTTAAAAGGAAAAAAAAAAAAAGGAATCTATTTTCAAGCTGAAGTAAATCCTAACTTTGGCAAGCAAGCAAGGCAGTGTCTGTTATATTTATATGGCAACACTATATTTTATTACAACAAAGTTGTAGAAAAGTACAGGAGTATTGATTGACTATATATTAAACATCCTGGTTTTTTCCACGTGCCTCAGGACATTTCTGTTTAGTCCACTGAAAGCCAACAAACAGTTAAATGTCATTCAGAAGTCAGCGAGATTTGCCACTCTTAGTGCCATTTTAAATAACAATAAAAATACATAATGAGAATATATTTCAAAAAGCACCTGAATCAGTTCCAGAGGTAAAAATTCAATCTTTCAATATCTGCACATGCTTTTCTGATTAGCCCCAAATAGCTTCAGAAAATAACTATCGACCTGTAGCCATCTCTAGGGCAAAAGTATAAAGTTGAGAGTTTCTATTGGATTTAGCTGCACTTAAAGCCTGCCTGGAGATGCTGGTCATGGCAACCACCCTTTAAACCCCTAACTGTCAGTCTGAGCAGAACTGCAACAAAATAAGTCAGCTATTCAACACTTCCTTTTCTCTTTAAGAACATCTGTTTATGTAGCTCATGTCCACTCAGCAGGGTGTGGATATTTTATCAGCAGAACAGTGGTTGGGGCTGCTTAGGGATCCAGAAATCTGTCATCTGGGTTTCTTTGTTTTGTTTTTTTTTTTTAATTTAACATTTGTATTGTGTTTAAATTTTAACTATGGGCGTTGCACTGTTTCGACTTTTTTTTTTAAATGGCAAATCTAAGCACAATTTCAAACACAAGACAAAGCAAACATCCTCACCCAAACACAGAATATTGGATATGAAGATATTTAATATTTTGATTGGAAGTACCATTAATCTCTGCAATTTTAAAGATGCAAGTAGCTTTGGGTTCTAGAATCATCAGTGCTCTTATGTACATCAGCCATACATTACTGATTTCCTCTTGAATTCTTCCAAAATCTAAGTATCTCTTTTAAAATCAGCCACATTTACTTGTCTATATCCCTCTATACATCTTTCAGGTAAAGATTGATAATTTTCCTGGGATGTAAAGATACTTGTTCTTAGTTACACCAGTTCAATGATATATTAGGTGCATCACTAGATGCATCACAGGAAGAGAGAGAGAGAGAGAGAGAGAGAGAAGCAAGACCCTTCTGAACAAGGATACCAAGACTGCAGTTAACTCAGATTATTTCTATTCTGATATTACTGGACAGAGTGCTTTCAAATGAAAATATATGAGCACTCTGGGTTGCATGGTTATGGGCACATCTCTAGCCACAGGACAAGCATGAGCTGATCACATGCTTTTTCCCATCAGTTATTCTTTCTTCCTAACATGATGTTCTGTGCTCATCTGGGTTTTGTCCTCAGGCAGTACTTGGCACCGTGCAGCCCTTGGACTGTCCTCAGCCCATAGCTCACCCCAGTTACCCCTCATCTGTATCAGGAGCTCAGGTCCCCCATGCTTGTGGATGTAACTTGGTGGATACCACGTGTGTGCAGTCTGTGGCAGCACATCCATTTTGGCACAGGGCCTTGAGGCAACACTCTCAGCTTTACACATTTGCATCATTGTGGGCACATCACTCATAGTGACTCACTGTCTGCTGACTAGAAGTTTCTATACTCCTCACAGTGAACTCACCTGTGGTTTGGGATTTAGCCCATACCTTCCCTCATAGCCTGCTTTGTTCTATATGAAGCAAATAAACTAGGCATTTTGGGAAATGTCTGTGTCCATTTGTCAAGAGCACAAGGGATAACTTATACTTCCCTTTTTTCTTACTGAACAGCATAATCGAAGCCAGTTACCTGGGAATATAGAAAAAAAAAATTGTGGTTTTAGAGATCATATGCAGAAAAAAATAGTTGGGGGCAGGTGTTTTTTGGTTTTTTTAATACACAATATTTAAAACTGAAAATATTTTGACAGAGGAGTAGACAGTAGCCTCTTGACCTCCCAAAGGCATGCCCCATCACCACAGAAGTAATATCTCTTTTGGATTAGAGCCGCTTTTTTAACACCTCAAATGCCAGGGTTACTCATGTTAACCCAAAAGACATTAAGGGCAAGAGAAAACAGATTTGACATTTCCCTGATAATCTGGATAGCAACAAGCCCAAGTGCTTCATCCAAGTGACATACAAGCTCCTTTTTCTTTTTTGTCTTTTTAAACTTTTCTCAGTGCCTCAGGTCTTCAGATTTGGTCCCAGAGGGTAAAATACTTTCTGCCAGGCTGTAGCAGGGCAGTATGAAATATCTCCTTCCTCATTGCATGGATTAGCTAAACTACACAGGGGCTGGAGCATGAAGTGACTTAAAAGAGAGGTTCATTCCCTGGTCTAACAGCCACTTGATGGGAACTATCAGCAAAAGCATAAGATGTGGCAAATCACAGGGGGTTTAAGTTTTGAATTAGAAAAACTTTCTTTCAATATATTTGCTGTCCTCTTAGTCATAATTTCATCTACCATGCTTGAAATTGCAAGTGTGACACCACAGGTCTATCTGGCTGCAGCAATTTTTTTCCTAGCTGTTAACAGATTCATTTCTACTAAAATTCTATTACTCCCAGCTATTTCTCTCAGGAATTGTAACAATTCCTCTGAAAACAGATCAGCAGCTTTGGTATAATCTTACTCCATGTAACTGGAACAGGGTCCACTTCTAGTAAATTCTGCAACTAGATGTGACAAGAATAAAAAACTTCTTTTCATTTCCTCCCTGCCACCCAGACAGGTAGTAATGAAAGACATTTTGAAGTTTTCCGATTCCAGATGCAGCGTTAATTGCCAGACCTCGGTGAAAGAATGCAGCTAATGTTCCAAACATTATTCCCTACAGCTTTGACATTAAGCAGAGACAGCACAGGAGGGGTCATTTCTCATGCGTGAGGTTGACAAATAAAGGAAGTTAATGTGGAATAAACATGTAGATTCCAACAGATTAATTAAAAGGGCATTTTCATTATCTTTGATGTTTATGAAACAGACCTTGTGCTTAGATAAATTAAAACCAGGGTATATGCTATAAATTGTAGAGATAGACTTGAAATGTTATGCATACAGAACTGAAAGAAAAATTTACATGGGCTCCATAATTTTGTCTCAAAACCCTTAATGCTGCTCTCTTTTTTATTGTATATTTAGGTGGATTCAGTCTTGCTCAATACACATGTGGTTATGCATAAAATTAAAACTAAATGCCTTGTTCTGTTAGTTGAGTGTTTTGAAATATTTTTCGAGTTACTTGAATTTGGCTATGGGTTTTATTTTTTTAATCTTTGGACTGAAAACAAGCATTTGTTGTGAGCATCTGACATTCAAATGTTTAATATTTCAGCTGTCTTTGTTAAATGTGACTTCATTTAGGCTACGTGGAATTTTGTTTTTCTTTGACTATGGAAATAAGAATTAGAATAAGAAGATAAAGTAGTTTGGGGTCTCAATCTGTGTTGTCAGGCAGCAGCTCTAGAGCAGTAATACATCTTAAAGAACATGAAAAATTTCGATTCTGAGCTACAAGGAACTTGCTGTCAGGTAAAAATTCATAGGTACAAATTCTGAAACGATATTATGTGCAGAATTTCATTTTCTCTGATCACATTCATACAAAACAACTGCCTATGGATGCACTGTCCTGACTGTAATGGGTGTTTTCAGATCCTTGCCCAGATCAATATTTTATTTTTTTTCTGCTCATGGTTCTAAGGAAGAGCTGTTGTAAACAGTATTGCATTTCATGTAACATCGTAGTGGGAACATTTTAGCTGATAAGCCTAAGTTTCACTGAGCAGAAGCGCCTGTAAAACCTTCTGGGGGCCTTCAAATGTTCAGACAGTTGACACAATGATGAAAAGAAGCAGAAGCAACTCAATGCCAAATTAATTATGAAATGGGTGCAGTGAAAGCTGAAATCAGAAACTGTTTCTCTGAGCCATTACTGCAAATTTTCATACTTTCGGATATCTTAATTCAAAAAAATATCATCCATGCACACACCACCGTCAGTGAAATGTATCTTAAAATGCCATTGAAACCCTGAGAATCTTCTTCACAGCTCTTATTTCCTCAAGCCAGAGTTACAAAGTGACCTCTGCCATACTGTCCCAATTCTTCACAAATTGTATGTATTTAGCGAGAAAGAAAGCACAGGACGTTTCTTCAGTGTCATATCTCTACCTGTTTTCTCAGGAAACACCTCAGAAGCAGAAAACTAACAAGTTCCAGAGGATGCAGCAGAGAAAAAGTATTAGAAGAAGCATATTTAAATTTTATCCTGATGAATAAACAAGCAGATCCAAGCAGCATGGTAAGTCTTGAAGATAGTTAGACTTGAAACACATGAAGTTATATATATTAATATAAAGATATGCACACAAAAAAATGCACATTCCTGGCAAAATTTCCTAGCTACATTGAAGAATAAGTAATTAGGAGAGTTTTATAAAGATAAGGTCAGTGTTTAGCATCTCTTCCAAAGCTAGGTTTTGGGAAAAGTACATATGTTTTAGGGAAAAACAGAAAATGTTCCTTCTTGCATATTTAGTAGAATTTATAAAGAAAAATGATGTGCGGTGTTATTTGCCTGATTTTCCTGAGCTATGAGGCTCTCTGCTGCAGCAGTGCTGACACAGGTATCACTAATCACCCAGAAATATACGTGTGACATTTTCAAATTTGGTGCACTAATCATCACCTTAGAAGCCAAGATGCAGCACAGTGACAGGATTTAATTTACTTTCTCCTCTCAGAGATCTGAATATTACATGGAGAGGCTAGTTCTTTCCTGATATTTAGGCAGTAGATAATGGTAGGGGTGGCAAATTTGTTGCAAAAGAATTGAAAACGGGTGTGATGCAATGTATGATAAAATGTAAAGAGTATATCTGATAAGTCTTTCTAATCTTACCAGCCAGTCCTGTGGAGGCATATTACCGCTTTATTAGCAATTATTACGTTTTCATTATTTATATTTATATTATTTATATTTATATTATTTATATTTATATTTATATTTATATTTATATTTATATTTATATTTATATTTATATTTAATGAGCTCTGGGGACCCTCACCACATGAGCTTCAGAAAACAATCCCTTCCAAAAGCAGGTGGTAACTCAAAGCTAACACAGAGATAAGTGCAAGGCAGAACTCCAAATACCCACGTGTTTGGCTTTGGTGATTTGAATAAACATTCCAATCACTTCTTCTCATTATTCCCAAATGAGATTGTTATGAAAATGACTTAGAAAGACACCAGAAAATATCATTCAGGAGATAAAAATTCAAATTTGGGTTTACTTTATATCTCTACATCTTACTGGCCTTCTTGTTTTGAAATAAAATGACTTTTGGCAGTAGACCAAACTGTGGTGAGAGACGATGCTCTGAGGTGTTTAAACCCATGAACGGGAGCAACAGTCTGATTCTTGCAGCATCGTCTTTTCACTGGGGAGAGCAGCAAATTATCTGTTTTGTCACAGTTTGCAGTTCTGTGGACCGTCTTTCCCTAGTTAAGCTCACAGGAGGACAAAGTTGCTTTTGTTTTTTATATGGGGGGGTTAAAAGATATTGTGGCTGTAGACTTTGCTATGCAATAAAGTATCTATAGGTGAAAGAGTATTACTATACATAGGAGTAACTTATCTCCTCAAATATAGGTGTTTAGTGCTGGTTGAGATGCTCTAGCTCCTTTTAGACCCCAGCATACGGGAAAACATGATAGAGAACCAGGAGACTCATTATCTCTGGAACAACATCTGGCAGCCAGGAGGAATACCCTGAGACATCTAAAATGGCACTAGAACCCTACATTACAAACTTAAACGTTTATGACAACAGTTTCGGGAGGTATTGCTCCTTCTGTATTGTTTTGTACTAACTTTTTTTCAGTGCTAGAGCCTGTCCTGTCAAAAAAAATCTTCCTGCACAACACAATTTATTTAAAACTTGCAAGTGGCTATGGCTTTTTAAGCAATACCAAATTCCTAGCAGAAACCCTATTTCTCTGAATAACCCAGGTCAATTCAGTTAATATCCCAATGCCTGAATGATCACTTAGTACCTGGAACAACAGAGGGAAAGGTACAAGTAAAGGTAATAAGGAGTTGCATCTTAAGTAAGCCATCCTGAGAGTATATTAACTATTTTGCTAATCCTTTTTGTTTCAGGGTATTAATTCATTTCAGTAAAGTAAGGGAAGGTTTCTTGTATCAGAAATGGTGTGGCCAACAGGACCAGGGCAGTAATTGTCCTCCTGTACTGGGCACTGGTGAGGCCACACCTCAAATCCTCTGTTCAGTTTTGGACCCTGCGCTACAAGAAAGACATTAAAGGGCTGGAATGTGTCCAGAGAAGGGCAACGGGCCTGGGGAAGGGTCTGGACCACAAGGAGAGGCTGAGGGAGCTGGAGGTGTTTATCCTGGAGAAAAGGAGGCTCACAGGGGAACTTAGCATTCTCTAGCAGTCCCTGACAGCCAGCTGGGAGTCGATCCCTTCTCCCAGGTAACAAGTGACATGACAAGATGACACGGCCTCAAGGTGTGCCAGGGGAGGTTTAGGTTGGGCATGAGGAAGAATTTCTTCACAGAAAGGGTGATTAAACATTAGAATGGGCTGCCCAGGAAGGTGATGGAGTCACTGTCCCTGGAGGTGTTTGAGAAAGTACTGGACATGGCACTCAGTGCCATGGTCTAGATGACAAGGTGGTGATGGGTCAAAGGTTGGACTTGATGACCTCAGAGGTCTTTTCCAACCTAAATGATTCTGTGATTCTGTCTGTCTCATTAAGAGACAAACAAAAGGCAGCAGGAAAGGTTCAGAACAGATCCAGAGAAAGAATTTTTAAAGTAATAAGAACAAGGTAATAGAAATTTAGAATCTTCCAAAGCACCAACATTGTCAATATTTCCAAGACATTATTGCCAACCATGTATTTCATGGGCATCTGAAGCTACTGACAGAATAGCATGTTCTTGTTAGAACCTGTGTGTGTTTTGGTGTTGCTATATTTTATAAACAAGGTAAGTAATGTGTACTAGAGAATAATGACAGAAACATTACTGGAAGGCCAGCAGTACATAAAACCCAGAATGAAAAGTCATATCAGGAGCTGCATCCATTATGTATACAAGGTACATATAGGGCAAATCCATTTTTTTCTGTCTCTGAAGGAAGCGATCTTTCTGATTTCAATGGAAACCTTAAGTGCTTCTAGTTGATTTGAGTTTAAAAAAAAAAAATCAAGATTTTTCATGAATCATTTGAGATCAATGGAAGCATGCCACTATGAGTTAATTTTGAATCACATGCATGTTTTTTCAATTTGTTGAATTTTCTTTCAATTTTTAGTTGAATATCACCACAGACAGAGCAAGAGCTTCAGCTGTTATATGTGGATATCTGATATAATTGAGGTGTTGCTATTTAGAATTGAATCTCACCCATGTTGTTCTAAAATTTTGAATTTTTAAATATTTGTTTGACTTCACTTAAAAGCTTAATTCTTAGTAGACTAAAGTCAAAATCAATCTTTAAGCTATTATTTGGGGCTTTCTTAAACATAAAACAAACTTGCTTTTTGGGAAACTTGAAGTCTATAATTTGCCCAGCAAAATATTGGTAGCCACACCTGAGAAAACTGGTGGCGGCTCAGAAACTATTTGCCAAAATCTTGTGCAGCATAAAGCAGTCATAATTTATCATTAAATTTACCCTTGAGTTTTCACAGATGCAATATTAGTCTTCCTGAAAGATGTTTTGTTTGTTTTCAATGGAATGAGCATCTTTAGCTAGGAACTTACAAATTATTACTGTGAAGAACTAAAACCCACAAGTAAAATAGGAAAGAAAGAATTCAGTTTTTCGCCTACAACTTTTTTTCATAGTTTTATGCAATATGTATCTGTGTGCAGCTCCATACAATCCATAACTTTAAAAATCAACATTAACTGTTCTCCACCGAAAATTTTCCTGTAATTACAAATATTTTGTAATTACGAGTAACAATTACAAATTGTTACAAGCCTTCAAAATTTAAATAACTTTCTTTTCCAATAGCATCCGTGTAGCTTAATTTGAATTCTTCCCAAGGAATTGGCCATGTAGGGTTGAATTATAGCAATAACAACTGAATTTAAACTGCTTATCTGCGTAATCGTGATTAGACGTTCTTGTGTTGATGGCTGGATGATATGCAATTTCATCAGTTTTTTCTTACAGTCAGCTTTATTTAATATGCATTTAAGCAAGATGTAGTAAAACTGAAAAGAGGGCACTTTACGTAAGACAACTTTATGCTTATGCTAAAGCCACAAGAGAAATGTTTTCGTGTCTTAGTCATATAAATATGTAGATTCTCTGAACACATTTTGGATCACGCAGTGGTCAATAAACCCCACTTTGAAGTCAGTGTCAAGTGGCCCAATTACCATTGCGTAAAAATTAACTTTTCCACAACAATAAATCCCACATGTTCAAAATAATTTTTTGTTCCATTCTAAAAGCAAACAGTTGCTGGAACAATGTGTTTCCCTCGAAAAGAAAATGTTTGTTCCTAAGCAAATGTTTCCAGCTCCTCAGCATGTTGTTCTAATTCATTATTTTTAATTGCTCTAGAAATATTTCTGTTGTGTGACACTTTCATATGGGATTTTCTTTTACCTCAAAAGGAATATAGAGTCTCAGCAATAGAATTCTTATATTGCACCTTATATCTTGATCCTAAGGTCGGTTTGTCTGACATACAATTTTACCTTCTTTTTATAAGTCTTGAATTTCTGTCAATGTTTACATCAAAAGAGGGGGTCAATAGAGCATCAGTTCCAATATTAGTTTCAGAGTTCTGATAAATCTCATTTATATGGATATTGCTATAAGTCAGACACTTTCTATACCAATCTTTGGTGATAGCATTATTATGACAGAAAGGAAAGAATTTGCATTCTTATCCAATGAGGTGCACCGAGAAAGATACGTGAAAAACAGACCTCGTGAGCTTCCTGTGTCATGAAAAGCAGACCTGAACTCTCAGTCTGTGGTGTGTTGATGTGTTACCCGCTCCTGACAGACATTGCACTCACCCAACAATTGCTGCAGTCCCTGCGGGCAGCACCCGGGGAATCATTTCCTTCCAGGAAAGCGCTGGCTCAGGTTAACGAGGAGCCCGTTGCCAGGTCTGAGCCGTCGCATGCTGCGCGAGGTTATTTGCGCAGCTCAGGAGACTGCATTGCAGGCCATAATTCCTTTTTAACCCTGCCATGCTCCTGCTGCCATGGAAACTCCAGGTGCCTTTGACAGACAAGCGGTGAAGTTTTCACTCAGCATTTTCTGCTATTTCTTTTAACAGGCCTTACCCACTGCCAAGCTTGTTGTAAGGGCTCACAAATCATTTGAAAATATAGGTTTAAATCATTGGGAAAAGCTCAGGTAAGACATGAGTTAAGACCAAATCCTCTGATAACCAACACAACTCACAGATAAATCATAGAATAATTTGGGTCAGAAGGGGTCTTAAAGATCATCTTGTTCCAACCCCCTGCCATGGGCAGGGACACCTTCCATTAGACCAGGTTACTCTTTGCCTCATCCAGCCTGGCCTTGAACACCTCCATAATCTATAGTTATTTCCAGGTAAATGATCAATATTTATTTTCCATTGGGCAATGCAGAAAGTTAAAAGGAATTTGATATTTTCTGCATCTATTTTCAGAAGATTGGAAATAAAGACAAAGCTTTGTCCCAATTCTGTTATGGGAATAATAGCTCAATTTTACTCCTGGCAAAGTGTTGTTTATTATTATTATTACAGTGGCATATTTAGAGAGACTATATTTATATTTTTTCTTTTTCTGTAGAAAAAGATACTTTGTTGCTGATGAAGTAATTTTCTTCCTTGTTGCATCCAGTTCTCAGGGTTTTTTGGGTTGTAAAGTGGTTTATTAGTCAGTTTGCCATTGAATTTCCTTTGCTCCCAGTTTATAATTTGCATCTAATCTGACTTTCATACTGCACAGCATCTTGCCTCATATTTCTAAAATGAAGACACACTAAATTCAAGCTTCATCATTCAAATGATTTTTTGTGGACTTCAACACAAGAACTACATGTCATGAAGCCATGATAATGTCATATTATCTATTTCAATATTTCATCTGCAAACCCCTATGACTCAGGTGAATTTTGGTAATTCAACAGGCAAAGTCCCTGATCAGTAAACGGTATCAAACCAGTTTACCCAGTAAATGTCTTGTTCAGCCACAGCATGATTCCCACTTTCTCAGCTCTGTTTTTTCTCAGTTTATGATGCTGGAGGAACATGAACCCACCCAGCGTCCCAGGCTACAGAAGACATTGAGTAAGTACAGATAAACACCCTTCCCCACCCCACTTTCAAATCCCTCAAGGCTTTTTGTAATCAAAAAAATCACTGGGGCCTCCCTGAACAAGTACAACATTTTCATTACAATACAATGCAAAAGGAATGTGAATTGGCTGCTTCCTTTGATACCACTGTGACATTTTAAAAAATTTCTCATTTCAAAACAATTTTTCACCCTCCCGCTCCCCGAGTTGCATCCTTCAATTGCTACTCATACTTGTAAGTCAGGAGGAATTCATGATCTTGCACAATAAATAACAGGTCTTGGTTGCTTGGTAACTATAACCTCTTGGTGGTTTATTAGGAGCATTGTTGAGAGAAAATAGGTGAATATTCTAATTTGCAATATATTTGGGACCATTTCTTTGCAGGTTTGCTTTTTGTGCTCATAGCATGTGCCCCTTTTCCCATTTGTGCAGAGATTAATGCTCCCTTATCCCACTGTGACAGCTGTGCATCATTCCACACCACGGGCATGAGTACGCTCCTATTTGTGTTCATACAGGTAGATTTTTCTGCAGCTCTCTAGAAGCCCCTGAAAAATATATCCTGTGAAGTAGAAGAATGTGTAAGGGTAAGTAGAATGTGGGTCTTTCAGATGTTAAATTTTTATTTAAAATTTCTGGGAAAAAGCTGGTCAAAATCCTGTCTTCCAAGCTGTATTGAGTGATAACACTTGTTAGTAAAAAACTTTCCAAGTAATAGATTTTCAGCTTGTAGGCCTTTTAAAGCGAAACAGCAACAACTGTATGCTGTGTTGTTGCCAATGTATTTTGCTTTCTCATCTACATAAATTACAATAGCAGCCAGTGATCGCGGCAGGGCTGTATGAACACAGCTCAAAGATAAGATTAAACAGAAGCAAGCGGGCTAAACACAACACTAGCATTCCTGTCAAATTATTAAATAACTAATTCATTAAACCACAGAGCCAAATTAGAAAACTGGCCATTTGTGCATGTAGACACACTGTAGTTAGGGTAATTGGGACCAGCTGTTGTACTGTTTTGCTCCTGGAAGGGATCCAACGCTATTCGAAGGCAACGTCAAAACATGGAGGCAGGCTGCAGAGTGATGATAGTGTTTCTGCTTCCACACTTCAAGCCCTTTTTTTTCCTCAAGCGGTTTATCTGACAGTCGTGATGACTCAAGCTCCGTCCAGCTCATCTAGCAATCATAACCCAGCTGGAAGGATTGCACCCGGAATTAGTCGGTGAAAAGCACATAATTGAAATCTCTCCCAGTAATTCATTATGGAGAGAGCTTTGCCAGCCCAAAACATACACCCACTTTTACATGTTTTTACATCAGGAATTAAGAAAAACCTTTACCTAGATTAAAAAGGAAAAATAAAAAGTAAGCTTTTCAATTACGTTTTGCCCAGATTCCTAGTCCCAAATGTTTTCCATAGGGAAGAACAAACTATTGCAAAATCTCATTTTTAAACTTGGCAATTTTGGTGTTATTGCACAGCACAGTATGAAAGCTTACATAAATGCAACCTATTAAGGGTACTTCATGAGTGTCTGAAAAAGACTACACATTAAGTAATCTTTTATTCCATGACACATATTTGGGTCAAAACAAAAATGGATTTAAGAAAAATATTGCAAATTCTACAGTATTATGTATATGTTTGTGAATTCAATTCTCATTTCCAAACAAGCAAATCTAAACAGTAACATTGAAAATGTTATGTTGTTTACACGCTCCATGTAAATTTAAAATATAAATTTTCTATTCTCGATGAAAGTATTCTTGTTTGAGATATAAGGAAATCCAATTTGATAGAATTAAAGCAGATTTGTGTCATTTTAACCAAGATTCAAACGTGAGGAATTTCAAGTATCTTTACACTACAATTTGTTGTTAATATGTTGCAGACAGAGTGGACAGGAAGCCCCTGGCTCTACTTTTTCACTTGCCTTGAGCAACAGATTATGATACTTAAGTTGTTGACATTTTTCTACTTTTTAAAGGACTGAAACAGAATGAAATCTTCCAGAAGGGAAGCATATTTTGGAGGGCAATGGGGGAAATAAACAGATACAACCAAGCCTCAAAACAAATACACTGAGCCTTAAAAAAATTTCAAATTAAAAAAATAAAAAAGACTAAGAAAAGGTACTTACTTGTGCATTTAATTTTTTTTTTCCCCTTTATTGAAAAGATTTTTATTTTTCAGCTTAATGTGACACTTTTAAAGTTGTATCCCTGTCTGTTCTCTTGATTGCTTTTCATCTCTGACAGAAGTTTGCAGCGGATAATCAGAGGAGATGGACATACCAGCTGTAGGCTATAACACAGGATGATATGTTCTACAAAGACTGATGCTCTATTCCTCAAACCAGAATCTGGGCACACAGAGCTGTACAACACCCAAGCTGTTTATTGCTATTCAAAATCTGTAATTGCTACTTCAGGCTTTACACAGCTTTGAGAAATCAGGCTCAAAGTATCTTCTTGGCATGGTGCTGTGTCCTCTGGATGCACCAGCTCAGGTTAGTCCTAGCTTGGGGATCACTACTGGCAAGGTAGTGTACAACTGTGAACATTCACATATTTATGGAAAACATATTGCCACAGAAAGCAGCACTCTGCTGTATAAATATTTCACAGCTTATCTTGGGAGGCATAAAATAATCTTGACTGCAAATTAAGTCTCTGTTATTCATTTGTCTTCTAAAGCAAATTTCTGAGGACAGCTAAAAAAGATTTTTCCTTGATTAAGGACTCCAAATCCTCCCATAACTTAAGGCACTCTCCTCTGAGTAGATTAAAACTCACACAACAAAATAAAAAAGAGGCAGCATTATTACCACTGCGGCTCTTGGCCACAGTCTATTGCCAGGGTTGGGCTGAGTCATATGTGAGGGTCATCTGAATTAAAAGCCTTAGGCATAAACAGACTTTAAAGAAAATGAATGTAAATTATTAAAATTCTATTTTCAATTATATAACTAAACCCCAGTCACTGACAAAGTTGTTTTTCCTCACCAAAGTAATCTCAGGATTATAATCTGAAATGCATACTGAGGATCAACGCTAAATACAACATTACGGTAAGTGTGTAAATCGCTAATTCAGAGCGAATGTCTCACTGACATTACAATCAAGCTTCCACTTTCCTTGGCTCTTTTTATCTTAGAATATGAGCAGGAAAATAACACAACTGAATACCTAACACTCAAACATTTCCTTTGTTGTAAATGTAAATAAAACTCAAGAGCAATCAAACCTTAAAAGGTATCATTAAAATGTCTCAGGCCATATACATCACCGAGAAAACATAAGTATATGTATGTCTTAGTTTTGAGACAAATTTAAGAGAGGACTCTCTGGAACAAGTCCTTTTCTCTGAAAGGGTTATAACAATCCCTTTCCACCAATAGGGAATGAATACTAATAGATGAATGTGAAAAGAAATGGTTTAGTAACAAATAGAATGCCCAACCACAAGGCAAGGGGAAAAAAACCCACCAAACTGTTAAGCACTAAACCATCAGAACCCACTTCCCACCTCCCCNAGCAGCTACCTGGTGTCGACTTTTTCTCCATGGCAGTCATGACAGATGAAACAGCTGGGCTGGAGTCTTTCCGTGTGCTCTCTCTCCCCAGCTTGGCTCCTCCTCACTGCCTGCTGTGAATTACCTCACACCTGAGGCACCTGGCTGTGAAAGATTGTCATATAAACTCTTGGAAACTTGAGTGATAACAAAAAAGTGTTTAAGCTCCTGTATTTAGTTATGTACTACAGTAATCCTATGCCTCAATTTCTAATTATTTTCAAGTCATTAAACTGTGTTCTATGAGATCTTTTTCATATGGGGAAAAACATTTTTGTGGAATCTCCAGCCCTGGCCCTAATTGCTGAGCGTCACTTAGTGCAGTAAGGCAAAATTACCTCTACTGAGGTAACTGCAAGCTGGTTCTTGAAACTCTTCAATGAGCTGGCTTTTAAAAGTAAAGTATAGAGGGATTTGGAGGTTTTTTAATTTTATTATTTTTTCACTTTTAGTAAACAACATATCACTACTACAGAGTTTAGATGAATTATGAACAGATGAATTACTTACATTATGCATGAAGATGGCTTTGTCCTGTCAGATTCATTTGTGATCTGGAAAGCAGAAGAATGCAAGGAGGTCCTATATCCGTTTCTTCTGTGCCATTGACAGTGGAAGGCAGGGCACTTATCTGTAAAAATCTCAAACATACATACATGGATTGCAAAACAGGAGGATCTCTTACATGTGAACTAACAACCTGATCTCTTAAGTGAGAGCATCTGCTTCAAATTTTTCTCTACTCTTTAGAGAAATTCCTGACAGTGTCTGTCTTTATACCCCGATTTTGATTAATAAGAATCTCAAACTGTTGTTGATTTTAGACCTAGACACTACTTATTCATTAGAAACTGAAGACAACCAATTTTGATAAACAGAAGATGTTTGTTTCACTCTGGAAATGAGACCATCAATTTGGTCATATGTTGCAGAATAGTGAAGCCAGTGGTATTTTCCTACCTCAATAGAAAAAAAAAAAAAGCAGAGTCAAAACAGCTGTTTTGCCTGTTTCTGGACGAGGATTTCTGAAATATCTCTCTTTACAAGAATCTTTGTGTTTTTCAAGATTTTGAAGCTGCCAGTTTAGGAAGATTCCCACAGGCAAATCTCAAAACACCGCATAAGCTTTTAATTCCCTCCACTCCCCCTCCTCAACCTTTTTCAAAATTTTTTAAAAATTAATTTGTGCATTAATTCTATTATCTGGGCCCGTGTCCCTTTGCCTAATGTCTATTCAAGTATATGGTGAGATGTCCAGCAAAGCAACCAGCTATTTTCCTTGATTTTGTGAGGGGCTTTTTTTTTTTTGTAAGTGTAGACTTGGGGTTCCCGTAGCTTCAGGAATCACATTGGCATGCAGACGCTCACCTGCTCCAGTTGCTGGCACCAGACACCTGTGTCTCACAATCTCTCCTCAGTGTTTTCCCTTGCATCCCATGAGTCCACTATCCCTTTTAGGCAGCACCCAAGGTTGGTCTGGGGGGGCCTTTCCTTTGAACCACCAGGATGGGCCTTGCTCCCAGACTGTGGGGCTGACAACCCTCCTGGCACAGCCTCAGGAGGAGGCAGATCAGGGTGTTCATCCACCTACCAAGGTCATGAGGGCTCCCCTACCCACCTTTTCTCCTCTGTTCTCCTTTTCCTGCATGGATGGGAGCCTTTTGTCACATAACAATTATTGTGTGAAGAGAGGAAGAGTTTGCTAGAGAAATCCAATTACCAGGATACGATTAGGGTTTTCAGATAGGTTCATTAGTGGACTGAACAACCATAAAGTTACTCCAAATCGAAGTCAAATAATGTATCAGTTAAGCTAGCTGAGCAACAGAGTCAGTTCAAGCTGAATTTGAGCATACCAAAAATAAAGTGAATTTCTGTGACACTGCATACTCTCTGAGCCATGAAAGTAATCTCATTGCAAAGTATTTGTAATCATTTCTGGACACTGTTAAATTTTGTAGAAAGCAAATTAGTTACAGTTGTAGGAAAAAAATCTGAAATGTCAACAATGGAATCTTTTTGTTGATTGCAAAAGACATTTTCCATCTGGTCCCAAGCATGAAAATATCCTGAAGTGACCTGCATATGCCAGAGCTCAGCTGAACAGAATGATAATGTAATTCTGCAAAAGTCTCCAAACAGGGAAAAGCCTTTTCATTTAGGGCTAGTTCCTTCTTCCACTGAAGACAATAGCAGAAATTCGATTGACTCACTCTACAGGTCTCAAAGACATCCAGTAGAATTGTGTTTGGTAAGCAGACAGACACACAAAGAAACTATAGGGGCAAATTATATTTGGGGCAAATAATTGGCATAGATAAAGAAATCTAAAATAGCATCCTGTTGATCTTTGGAGTTTACAGTCAGAATACAGCTAAGATAATATGGTACACTGAAACTGCTTGTATGAGCTACAGTTAATGAAAAGGACTATTTCCCCATTGCAGGGAGAAGGAGGAAGAATTGCAGTGGAGGAAGAGTTACAGAGTGGTTGCAATCTCAACAATGCACATTTTTCTCCTCTTTATAGCTTCCTCATGTGAAATCACAATACATTGCCTCCTACAACTGCACACAGTAGAACCCAGTTACAACGAGTCTTACTGAAATGCTCATAAGCACACTTACAGCTGTCCAAATGGATCTTGTAATGGACACCAAAAAATGGATATGAAAATCTTCCTATCAGCCACTGCACACATGGACTGTGACAGGGGTTAAATTAGCCAGAATCATATAACAGATAATATTTTTAGATATTAAAATGAGAAAATTAGTATTAATCATCATAAATATTAAGGCCATAAATCTAACTGCAATAGTGATGTAGTGAGCTAGTTTCTTTATTTTTTCATCTTAGGTTGTATTTTGAATAGGATTTTACATTTTTAAGGTCTAGCTTGCTGATTTCTGTGCCCATGTCCAATTTTTCCAATTTATTATTTTCCAAGTATTTCATAGATCTGCATAGAGGATACAACAATGTTGTGGGTTTGGAGTTTTTTTTTCAAGGAATTTTTTTTTTCCCATTGGTTACCTGAAAGGAAGACGCTGTGAGGGGAGGGGGTTGTCCGGGAGAAAAATGGGGGTACTTAAGGGACAAAAGATGTAGCCAGTGCCTTGGCATACCTTTGGAATGGTTCAGGAAGGGGGGTGGGCGGAAGGGGAAGCAGTGTGGTTTTTTAGCAGTGGTTCTAAACAGGAAGAGACAGTAGATTTCTTCCCATCATCTGCAACCAATGATTATTTTCAAGCTGTAATAAAACACAGACATGCTTTAGATGTACGTTTGAATGTGGTATTTTCTTCAAAATTATTTTCTGCTAAACTTGAAGTACTAGGTTCCATATTTCTAAATTTAGTTCTTTTCCACAGTTATAGTAGAAATTGTGTGTTCAGAGGGTGAAGTACCTGTAGTTTCACAGACTAACTCCACCTGCCAAAGGCTGCATCACACCAGAGACATCGACTCATACACATTAATGGTTTACACATACTTAACTAAAGAAATGAGAGCCAAGAAAACCTCCTGACCACTCAGAAGAGAAAGGAAGATGAAAAATGTAAAATGAAGTGACTATCAAAATATTTATCTCAGCTATTATGATATTATTTTAACAAATTCCTATTTGCCAGGTAATAAACCATCTCTTCAGGCTTAGCTTTTGAAATGATGTGGGATATGTGCACAGTGTCCTGGTGGAAAAGGATACACAGCACCCACCGGCTTAGTCAGCCAGGCCACATACCCCTGAGGCTCCCATCATGTTTAGGAAGGACCAGGAAGAGAAACTCAGGAGCACTTTTTGGAGTACCACTCTTTGGAATCCACTATATTCCCATGTACATGGACACATGGAAAGGCAAAATAAACTCTCCACTTCTGCTTTTTCTTTTGAGAAAAAGCCAAGTATTTGACACTGCCACCACCCTTGTCAGGTCCCAGTGCTAAAGGTTCTGGTAATTCTTCCATAGCTGTGTGGAGTGAGAGTTTTTCCTCCCTTCAGAGCTGGTCACAGTTAAGTTCTAAATTCATAACTGGAGCATAATTCACACAGCAATTTACATGCACCAAGAGATTATGTGGCCTCACTCTGGAATGCTGCACCACAAAGGAAGTTTCTATAGTTATTTAAAGCAAGCAAGCCTTTCCCCAGCTATTAAAGAAATTTAATCTTCTTATCCCTATATGGAAGAAGTCTTTGTTTATATGAAAAAAAAAATCCCCTTACAATGTCCTATCCCCTCACTGTTAAGTTTTCTGCTCTTTTTTGCTTTGGCAAAGAAATTGTGAAGGAATGTGAAAAACTTTTATTGGGTGTTTATTATCAATTACCAGATAATGAAAACCAGCAAAGTTAATGAAAAAAAATTTATCCATGGATTTAGGGCTAGATTTTCCTTTTCCCATGGGAAACCCTGTAAGAGGACAGAGAGGAAGCAATCTGCGAGGTTTCTCAGATGGTTCCAGTGAGGCTGAGGGACGGGCAGAGTTATTTTCCACTCCCCTCCCTCACTGAACAATCACGGAATCTGACCCCCGTATCTTGTAAGCTGTGGCAGAGAATCAGGTGTGTTCTTCAGCAGAAGAATTAGTTCAAGCTTCCAGGGCTTCCTCCACTGGCTGCTCATGAAGACCAAAGCACAGGCAAGGCAAACAGAAGAACCTGCTGGCTCCTGCTAAATTCCCTCCTTGGCAAATGGGCAAGAAGGATGTTAACAGGCAAAGACCTACGCAGATGAAAAGCTCCATCCCAAAAAAAGCTGCCTGGTGATACCTTTTACCTTGGTTTCTCAGAGAATTTGAGAGATAGATTGCAAGTTGTGAAATCTGACTCTCTCTTGGATGTTTTGCTAGGCATTGTCCTAAATGCTGTGTTTGTGTACAGTGTCCTACACCAGTGTACACCCATTACTATAAAGACAGCCACAGGAAAAGGAATTTGGCATCTCTCCCACAAGAGTTAATCACACCCTTCGAATACATCACCTTTTTTCATGCATTTCATCTTGGATATTCCTGTTATACTCCAGGACAATTCCAAGGAGAAAATCACCTTCTGTGCAGATGAAAAGATATTGTATTTATAATATAATTCTCACATAGCAAAACACTCAAAAAAAAAAAGCCACAATAACTATCAATCCAAAGTGCTTGTGAATGACCATGTGGTTACAGGTGCATAATCAAGATATGCATGACACTAAAGCTGATACAAAAAATAATCTCTTTCATCCGCAAGATTCACCTCCAGTCCTTTGGGTTTCTAATACTAAATATTTATAATTCAAGGATTCTGCTTGGAGATGAGTGTGTTTTGGAGTTTTATGTAGGGTGGAACAAGAAGCAGAGAAACCAAGATCAAGCTCAGTTGATGTCAACACCTTTATAGACACAGATGGTTAAATCTGACACTAATTGTTAGGCATGCCGAGGGGGAAATAGCAATGTGGAATTATTATTACATTGTGTGAATATTTTATTTCATATACCAAGGCTTGAGCACAGCTGAGATTCCTGATGTGAAAATATCTAGAAGGCATATTTTACTTCCCAAGAGTTTTAACATAGGCAATAAAATTTTATCTTGATATCCAAATGATATTTTATTTTTATAAGGGGTAAGAGGTCCATATGCATTTCTAATCATATCCACATCCAGCATTATTGCCCTAATGAAAGGTCACAAGCCATAACTCAAAATAAAATACCACCTCAAACATCTAAGTCTACAAGTCATTAAGCAGTGATCATCATGTGTTTCCCCAGCTGTGATAACATAAGTCATGTTGTTGGGTTTTTTACCCCTTATTCCAGCCTCTGCTGATCAGAAAACTTACTTCTCTGCTGTGCTTCATGGCCTGATCAACCATTTATCAATATCAGCAGAAATAAACTACCTCTAGGCTTTTTGCAAACTGACCAGATGTCAGTTTGATAGAGAACACTGATCTCATTAATCCAAGCTTTTCTTCTCCCACCCTACTTAGGAAAGGTATCCCTTTGCCATGGCTGGCTATTGTTTCACTGGCCATTTGGACTGGAAGAAAGATTATTTATCATTTCATGAGACCTGAATATTAATAAGAAAGAAAAGAAAAGCAGATAGGGAGGGGAAATACTAAGGAAGCTAAGTCACTGTACATGGGTGTTGAACTATAAGCTGCCATGAAAGGCTAAAGTATGAAGCCTGTGAGGAAGTGGGGGGAATCACAGCCCTGGTGGGTGGTGTAGGGAAGCTGGGAATACAGAGAACCAGAGCTGTGGTGGGAGGCCAGCACGTGGGTTGATGTGATCAAAGGCACTTGTTTCCCACAGCAGGCCCCCAGCAGGAAGCAGCTGGGGCTGGGAACACCGCTGGAGGAAGGCTTCTCACAGTAAGAGAGTGATTTGGTGACCAAAGGAGTCGTTCCATGGTTCCTGGTGAGCCTCTGGTTCTTGTGTGGGAAAGGAAGTGTAGTGGATACTCTCCACCAGCCTTGGCTGTTCATCACTTCTGTTACCAGTGGGTTTATTTTCACTTCTATTAGTATGGTTTTCTCCAAGACAGCTAATTTAAACTTTGCCACACCCCTGACTTTTTTTTTAGGTTCTTGCATAAAGTTCATTCATCTCTAAATTTCTTAAGGAGATGTTCTTTCAGTCACCTAGAAAAGCTTTCTCAGTTCTCTCACTTTAGGTTTGATGTTTCACAAGTAATTCTACTCCTCCTTGACTCAAGTTTTCCATAGTCATTAATAGTAGTGGTTTGGATGCATTTGACACCTGTAGATGCTGGCACTGGGAAAACAGGACAGTGACAAACTCAACCAGTCTTTTTCCTAACCAAAAATGAGCACCAGGAGAGTTACTTGTCAATCTTTTCAGGAACAACAGTTTCAATATCCAGACTGAAGAAGTATCAAATCAGAAGACTGGGTGAAAAATAACCTACTCCCATCACTTTATATCATAACTTAAGAAATTATTTATTACTTAATTCTTTCAACAAAAAAGCAATCAATGCTACATCTATTACATCTTAAATAAGTATAACTTCCTAAGGTAGATCCACTAGGTAAATAAATTCCTGTATTTTTAATAGGGAAAACCTTATTAGCTGTCATATATATCTAATTGAATACAAACAAAATACATAAAAGAAATGAAGTTCTGTAGCAGCTTTGGGGGTTAGATTTGATCTCAAGATGAACAAATAATAGTAACAATGAAATAGAAATGCTAACTCTCATTATAAACTCTTCATTGTCAAATTAATAAGGGTACTTATTTTTGCATATCTTAGAGATCTTTCTTCAGGAAAGAAAATTATTTGTTACCAAAAGTATCTCTATTAAGATTTAGCTCTGTAATTACAAATACAAACTTAATTAAGAAATACAGTTAAATTAAAACCGTGTATCCCATGGCCTAAGCTTATTGATGAATGTTGCCTAGGTACGACTAACACTTCATCACAGCTGTACCTGGGAGACAAAATTATTAATAGAAGTAATCCAGACTATTTCTAACCCAGGAGACCTTTCCAGAGAGAAAGAGTCCCTCCCAAAATCCCAGCCCCGCTAGGGACTGGCTAGTTTCTGCAGGAAACAGCATGGCTGTTTCTGCAGGAAAGCTGCAGGCCTATTGCTGGTGTAAACCCTTGTATTTCATATGATGTGTTGATGTGCTCCTCAGACATACAGACGCTATTTAAAACACTTGGCAAATGTAACAGTGGGGTGATGTCTGGGAGTTACAGCAATCCCATATCTGGTAAATAAAATTCTCTCTATTATAAATAAAGCAGACCAAATTCACAATGCATAAAAATACGTTGCAATACATTTAATGAGGATGTTTCCCAATATTGTAGTGCAGCATGTGTTTATCTTTTTTGGATGTCTGTCCACTTTTATGCCTTACATTGTTTATTCCCTTCTTTCATTTTCCCTAGTTAGAAACAACAGGAAGTAGTGTCACACGCTCAATCAGCTCCTTGAGGACCATAAGTGAATGTCCCACAGATGGTTTGCAGACCACCCATTATACGTTATGTTCCTTCCACTCCTGTTGTGTTCCTTTCACTCCACAGCTTGGAGCCACAGCATCCCTCTGCACACACGAAGTCCCCAGGGAGCTTCTGGGAGCGTTGCTTCGATGTTCACTGTGCCACAAACACAAACAGGAACGTGGCGTGTTTGCTCTGCCATTCGCTGGTCCATCCCCTCTTGGAACGCAGGGGATGGAAAGTGCAATGAATGCAGGCAGAGAACCACCCCACACACAGAGCCTGGGATGGAGCACTGCGGGTCCTTGGTACACACAGACACATCAGGGGCTTGCTGTACACAGACATAACCCTTGTATAACTCCCCTGTGCTTGTTCCCTTGTCCTGTGCTTCCTTCTTATTTTCCTTATGGGGGCATCAATCGACACAGAAGTCACTTGGCACATTTCCTTTGAGGATACACTGCCAAGAGTACCATGTCACATTTTTCACCCCCGCAGCTGCCTCGTGCCCCTTACACCATCAGCTACCCGAAAGAATACGGGGAAGGTGTCAGAGCTCACCCCCATTTCAGATCAGTGTGACTTTGCAGCTGTTTGTAGTGGGAGGACAAAGGGTTTAAAGGTGTCTGTAACAAATCAAACATAAACCTATTAAAAGTGAGAAAAATCTTGTGTCATCAATTCAACACAGGGAAATGGAGCAATAAAAAGTACTTTCCGGTCATTTTAGAAGAGAAGCTTTCAAGTTTGAGGGTAGTGTGCTTTGCACATCACTCTTGAGAAGAAGTTGCCAGAACAGGATCAAATATTTGCTCAGCTATTGCTCAGCACTGCCACAGGAGGACTGTCCCATCTCCCTGCAGGTTCCACTGTACCCAGAGACTCACTGGGCGCAGTGTTTCAAAACCATCACGTTTTCTCATTTATTGACCCGTAGGTCAGAATTTGTCTCTATAAAATCAAAATTGCAGTTTGTTTCTATAGCTGACTTAGTTGTTTGAAGGTTTTTTTGATAGCATTATCCCATCCTTCCCTCTCACAAGTAAAAATAATCTGAAAAATATTTGCAGGCCCACTGCATTTGTTTTAACTCTCAGATGCCTCATCAGTATTCCTAAAAGTGCAGACATTGTGGAGACATGTATGTAAAATGAATCAACCTTTCAAGGGAAAGATGTCAGGATTTGACATGTACAAACATGGGAACTTTCAAAGTTGTGTGTTGGGGTTTTATTTTTTTACTTTAAGCTGGCTTCTGTCACCAATTCATCCCGCATACGGTTCTTGGGTAAGCCACCTTTTTGTTGTTCTTTTTTGTTCCTCAAAAAGAAAATCTCTGTACCTATCAATCTATGCACAGTATCTATTTAATCTATGGCAAGGATCCAACTTTTTTGTACACAGCTTTCAGTTATTCAGTGCTTGCTGTCAAGACTAATGCATGCCTATCAGTTTCTATCAACGCACAGGGGATGAATATGACATTGCATTTTCCCCAAATGTCACCACGTTCAGTATGTAATAAAAGCTCAGAGTTTAGGCTAAATCATAGTACTCTGGGCTCAGATTTACATGAAGTTGCTCAGAGGGAGGATGTGGGGGTTCTTTGATAGCACTGCCATAGCACCCTGCATGCGCTTTATTCCTTGGACAAAAAGTTTTGGTGTGTTGGCTTGGGGCACGTAGGACCCAGGTAGAGTGCCTTGGTGTAAAGGGTGAAAATCCTGCTTTCCCTCTCTCTAAACAGTCAAGGACAGAGTGCCACATGCTGGGTATGCTTTGTTCTTGCTGTGTCACACAGACAGCATTTGCTTAAAGCTGATGCCTTATTCTTCATCTAGATTATACATATTTCCTATAGGTTAGTTCACATTTTATATCTCTTCTGTAAACTCACTCTGTCGACGTGCAGTAAGCGATGGCTTTCTGGTCAGTTCCAGAGATTCTAATTAAACTAACATTAAATTCCTATTTTAGGGAGTTCCTTCTGTTCAATCTTATTATATTGGGCCACGATAGCTTGAGGATATTCATACAGGTGCAACTTCAAACAAAAACCTGTCAATACATGAACTTCCTTTCATTATTTGTTGCAATATTTCTACATTCAGTAGAACAACATGAAGTGCAGAGATTATCACTGGTGTCTACATCTATAATTTCTTCACTAAAAGGAGTAAAATTTAATAAATTTAAGTTGAAGCATAAATTATTCCTATTGTTTGATATGCATCAAGAAAAGGTTATATCTCAGTCTAGCCTTATTTATTTATTTGTTGCTTTGCTTAGGTTCTTTATTTTATTCTTTTCAGTTTAGCTCTCCAGAAAGTCAGTAAAGTCATTATACTAATTGAAGAGAATAATTTGAAGAAATACTGTAGGGAATTCTGACAGAACATTTAATTGCACATAATTAAAATAAAGATAGTAAAACTCATTTGGTTGCAGCTCATGTAGTATTTAAGCTGTGGAAAGCATAAACCATAAAGAGTAACCCTTCCTTTTACTGTATTGATAAGCAAAGTCCATGGGACTTAATAAGGCCTATGGCTACCTCCAAATTGGAAACAGGATGCCTCAACTATCACTTGATGCAATACAGAAAGGGCCTTATCAGGTTGAATTTCAGATGGACATGAAACAATTCAGGCTGCTTTGTCTCTAGTTACAGAAGATGAGGGATGCCATTTGAAATAGCTTAAAGGATAATATATAGGGAGAAGCTGATGGCAGATTTTTCTTCTTCCTGGCATCCTTGTTTAGTCAGTAGTAAGCCTTGTGACTTGCTTGCACTGGCAGATGTATGTGAAGATGTACATAGCCAAGGCAGCTCTTGAGCTGTCAAGGGACTGTTCAGTACCACAGAGAAATTAAATGAGCATAAATTCATCCATTGTCAAGAACATCAAGTTTTAATATCATTCTTATTGTGCTCATCATTCTCTACTGATATTGTGCTTACCATTCTCCTGTGCTCATCACCAGGAAGGAGCTGGTGGGGAGGCTGCAATGACCATGGGATGGTGGAGTTGGAGATCCGCAGGAGACTTCAGGAGAGCAGTCTTTGGCTTCTTCAAGAACCTACTCAGTAGAGTCTAAAATAATGGGTACAAATGAAAGAGGGGAAATTTAGGCTGGGTATTAGAAAGAAATTATTTACTTTGAGGGTAGTTAGATACTGGAGCACATTGCCCAGGGAAGTTGTGGATGCCCCAACCCTGGAAGTGTTCAAGGCCAGATTGGATGGGGCTCTGAGCAACCTGGTCTAGTGGGAGGTGTCCCTGCCCACGGCAGACGGTTTGGAGCTAGATTATCTTTAAGATCATTTCCAACCCCTTAACATTCCATGATGCTATGATTCCTGTAGTCTGTGATGTAAGTGAAAATAGTTCTTAAATGTATTGTGATGTGGCATGGTTTCATTCAAGATTTGACACAATGCCCTCAAAAACTAGTCTTCTTGAATATGGGCACTGTGAGTGCACTGTGCTTTATAACAGGGGGGCCTTGTATACTATAGATTTGATAGCTTATTTTTAACTCCCAGAGTTTATACAGTGTGAGTCAGATTATTACAAAAACAGTAATGAGAACACCAGCAAAAAGGGGAAAATAGGATCTCCTGGCAGGATTCCACAGCAGTTACTTTGTCTTCTCAGTCTACGATTTCTCAAGATTCTGCTTTTAAGACAAACCTTTCCTAATTTGGGTTCTTATTGTTTGGTTTTTTAATTGCACCTCTCTTACATAGAGAATTTCTTCCTTTGCATCTGCGACCTGTTTTTCAAAGCAGATATCTTTCACAGTATGAGCTTTCCCACTCAAAGATCTACAACTCATTTTTGTAACTCTATACCTATCCTGCATACCTCTCATAAAGGAGGTGTTCCCAGGATACTTAAACCAGCTACGAGAGCCAAAGTTGCCTTCCAACTAAATCTATTCTAACACAAATTTCTTGGAAAAACTACTAGTATTTTCCAGAGGCTATGAAACTATTGTGACTATTAGAGTCTCAAAATCAGAATAGCAAACAAGCAAAAAGTCTCATTTCCTCATCACCAGGGGAAAAAAAAAAAGGATATTAAAACAAAAAAAAAAAAAAACACCAAAACAACCCAAAAAAGGAAAATAAACTTAAAATTGCATGTTAATCTAAAATGTTTCTAGCTTTGGAAATTTAATGTTAAAAAGACAAAAGATATGCCATTTCATAACATATTTCATTAAAAAAATTTCCTTTAGATTTGCAAACTATTTTTTTACTTGTTAAAGTGATTCACCCTTGGAAAAAAGGAAAACACAGGGTTTTAACTGGCAGGGACGTTGGTCCAGTCAATGTTTATAAGATTGGTTTTACAAATGCAAATGAATTTGAGAATTGTGAAACTGAGAATTTTCCATCTTTTTTATGTGCTCCATACAACAATTACAACTTTGACACAATCAAGTATTCAAATGTAAATGCTGCTATATCTATTAGTAGCTGGGTCAAATATTCACATGTGTTTTAAATGCCCAGCGTTAGAACTCTGTTGATCCTCTCCTTTAATTCAAAGCCAAAATATTTTAATGAAATTTCTGTATTATTTTCCAGTAACAACAGGCTTAATTCAGTATCTTTTTTTCTTCTAACATGAAAGCATAGATGTCGTAATTAATTTTTCACTACATAATTATCATTCCCATGAAATTGTCTGTAAAATTAGTAGGCATAAAATGCTTTCTCCAGTGCCTGAGTGGCTTGGAAGAATATGTTTCATTTTCAGAAGAGACTGAAGAACTCAGATAATTTTGACATTCTGGAGGACAGTGACTTCTAAGTCGCCCAGGAATTTTTGTCAATAGCAGTTGATTCAGCATAGAAAACATCATGAAATGCCAAAATCTCTCTGTTTTACTGTCTTGTTTCCTGAAGAAGTTTCTGTATACCTGTTTAGATTAGGCATACTGTATTCTGAGGTTTAGATTAGGATCACCCACGTATTAAAACAACACATTTATAAGTGGTCTGATCATTCTTGTTGACACCAAATGCTAATCAATAGCCTACAGTACTGTTATAAAATTACATTACAGGGTATCTAAATGTATACATACACATGAAAAGCTAAGAGATCTGAGGCCAAACCCAGGATGGACATATGTGAGCATTACCATGAGGAGAAGGTAGCAGCTGTAGCAATGCAATTGAGACCACTCAAAGGAACAAAGAGGTTGAGGCCACTCACAGAAACATGGCCATAATTGCCTCCCTCAGCCACTTCTGAGTGTATCATGACCCAAAATTTTATCGCTGCTAACATCCTGAAATAGTTATTTTAGCAATATGTTTATCCTTGTCTCCTAGCAAGACAGAAAAAAAAAAAAAAAGAAACTCACTGTTAGAGCTTGAGGCAATATTGCTCTTACCTTGTAAGGTCCTTTGCCTGAAGTGATTTAAATTGGCTTAAACCTAATTCTCTTCACCTCAGACAGGTCTCAGTCCTGTTTTAAGTTTTCATGTCCCAGTTTTTTGTACTGACGATTCCATCTAGCCATTGGCCCCATAAGCTCAGGCTAACACAACAAGTAGAAACTTGGAGTATCTGGAAAAATGGAACAAAAGCAGGACTGTCTGAAAGGTTAAAAGGTTTATTAGCAAACAATTTGTGAATTGGTAGTATCATTGCTGATAAACAATATCTCTATATACAGAAAAGTTACTAATTTTGAGATGAGTTACTTATTATAGTGGTGATTATGGTGATCTTGACATGACTTTAGGACTGTTTTTAAAGTTTAGGTAGAACCTGAAATCAAATATGGCTTTAATTGTTCCTCTTTCTGGCATGTTGACAGAGTAACTGTTCAAATGATTGATATCAAGTTTCTAACCTGTGATAATACACTTTTTATAAGGTATTTTCATAAAATGGCTATTCTGTGAAACAATTATTAATACATACTAATACAAATGACAGATAAATCAAAACTTCAGAGCTAATAATTTTGGCCATGATCCATGATGAGTTATAACTGTTCATTCTAACCTAGACCATGTAAAGATGGTTGCTTTCATGTAGCTCTGTGTGGAAACAGAGAGAGTTCAGCTGCTGATACCAGAACTCTGAATGGGTTGGTGATTTTTATAGCTAGATCCTTCATCTTTTCCTTACCATAAAAAAAATATTTTTGAAAAAATGTTTTGCACAGAAACTGCTTACTTTTTTAAAAAACTTGGAATTTGCATTGAAAAGTCAGATACATGGGCACATGCACACACACACACCCACAAAAGAGTATTTTTTTCGTCACAAAGGATGTCCAGGCACCATTACACTTTTATATGCTTGACTCAAAATATAGACAGTGTATAAATCAAATTTAGTTTTCATGGTAGATCCAACCATGCAGAATCAATGTAACCCTCTCTGCAATACAACCCTACCTGCAGATATGAATTAGTGGTGAAAATGCTGGCACATCATTAATGATAATATCCTCTCTTATCCCATTCCCAAGATCATAAATATGTGCTTCTCTCTTACTCCCGTGTAGGGAACTTATCAAACCTCAAGAGACCCAAGTTGGAGAAACTTGCTAAACAGATTCCAGGCTTGTTTTCTTAAAGCCCCATATCAGGGTTCCTGAATAGTTTGAGTATGGTCTTGAATAATTCATACTCAAACCTTTGTTGTTTCATCAGATAGTAGATTTCCAAAGAAGTCTGTCTCTGTTCCTCAGCTGGCTAACATTATGTCTTGTGCATTCCCATCCCAAAAATATGTTTCTAATTAAGCCACATAATAAGAGTTTCCTGTGCAGGGGAAGAGATGGGGAAAACAAATAGTTTTGAAAGTGGAAGTTTTATTCTACTTAGGCCTGTTAAAATCAAGCCTCATTCTGTTTAAAATCATGAATACAGGGAGGAAAAAAATAAAATAAACATTCATTTGTTGTTCAAGGTGATCTGTAGACTTATCTGTGATAAGAAACAGAATCCCCCTTCCTGAAATAAAATAGAAGGGCTTCCACTACTGAAATTTATTTTCCATCACTGCTGGATAGAAAAAGGACCAGAAAAGTTGCTCAAAGTAAGCTTCCTGACCTGCCAGCTACGAAAGCTTATATTGGAGCATTAAGTTTGAACATAGATTGTCGGCTCATTATTCCATCCTTACATCAGCCCTTAGGAATGGAAACAGAATGAGTCTGAGGACTATGAATTCCCGTGCTGGGGACTCTAAGTCAGCTTTCTAGTTTCCTCTGCTTTGCTACCTTCTAGTCACCTACTAACTGTTAATATGTTTTTACTTTCCTCATCTTTTGAAATGCATTTCTTAAGCAATTCAGCAGATGCCCGCTCTGTTAAAAAGAAAAGGGAAAAAAGAAACGACAATGTGGTCCCAATGCCTCAGGATCTTCTTGCAAAACATGCAGCATGATCTCTTCTACTCCTTTTTTTTTTTTTCGCATTTGCTCAATAAGTGTTGGTTCACCAAAAACGTTTAAATCATGTCAGATTTGGTTTAGGATCTGCCACAGACAGAAAGTTCATTCAAATCTCTGGTTAGTCTGACGACGTTTGGAACAGGAAGTTAAAGGAGAACGTAAGTTGTTGCAGTTCTTTTCTCAGTCTAAAGGGAAGCTAACGAAACTTACTCATCTGCTCATGAATAACTTATTCAGAACACTGTGTTACTGGAAAAATATCCTCTGGGCTGACACATACCCGCATGTCACTGTACAGACAATGTCAAATGAAAATACTGTTCTTTTAAAAAAAAAAATTTTAAATAAAGGATTAATTTTTTATTTTCATGAGTATTTTATGATTCTAATAACACCGGCACAAAAATCACACAGGAGGTGATTTTTTTTTTATTTTGTATCCCTGTTGTGTGAATCAAGTGCTAAATTTTTTTCCAGAAAAACCGTATTTTAAGTACATTTTTCGTAGTGTCACAAACTGATTCAAGAAGTCTGTGCAGGAAAGCACAGGGACCTGCCAAATTCACGTCACCTATTTCAAATTCCAGGTATGCTCTAGACTGTCTCTCATGAGAATCTCATTAAAATGTTCTGACATCCAAGAACTTGTGCCAGTGAACTACTCTGTGCCTTGACACTCAACAATGTAATTGTATAACATTGAATATATTGTTTGCAAGACACAGCCAAATGCCAAGAAAAGAAATTTAATGTTAGGGCTTAGAAATTTGAATGGAAGTTGCAATAAAGAGATTGTCCCAAGAAACTATTACAATGGGGAGAGTGTATTTCCTGCTGGTAAGACGCAACTTAGTATTATGCAGTAGATATCTATTTTTGGCCAACTAAGAAACTTAAAACAAATGACAGACTCTCAAACATGCCAGATTTTTTCACACAGGAATGGTATTATTCAAAGCCACGTATGAGTGAACAATTGCTTGAGTTTGACCTAATAACATTAAAGAGAGTGCCAGAAGAAAAGCATTCATCTTTCCAGAGAGTCTTAGATTTCTAACTAAATATTTGTTGTAAGGAATGTTTTCTTTTGTGTCATTTTTTGGTGTTTTGTTTTCTTTTTTTTCTTTCTTTTTTTTTAAAAAAATCTAATCATCTTCAAGAAATAGGGGGAAATGTCTCAAATAGTTCTTTGTCTTCTTTTATATGGCCAGCATAAACACTCTTAAACAAGTTCTACCTTAGGTAAGTAACCCCCTGAGATAGGCTACAGCTTCCCGTTGCCTTCACAGGCCCTCTTTTAAATTTGGGGTACAGAAATTATTGTTAGTTTGGGGTTGGGGGGTCATTTGTCTTGGCAAAATAACTTTTGAACACGTGCAAAGAAGCTAACTGGTATTTCAATCTTTTGCTACATGATGCCAAAGCTTCTATTCTGCCACTGTAATGTTATAGTTTTTCTGTGGTCTCTGATCACTATCTCCTTACTTAAACATCTGCCTCTAGTGTAACCCCAAACCAACTGTGGACAGAAAAACACCAGACTGAGCTGTGGTTCTTCCAGAAAGCTGAAGTGTATTCCTAAGTGTTCCCCTAGTCTCTCTTCCTTCCTTAATGCTGGGGTGCTATCAGGTTAATCATGGGCTATAATCCTTGAAGGGAACAGAAGGATGTTCAATGTGTATGAGAATTCTGTGCTCACAGGTTGGGTGTAAGAGCAGACCAGATGTCCATTAAACACTACATACAGCTGTCACACTTTTGCATGAGGTCAATTTCCGTAACAGCACATCCCCTAAACCTGTATTTTACTTTGTATTTTGGGGAGGGACTAGGAATTACTTTCCCTTTAATCCAACCTTCACAAGAGGCAGACATTTCTCTCTTGTGTAGTCAACAGTGTAATTAATTATAAGCATTCATTAAACATCCCCTATCTAAAAGATGAACAAGCCTGATGCTTGTGACTCTGGACTGGCCTTCAGCAACATGTAGACAGACTGCAGATAATGAGATAGAATAGGATACATGAACTAGCCTGAAGCATTGATAGGTGGCTTATTTATATATTATGTCTATATTAAAAGCAGATCTAGGTAACAGGGGAGATGAAATGTCAAAATGTGAGTATAGCTAACCTAAAGTGCTGGTTTCTTTGCTGTGGGCTTTCAAACATCTTTTGACTTAAAAAAGTTAACTCAAGCTACATTTCTATTCTGTCTAGAAGAAGATGAGTTATTTGTAGGCAGAGAGAGCACACAGTACCAGGTTCCTTAATATATGCAGCTTACTGAGGATATATTCATATAAAGTCAGATTTTGGTGGCAAGTCTCCCAAGACCATGAACAAAACCATTAAAGGAATCGATGAAACCTGTACTGAATCCACTGCCATGTTCTGAACCAACTGGGAAAACAAACACAATTTCTTTGCTGTCCATTTGTTGTTACAGAAAACATTGAGGACACACTTCTGTTTGAAATAAAATTCTAGGTACAGTCACCAGCGTTTAATTAGAGAGCAGGAATTATTGATGTCCTGCTGTTCCCTTCAAGCTTTAAAACTAGAGCCATGTAGACTCAAATCATGGTGTGACAGAAGGCCATGTTGCTCTGAAACATTTTATAATGTTCTTTTTCTCCTTTTGGCTGCAACCTTTCAGCAGTCAGGTGAAGATCCTAAAAGCAAAAATATTAAAGGTGAGTCTCCTTATGTATAGGCAGGGAAGATGTTTTAAACAAACCACAGCTAAACAATAAACCCTTATAAAGTCCAGCTTTGCCACAGTTAGTTTAATTTTGACCAGTTCCTTGGCTTGCAACTACAGTGTCCATCTGATCCTGGAGAGTAGTTTTAGATCTTGAGCAACCTTTTTGGTTGCTAATCTTTTCGATTTAGATGAGGAGATACACCTCTACTGCTGTACATAACCGGTCACTTTTTTCCTTTTGTTTCTAGACCACCACAGGTTGGATAAGCAAAATTTCTCTGGCATGCTGTACTCCCAGGGCTGGCTGCCCAAACAGGTACAGCATCCTTAAATGCCTACATTTAGCCAAAATTGCTTTGAATTCTATTCCCAGAAGAGATTGCTCCTCGCAAGTGAGTTATGAGAAGTGCCACTGACTCTCCTGGATCCCACTGCAGAGCTGGAATTCTGTACGTTGTTCAAGTATGAAGGAACCAAGCCAGAAGTAAAGCCTTCAACAACAAAACTCCAGGGTGGTACCCAGGGTTTGGTTTTGAATGTTTATGAGCAACATGAGATTTGTATGCAACATTCTTTACTCTGGCCTAGCTCAAACAGCTGAAAAATGACACATCTCTGTGAGGTCAAGTTCGTGTTTTTTATTACAGCAAGTCCTTCTTGTTCTTTTTCATATGACCCTAGATTGCATATAATAATAAATAAAACCATTCTGTAATAAGGCTACAATTAAAATTTTACGGCATGAAAAATGCATGATATAGAAAATACAGTGAAATTGTATAAAATATAATGAATAGGCCCTCAGTGAACAAACAGAGATTGCATCTGAACTAAACTACCCTTGGCAAAACCAATTACAAAAGTATCTGGAAGGAAATATGCACTCTATTAATTTTGCATTTTGATGAACATGTTTTATGCATTTATTAAAATATCTTTTTGGCTAAGTAACATTTGAAAGACAAAAAAAAGAAGTAAATATTTTATTCAAACCAGTTGTGCCTAACATCCAAGGTTTGTTATATGTGCTATGGGTAAGTGATTTAAAATTCATAAAGCTGCTCTGGTTTGTATAAGAAAGCAATTTTGCTTTATACAGAGGAACTTACTCTAAAAAGTAAAACTAAGCATTTTGTCAGAAAAATACTTTAAAAATTATCTATAACATAATAAAATCTGTATTTACATATCCTTAATAACAGGTATGGGTTTCTTTTCTATTTTCTTTTGTATTTTTTCTCAATCACAGCTAAGCTGTGGATATTTGCCAGAATTTCACTGAGTACCTTCTTCTGTGCTTACCTCAAACTAAAGAGATTTGGCTGCAAATCTGTTTCAGGGTTGCCAGTCTCTCTGCTTGGAGATTTACCTCAGAAAGTTTTCCTTCATTCTATTTTAAAGAGTTTACTAAGACCTACTTTTTTTTTTTACCATATAGTTAATAACAGTCACTACTGTTTCTTCACAAAGACCACCATTTTAAGAACCTTCAAGGTACAACACACGAGTAAGGAAAACAGCCTTCAAAATATTCTGAAAGAAGGTTTGATAAAGCATAGCTGGAAAAGGATACAGAATCATTGGTCCTGTAGCTGTATATCCTCCAAAATATTTCCTTCTACTTGACACTCTAGAGGTCAAATGAGTATTTTGCATAATTTTCCTACACCCTTTAGAAGGCAGTTGAGTAACTGAGAACCTGTTATATTACACAGTATTTAGACTGTTGTTCAGTTAAACTGCAGTCAGATGCTGATTGTTTCCTTCTAACTTTTAGGTACAGCAGGGAGTGATGTTCAAGCCCTCGCTGGAGAAACTGAATAGAAAGATAAGGATGGAGGTTGGACTCTTTTGGGAAATGGTAATTAGGGCCAGGCAGAATAAACAAATCCAAGTAGGGTTTGTTCAGAAAGAGGATGTGTGCATCAACAAACACATGTAGAGGACAGTAACGTGCTGATTAGTGAAAAGCCATTCATATCCTTCTCTTTAGAAGATATTTAAAGCTGTTCATCTCTTGCACCTCTGATGCTGAAAATCCAAAAGTTAGAGCTGACTTAGGACCTGGATAGAGTTGTCTTAAACTAGCTGATTATTGCCTTTACTGAGACTATGGAGTAAGAATTCTTGCCTGAGACCTTTTCCAGTTTGTTTTCCCCTCCTTGCATCATCCGCTGCTCCATCTCTCTTGCTCCCTCAAGTCTTCATCAGGACGTGCCATTATATCTCAACACTAGTGCAGGGCAACACAGGGCTGGTGGACACAGGTTTTAGCCTGTGTACTCAGCCTTTATCTTTTTTCCTATTAGGAATACCTTAATAGGATTCAGTGTTATTTTCTCTGGTGCACCATTGGATTTGATGTGTACGATGAACAAAAGAGGAACTGACATTCCCACAGGCATGGTTTCGCAGTACCTTAAACATCTCTGAACTTCTTAAAAGCAACTTGTTCCTGAGTGAATTGGAGTTTTACGGGCTTTGTAAGACATGTTTTCAAGGTTTCTATTCATAACTGTGTTACACAATAAAATGTATGTGTATATACCTTTATGTGATATATATATATGTGGCTTATACATTCAATACATAGAGAGAAAGGTGAAAATGAAAGTTTAGGAGAAAGGACACTGAAATCTCATTTACGGAAGAAAAATATGTTGAAGGGTGTACAAGCAAAGAACTGTCTATGAGAAGGGTGGCGTGCGACAGGCACAGCTATGGATGAGGGAGACATGAAAAAACTCTTGTATGTTCTGTATAAATGAAAAAGAATGTCAGCACTTCGTAATATGTGTGTCATTTCTTCAAATCTGCATTAGCTAGCCATAGCTGACTGAAAGTTTTCCCCCCAGCAGGCACTAAAAGTACTGTCAAGACTGATAAACTCATATGCACCAGGCAAAAATCAGGACCGACCATTTTTATGCAAAATGTCTCCTCCTTTGTAAAAACAAAGGAAAATTAAAGTTTTGGCTATCCCTATTTCTGATTTGTGCTTTTTTTTTTCCCCTCCCCCAACAAAAACCAGTATTTATATCACCAAAAATATTCAGGAATTTTATTTTGTTACGAATTGTTTTAGATTTTTTTAAAGAGGTTTTGCTTTATTTAAAAGTATAACAGCTGTAAGAGATTTGCCAGCCTTAAAATCAAGGGTTGAATTTATTGTACATAGGGTTGTAAACCACATGCCAGCCTGAACAGGGAAATAGTGTAGGGTAAGTAGGCAAAGACTGAGAAAAGCAGTGATAGACAAAGAAAAAGCAGATGTTTTAGTGTCTTTCCTTCCCACTGCTCACCAGATGAAGTTTCTTTAGCACTAAAAACTGCTGCAGTTTTTTTCTCTGATGTCTCTGTATAACCCCACGTCCACCTAGATGTTATTGCAGACCTGGGATGTACCTTTGTTTCTGCAAAGCTCTCAATTTTTATGCATTGAGACTGCCTTAATCATAATTCCAAACACCTAGAGGTCACGAGCCAGATTTTTAGGGTTCAATAGGTAGCCCGAGACCTTCTTAGCACGTGTGCTACCAACATTCAGCTGAGGCTGCCCTGTGCACATTCGTACTTCTTATGCAAGGAAATCATCCAGGTAAGGGGAAGTTCATGCCTACCTCACACCTGAGCATGGAGTCAGCAGGTGGCCTGGTGCCCTCAACTTCTGCAACTTCACCAGAGCCCTTGTGGGGCCACGGCTCGGATCTGCTCGAGCTCGCAGCACAACTGAAACGATCCCACTACTTTACATTCTGAACAGTCAGGAAAACTGTCTGCACTGTGGACTTATGCCAAGTGCTAGCTTAACTGCAGAGGTAAATTTTACCTTTGTTCCTACCATTTAAAGAATTTATAGTAAAGCTATTTTTATATTAATGCTCCAGTTCCCAATAATGCAGCAATAAAGAAATAATGTTTTGGGGTTTTTTAATAGGGAACTATTATTAAGGATTTTGCTTAATTTCAAAGGACATTTTCAGTCTCTCCTGATGGTTTTTTTTTCAATGTTTCACCCAGTCAAATGAAAAATTGTTTTTATCTTAATGAAGCATCGCATTACATTTGTACTATGTTAGATTATGTGTTGACTTAATCAACATTTCAAAACCAAGTCCAGTTTCAGAACAGAGTTGGAATGCAAATTATCCTGTTTGCTCCCATTTTATTTATAAATAATAATACACATATATTTTTTCCTCAGAATGTTTTAGTTTCAGCATAAAAGTCCTTTTCAAATAAAAGATCTCACTTCGGGAAATTTTTGCATATTGATCCACATGGAATGATTTGCTCAGCCTTCTTTTATACCATGCTCTGGGTCTGTAAGAGCTTAGTGGTTTAATGGATCAATGATGGTGCATAAGTCAAATATACTCACAAGGCAGTTTTGTCAAAGTATCTTAAAGGCTGGGGTTTGTTTTTTTGTTTGGTTTTATTTTGGGGGGAGGGGGGAAGGGGGGAATACATACACAGGGTACGAGCTAGGCTTTTTTTAAAAAACTGACCGAGTTCAACCTTCTATCAGGTTTAAGAAATACCTACTTTTACAGTGATAAATCTTTTTAACCTTCCCACCCAACTACCCCAAAAGAGCTTGACAGGCTCGCTCCCACATGCCATGCTGTGTCTCATCCTAGGGAGATGCTCACTGTGCATAGCCCTGCCAGTGCAGTCCCTGAAATGAAGGGTTAAGACCACAGAAAAAAACTTGACTGTAAAGGAGGGGTGCCCACATGACCTAAAATTTCCACATCAAGTGTCAATGTTTTTTAGTGATGGGATAAGCACAAAGTGGGAGTAAGCGACACTATTCCTTTCCATCTGGAATAGCTGCTCCCCAGAGCCCACACTGGGAGTGGGGCTGGTTCCTCAGAACCAGGCAGTCTTGCATTTGGGGGCCTCTCCAATTAGTCCTGTAATTTACTGTCACTTAATAAAATGAACTTGCGCCAGTAGGGATGGAAAAATCCCAGCCTCCAGCTGGGGTGGGTGTTCTCAGAGTTAGCCCAGCTCTCAAGCAGGTACAAAAGGCGCCCACAGCTGAAGCTGAGGAGACAGAAAGGAGACCTTCAGCCTCCGATGAATTACACACCAGTGCCGGGCCCCAGGAACAGCAGATCAGCTCGCACTTTGAAGGATAAATCAAAGCTTTAATCGGGGCTGTCAGTAAAGCAGGTGTTTTGACTGCCTTTATGGTTCATTTTTATGCAAAAAAGGGTTGTGGGCGATACAGAAATCGTGGGGGATTGAAAATAAATGGCACTGACAGCACTGATCCCACCAGGCGAGGGGGCCAAAATCGGTCTGTCTTTTCACATTATGAAATATACCTAACGGCAGGCTCTTGAAACCCTGCGTGCACAATGCACGGTCTGTGTGCCTGGGACTTGCCTTTCTCTATCCTCCTTTCCTCCCCCCCTTTTTTTTTTTTTTATTTGATATGCCAGGGGCCCTTTTCTATTCTTTGGTGATGAACTGCCCCAGCAGCCACAGCAGGTTCAGAATGTTAAAGAGCCGCCACTCACCCGAGCCGACAAAAGCATCCCGCTCTAAAGGGCTGAAAGGACACTGTAGACACTACCCACGGCCCTGGGTTAGGGTAATGTCTTTTTCATCTCGGTTTTCATCACTCAACAACAGTAACAAATGAAATCTCATAAAAATGTGTCCATGCAAATTTTCTAGCATGGGTGGGGGCAAGGGGGGATTGTTCTTAAGAGAGGTCCATGCAGCAATGCTGCAGGATGAGCCACTCCAGCTCCTCTCTCCTGTCTTGTGGGCTGATGGGGCACCCACCACTACCCAGACTTACACTTTAATACTGACATTTAAATTCACTTAATTATTAAGTCTCCATATTAATAGTGGGCATAATTTCAAAGTTATTTAAATAAAATATTTGAGCCCATGGAAGTTGAAGCATTGTGGCATCCTGTAATATTGAGACGGTGGTTGAGGAATGTTCTAATGCAGCACGGTTTTCCAGAAAGAAAAAAATTAGGGCTTTTTTCTTCAGTTCTGCTATAACTCAATACTTTTCACAGTGTATTCTGTAACATAATTTGAAATATTACTGCAGGGTATTGCCACTAAATTTCATTTATCATTTACAAACCATAGAGCAGGCAAGAGAGGAAAAAAAAAAAGGCAAATGCCTCCCTCCTGTAGTTTCACATAGTTATTCATGATAGTGCCTCACCACTCACAAATGACAGTATTTCAGCAGCTTTACTAAGGAATTGATTCTTTTATCCTTCTATATAGATTAAAAAATGTATTTACAAAAGTAATGTCCAGCTTAGGATGTACATCCTTAAGACAGATTGCTTGAGGATAACTTTTGAAAAACTTTTTATTGATTACATGTAAATTAGGAAATTAATTACACTTGGTTGCAATCATCCATATCGCTGTTTCTAAACAGAAAACTCTGCATCTTTGTTTAAAAAACAAAATCATAATGGATGAATGGATGTATATTATGAATTAGTTGCACAGGAAATGAGATCACTATCCCTATTTTAAAGGTAGGCTGATACCCTTGGTCTCCATAAATGTTTATGCATCCTTGGGTTTTGACCCTCTAAACTACTCCATGGATTCCAAAAGAACTTTAACTGTTACATAAAAGTTGTCCTACTTTCATTAAAAAAAAATTATTTGTGGGCTTCTTGCAAGTAATTTAGACTCTGATTTTCCAAATACACATTTTCTTTACCCCAATAGTAATTCCATTTAAAATAGTAAGATTATTATACTTACAAAATACATACTTTCTACTTAAATCCTAGGTATTTCACATTAGCACTGGCATTCATGTTGCCTTCCTACCAAAATTCATTTCAGCATAATTTCTCATGCCAATGAGGTTATTCCACGCCAATAAAATTCCATGCGTGCTTGCAGTATTGAGCCTTGAAACGCTAATTTTCTCAAATATTTCAGGGCCACAGTTTATGCAAGCTTTGAAAATGAACTGCTTCCAATAATTTGCTTGAAGAAAGATGATACAAGTCATTAATCATGGCAAAGATTTAGGTATTGGGGATGTTAGCTGAAAACTCATTAACTTTTCTCTATGGAAGAGTTGTTACGCTGAATAATATTTTGGATGTTTAGATCATAAGGTGATTGCAACATTTTGATTAACGGTCTCTTCAGAAAAGCTCAAGAAAATTTAATCAGAATTAAAAGTCTAATTCAAATTTGCCAAGTCCCCGTTCATGATCACCAGTTTAACATTCTTGTTGTGAGTCCACTGGCTGTTAGTCTAGGCATAATATAATAAATAGTAATTAGTAAGTAGTAAAACGATATTTATTTGCATTCATCTTCCACAGCATTGCAATGATTTTCCAAACGAGGTGCATTATCAGGATCTGGTTATAGAGCAACCTACAAGTGTCTGCATTGTCCTGAGTAGAGAAGATTTTTTTGGCGTAAGAAAACGTTTAAACCACCAAACTTTTTGAAATGTTCAGTTAGCAAATGCCTGAGCTCTGAAAACCACTTACGACAGTAGAATCAAACATTCTCATTTTGAATTTCAGATCAATTGTTTTTAATTAGCCTGCTGTGGACAACACTCTTCTGCTTTCCATCAGACTTCTATCTCACTCATGAGTAATTCTGGCATTGATAGATTCTCATCCACCTTGTATCAAAATGTGAAATCTCTCCATCACTTGTTATCTCCAATTATTTCAAATATGGCTTAGCATGCAGAGAGGAAGTCTGACTCACCTAAGCTAAAATGCTAACATATGGGCACTACTGGGATGAATTGAAGGTGATCATATTGCAAAATCGTAAATAAAATGGGGACCATGTCAGTATAAATCTGCATAACTCAGTTTTGAAGGCTTTTAAATATGCATGGATGTGTTGCAACTTTCATAATTGGCCAGAGATTACTTTTGTCCTCACTACCTTTGGTCCAAAGACTACCTGTTCCTACCCATTTCCTACCCAGCAGCACAATGTGGTGAGAGTTTATTTTTATCGTGTGTTTGTATTGCTCCTTTCACAGTAGGATTTCAGTTCACAGTGGGACATCTAGACAGTGCTGAAACACAAAAAATAACAAACAATAGTGCCTTCAAGCTAAAGATTTAGTCCACAGATAGTCTCAGAATCACTAAAATCTGCAAATACTGAATAGCTCATGTGACACTGAATAAACCACAAAAAAAGTGCCAGTCTTGGAGAGAGAAGGAGGAGGAGGAGAGATTTCAAGAAGTGTTTGGACAATACACTCAGGCACATGGTGTGACTCTCTTGGGGACAGTCCCCTGCGGGGCCAGGAGTGGGACTCGATGGTCCTTGTGGGTCCCTTCCAACTCTGCATATTCTGATTCTGTGATAGTTTGTGGTTTTTGTTTTGGGGTTTTTTTTTTCTTTTTAAGCCTCATAGACCAATTCTAACATTCATTGGTTTCTAGATGGATTATAAATGCTGGATTTGATTTAAGCACGTATGAGTGGACAGGCAGCGTACATTTAAGAGGCTCTGCCTCAACTGATAGGTAGTTCATAATGTGGCTGTCATGGCCATGATCATCCCCCTTCTTTTAATGATAACCAGACATGGTTTTACCTGTGTGAGTCTGGTTCTTACTTCATTATGGAATCAGTAGGATCTAAGCCACATATATAGGCATACAAGGCCAGAAGCTGTGGTCTGGATTTTCAGTTTAATATTCATGTCAGACTTGTTGTATTTAGCACCAATTTGTGAAGATCTAGAATGAAAACAGTGACGAGTAGCATGTTCTCCCTCAGGTTTCTCAGACCTCTAGGAATGCTTTTTTTTTTTTTCACCAGTGGGGCCCTCTCTGGTAGCTCAAGGCTGTTGAATGTCTAGATATGTTGTAAGGCCAGCTTTTCCTTCCTGTCTGAAAATAGAGGGAAGATCAGCAACAATAATTTATAATGGACTTTGTGAAGACAGATTAATTATAGTTCACATTCCTTTACTGTCATTTCACAGGCTCTGTTTACACACTGATGAATATGGAAGGGGTAATGGAGTGTTTGCAGATGTTCTTTGGTTGCGTTTAGACTTTAGTTTGAACAGGACTACGCTTACAAGAGCGTGTAAGGCTTATGGAGAATGTCAATAACCCATTGACACCCTCAGCTGGACAGAACCTGATCTCCTCCTCCCACCAAGTAGCCATGATACTTTCTTCAAACAGAGGTTAGGAGCAATCTTTGCCAGTAATTCAATTAGTAGTGCATAATGATTTGTATATAAATTTTCTTTTATTTATATTCACACTTAGCTAAAGAATGCTTGCCTTCCAATTAAAAAAAAGAAATTGAAAGAGAGAATGCAAATCGAGTGCTTTGTTCTCTTTCAAATGCTATTATGTCTCCCTAAAAACTACCAAAATTATTCCTCTTAAAACATATACAATTAAGCAGTTGAAGTTACTGCCACAAGCACATTGCCATTATGTCAGAAAGCACAGAGACTTTTTTAGAAACGTTTGTTTAGGTAGGAAAAAACCTCTGAGATAATTGAGTGAAAAGTAGGAAGATAACAGACTGTCAACAAAATAAGTATATTTAAAAAAAAAAAATTACGTACGGAGCACCATTTAGATTATAGTGGAATAGGCATGTATAGTGGAATAGGAATGTATTTAATTATGGGGAAAAAAGTATTTTATTTGCCAGAAAAAATGAAAGTATTTTTGGGTATATATTACAAGTCATCAAATAAAAATCTGTAGATATTCTGCTTTAACTTCATATTTTGTTTCAAAATGTGAAAATAATATGTTTGGGTAAATTTACAGGTTTTTATTAGAAAAATAATGTAATTTGCTACTTATAACAAAAATATAACACAATTCCAACAGCTTTTGTAATTCAAAGTGTTTTGAAATTGTGAATATTAATTTTTTTCAGTGGAAAAAATACTTCTGTATTCACTGAATTGTATCGCATACTTCGATGCTTCTGAACATAGACAAACACTAAATGACAAAAATGTACATGTAGGCCACTTATTTCTCTCTCACATTCTATTTTCATTTCTATCAGAACACATTCTTACTAAGAGAAACTGATACACTGTGTGACTGCCTAGGAAAATAAGCATAAAAAATGTTATACCATTCATATTTTTTCCAAATTTGTTTGCAAGTTTCTGCTAATATTGCATTTACTTAAAATATTATCCAATTTATATGATGGTATCAGTCTTTCTAGCAGTGCAAGTCTAACACCATTCTTATTAGTCTGATTCATATCTATGCATTTCTCTGCCATATAGTCCCTCTTGTTTTAATTTTGCTTGACCTTTACTTCAGTGTGATAAACCCATTGGCAATCTTTTGGGAGAGAAATGAACAGATATATAAACCTGTCATGATTTGGTAGTAAATAACTAAATCAAATTTGGTGACTTAGAGTTGAATATTCACAGTTCAATCTAGTTGAGCTATAGATTGAAACCACAATACTTACTTGCTTTCATTTCTAATTTAATATTTAAAAATTCCAATTCCTGTTTTACAGGCTAAAACAAAATTCTCCTTATTTCCCAAATGATAAAGGAAGATATAATCATAAAGTAATATAAAGAAAAAGTAAGTCTGATTAGCATTTATTTTAATGGTCTTTCATCATGTGAGTGTGAGAGTATTTATACCCATCCCCTACTTTACCCTATCTTCTCCCCTGTCCTCATTAGGAGTCCTAAAGTGGCCCCAAGCAGAACCAAACTAAAAGTAAGAAAAAGAAAACATACAATATGAATTTTCTTTTTTTACAACACTCTAAATTATATATTAAATAGCTATTTCCATGAATCTGTTCATATTTTTTCAATGACAATTGTATTCTATGTATATAGAATAGGGATTTCTTTTGGTTTGGGGTTTTTGGTTTTGAGGGGTTTTTGCCCCCATGAGGTAGAACAGTCTGTCCTGGTTTTGGCTGGGATAGGTAATCTTTTTCCTAGTAGCTGATTCAGTGCTGTGTTTAGGATTTAGGATGAGAACAATGCTGATAACACACTGATGTTTTAGTTGTGGCTGAGCAGTGTTTATACTAAGTCAAGGACTTTTCAGCTCCTCAGCTGGGAGGAGATACAGCCAGAGCAGCTGACCCAAACTGACCAAAGGGATGCAGTTCTTTCCCTCTGTCCATCACTACTCAAGGGAAAGGCTAAGGGTAGCTACTCATCTCCTGAGGTCAAAAAGGTGACCATGAACATCCCCATCAGATTGTGAGCAACAAGTTACTTCAGACACCAGTACAAGCCTCCTTTGAGATTATAGAATGGCTTGGCTTGGAAGGGACCTTAAAGATCATCTCATTCCGGCTCCCCTAGCTTTACGTAGGAAGGGCCCAGTAGAGTGTAAAACCCTGAGTAATGCACTGAGCTGTCCTTTCAATCAAAAGTACCTGAGATCAAAGGCCAACCTTCTCCAAAACACAGCAATAATCAGTTCATCAGTTTGGCCAAATACTGTAGCTGATATAAATCTGCTCAGTGATTTTCACTTCAAAGGCCTTAGCCATTCTGACACCACAAAGACCATGCACACGCTACCTCATAAACTGGTGACTCTCAGATCTCGCAGACATCGTATGGTAACAATTACAAAAACATTTGCTGTCCAGAGTCTTGGAGAAGAGTAGACTATTTTTGCCATTAAAAGAAGACTCCAGCACAGCTTGGCTTCCTTAACACCCACCACGTCACATTTCAAGATGCCAGAGTATTTCTTTAAAAAAAAAAGCCAATCAAAAAAATGTTTCCTTAATCTTTAAGGCTGATAACTAGTTCACTTCATATCTTTCACATGCCAGGGTGAATAATTTACATTTTTAAATATTTTTTTTGTCTGTTTCTTTGTCCTGCTCAAACATGCATACCCCATGTTATTTACAGCAACTGTCTGACTCTGGCTGCTTGGGACTGCATTTTAAATTGTCACATCAGCAAACACCTTCAGCAAAGAGAGGGTGAGTGTGAGTATAACTGTGCTTGCAAAAAATTAAACAAAACAAGAGCCCAGTCAGGTGGTTTCAGAGTAATCTGCCAACATATTTAAAAATACACATTTAAAAAAAAAACAAACCAAAACCAAACCTTACTTGAACAAAATTCAACAGGGAAACCAAAAAAAAAGGAAAGAAAACACTTAGATTCTTTTTCCAGCAGCCGTAGTTATGCCTGTGTAGATGGGAGATTGAAAAAGGCACACAAAATTACTCAGTCTTGAATTGCTACACATGTGACCTGGCTTTGGTGGTAGCGGTTACAGGAATTCAACTTCAAAACCAGAATAAAAAAAGAGCACAGAGCTGAACAGCAAACGAAGTGAGACAGAGAGAGGCAGATCTCATTTAGTTTAAAATTCTGTTACTTTTAGCTGTTAGCTGTTTAAGGTGATTCAAAGGGACTTTTCCCCTTTAAATGAAACTTTTATATGGCTTTTATAATTTTCTGACTACTAGGTCAGAAGAGCTCAAGTCTCATGATTTTTTTTTTTTTTTTAATTTACTTGCAAAATTTCCAATTGCTGTCAAGTATCCTCTTGGAGGATATTCTGCCCATCAGAAATTATTCAGGGCCTGGCAGGCACACCTCCAGTGTGGGAGCAGTACAGCCCCGGGGAGGAAGGCAGAAGGGAAAGGTTTGGTGCATGAGCAAAAAAAGAGAACAGCTCTTACAGCAAACCAGATTATCATCACTGCATTTGGTCACGTCCTATGCCAATAAATTCAATAAAAGCACTTCAAGTCACAAAGTAAAGGGGTTTCCCATCTGTATGAGCATCCCCCAGCTTTTTCCTCCCAGTTCCCATCATTTCAGATGCTTTTAAACTGCCTCTGGCTAGAAGTGATTGGGTGCGGCTCCCTCCAGACTTTATCCATGTCATTTCCGAATATAGCCAGAGGGGACATGAGAGTGACATGAGATGTACTTTCCACTTCTTTCCTTCTCTGCTAGCACTGGAAAATGGCCTGCATAACATAATAAGTATCTTCTGTCTGTAATTTCCATCCTGTTATGCTTTGCAGGAACTGGATGAGCTGCTTACACAGAGCTCCTTGCCAGATTCTGGACTAAAACCAGTGTTTTGCTTTTTCACTTCTGCTATTTTAAATTTTATTATTATTATTATTTTTAATGACTATCATTTATTTTACTGCCTTTTGCAGTCTTGCAATTCCTCCAAGTTCCTGATTCTTACAGAACTTTCTTGAAAGTCCTGGAATCCTAATCTAAACTGAAGCCTACATTTAAATTTAAACATGCATCTCTTTTACTCATCAGTTCAGTTCCCAATAGCCTCCAGCTAAACAAACACACAAAAAGGACACAAAATTACCTTAACACTGAGTAGTACAGGACATACTGTGAGGATACTACATTCTCTCTAATGTTCCCCCAGCCACCAACCAATTTCTTGTAATGTCTGGTTGCTAAGGCTGTGACCCGTGGTCCTGTTCCATGACGCTGCTTAGATATCCTCTGTTGTTGTGCTCTGCTCTCTGACTGATCAAAATGGTCCTAAGGACTCTTTGGACAACCAGCTGCTCGTATTCCAGTCTTCTCTTAATCATGTTCCACATCAAGGAACATGTTTGTTTAAAAACAAACTTAGAGGTGGAAGCAAGATGAAGACGTGGATTTTCCATTTGTAGAGTTTTGGAGATCAGGTTTCATGCTCAGTAAACCAGTACCATTTTCCTCATTAAAATCCTTGAATTAGACCCAGGACATATACCCCTCAGTGTCTCTCAACCTTTATAGATGGGAGACAGGACATTTAATATTTGATTTTTCTGGGTTAGGGAACCTGATAGCTTTTTATAAACTGCATCTGATTAGAGAATAGAGAAAAGGAGGGAACTAAAACCCAGATATGTGAAGAGTTATGTTAAGCATATGCTCATTGTTCAAAATTATTAAGCATTTTCAATATCCGGCAGAAAAAAATTGATTATTCGGTCATCAAACCAGTTGAAAGAGAGTCTTACAACACCAAACTCTCATGGATATCAATGTGTGGTTTTCTTTAAGCTATAGTAGACTCTGCCCAATTTCAGAAAATACTTTTTTTTAAAAAGGAGCTATTTGTCCACCCTGGAGTTCAAACTGCTGGGATATACTGCATTTGGCAAGCTTTCGCTGTTGAATGCCTGTCCAAAAATACCAAATTACTTCATTAATAAGCATCAGTTTGAGTGAAAATTGTGGTTTTCCAAAAAGCTGCAACAGATCATTTGCTGCAGTTTCCATAACCAGTGATGCTGCTTAGCCTAAACTGCCTTAAATGGTGTTATGTCTCTGTACAACAGAGGTTTCCATTAATATGGCAGAACTAGTTAATCTCCTAGACAACTCACTGTTGAAAGTCCTTCTCATTCACCCTGTTTCGAGTGTGGTTTGGAGTAGAAGGCTACCCGTTCATACATGAATGTCTGCTTTAGGTTTCCAGTTATTTGAACGTGTCTATGTCTGTATAAATTCTCACCCGTAAAAACTGGATTAATTCTAAAAAATCTCTCCAGAATGGTGTGAATTTTATTAATTGTTTGTGAAATGAATGATATTTCCAATATTCTTATTTCATCTCCGATTGGGATGTTATTTTCCCATCTGCCACTTGAAGTCATTGAACTATATAAGCCCTTCTGAAAGGGCAGGAAAGAAATGGGCTTACCTTCTGGTGTTAGTGTCATCACAACCAAAGAACCTATTGTATTTTCTAATGTAATTGGCTGTAACTGATTAGAAATAACTTTTTACAAAACCTTTTTTGTCAGGGGGATAATTTTGTTGTATTTTAAATCAGAGTAGCACCCTTCTCCTTGCATTCACGTTTAAATAACCAGTGTATTCCCTCACTGTCTCAAAGTAAGAGCATTTGAAAAAAAACCTTCTTTTCGTGAAGTTAAGAATATATTCAGAGTAGCTCACAATATTGATATTCATTTTATGAAAACCTCTTCAAACACTTTTGTATTCAGTTATAATTTGTTTGTCCTCCAGCGAATTCAATTTGCCTGGGACATAAGTTTTTCTGATTTTATTTTTGGTATTTAACATACTCTATGTCGACCTTCTTCAAGGGCAATAAAAACAAAAAAAGCCCCCAATTCCATACCAAGAAAACACATTGAAAATAATTTAGAGAGTAGTCCTCTTAACCTAAACAGATTGAACATAAGTATTTTCCTGAACTTCATGTTGTGTTACAAAATAAATTCGAGTTCTACCAATACATATTCTAGGTTATTTGTCCAGTAGATTAAACAACCATAAATATTGAGTGATTCAACCTAGCAGCCAGTGGTGGCTGGAGTGACTTGCACGTTAACTGATCCTGGAGCTCCTGGACACCCCAGAAAATTGTGCCTAAAATAAGCTTAATAAATACTTTCTAAATACTTAAATTAATTACTTTACTAAGGGCTCACTGAGAGTTCACCAATGTGATTAAAACACATTAGGCCACAGACCAATTTACTAAAGCTATGGAGAGAAACACTAGGAGGGGCAAGGAGCCTTCCAGGGAGTCACAGCCAGACCACCATCCCCAAGGTGGTGGGAATAAGAGAGGTAAAACAACTATAACCGTGCTGCAACTGGAAACTCTCTCTCATCAATAATCTCTTTTGAAATAAGTATTTTAAAGCATGAGCAAAAAAGAAAGGATAGGTATGTTGTCTCCAAACCCCCTCACAAAATGTTCACATACTTGGAAAGATACTTCTGTCTCCTCTCTACTTCTGCTTTTAGGTATCATTCCTTCAAAATATGCTTCATGGGAAGAAACCACTGAACTGTGTAATGCTACTAAACATATAATATTACTTCTAAAAAAACAATAGCAACAATCTATCATATCTTACTACATTTCACTGCTCTTGTACAATGAGTCCCAGGCTCAACATTTAACTAAATTACCCAAAGACACTCTTTCAAACATATATGTAATGTATATAAGCAACTCTTCTGTAAATTGTCTGGGAACATGCTGCAGAAAAACTCTCAAGAGAAAAACTAGAGCTGAAATATTTTCCCATGCACCCTCTAGCCGGGTGACATTCCTGTCTCATTCCAGATTTGCCCCCAGCACGATCAAACAGACACTACCCTTTGCACCCATGTTTGTTTGTGCTTCACCTCCTGTTGATATTTATGAGAGCTGTTTCTGATACCCTTGTAGCATCATCCTAATTTTGGCAGCAGTTTCTGTGTGTTCAGGTTCCAAGGGGAATGGAGAGAACACAAGCTGTCTCCAAATTGAAGGAATCAATTTTCATTTCTGAAGCCAGACGGGCTTTCATTTATTGCCTATTGACTCCACGGAGGGATAATAATAGTGTTGCTGCTTTCAGTGAAAAAGACTATTATTGATGACAATGCACTCAGTCAAAAAAAGATGCCAGATCTCACCCTTCACTCCCCAATTTACAAGTTGGGCTCTTTCCAGAAGCTGTTTTTCTACCTGGCCAGCTCTGTAAGAGCCCCAGGGCATAAGGAGGATGTGAATCTTTTTGGACACAAGTACAACAAGCAGAGAGGAAATGAGAGAGTGAGCACAAACCTTCTCCAGAGGCACCACCCCATGAGCCAGCTGCTCCTGTCCCACCAGCCCAAAGCGTCACCATATGTTTGGCTGCCACCCATGCAGCCAACAGCCCTTGGCTGGAGGCATCAAATCCATTTGGACTCCTCTTGCTGGTGCTGAGGGACATCCAGCCTTTTCAGGCCCCAGCCAAGCTTTAAACAGACTGTGCTGGAAGCACTGGGCTCGTCGAATTGGCTCTGCAATGACAGAATCTACCCCAGTCCTCAGACAAACCATACTCAGTAGGCAACAGACTCCAGACGAGATTTACCAGTCTCACATTCCCAGCTGCAGCACAGCACCTGACCCAGAGGATTTATCCAGAAAAACATTTTCCATGTCCAGCTAAGTGTCTCCAGACAGGCTCAGTACCCTCTCTGAGGTACTTAAACCCTGGAGCACAGCTGTCCAGGTCTTTCCCCTGCTCTTCCTTTTTCCTTGGAAATCTGGGACAAGAAGCAGTGTGGGAAGTGAAGGAGACTATACTTTGGTTCACTCAGTTTTAAAATAAGTTGTTTAAACAACAGCAGTGCTTTTTGGGAGGTTTCCCTTGAGTTTCAGGGAAATAGTGTCTATTCTAATTCTTCCACCACATGCTAATTAAAGTTGGTGCTGAGAATACATGGTTTGCCATTCTACTGCAGCTTCGTTTTCAATGAAGCACTACCACTAAAAACTTATTCTTAACACCAGTCTTTCAGAAGTTTTTAGCCACAGCAATGACCAAAGACAGGTTGTAAGTAGATGAAATGACCAAAACCACTCAAAAACCTATACAAAATTTTTGCCATAATATCTAACCTTTAGTGTTTTAAGAAAGGAGGGACTTATGTGTTTCTCTTCAGTATCTGTTTATGTTTCAATCTAAAAAAAAATATCACTACACTTAATTACAAAACAGTAGTGTCTTCCACATACAGATTCTTATTTTATATTTGAATGTATATACTTCTCAGAAATTAAGCAATTAAGAACTCCATAGCATGCAGTCCTTCACAATAACATGATTTTTTTTTTCTGATTTTCAATTGACTAAAGTCTTCATGGATACCAGTGGTTATGCTTCATATTTTAACTTTTGAAGTTTCATTCTAGTTTCATTGCCAAATAATCCTGTTGGCTCCTTGCTGACACATTTTAATACACGCTTTCTTCTGTCTAAAGCTTGTAATTCAAGTTTGCAGTTAATGGCACGTGCATACCTTTTCCAGAAAGCAGCTTCACTGTGATATGAAGGAATGAGGTAATTTAACACATGCAAAAGTGCAGAACTACACAAGCTGACAAACTGTCACTGTCTCTCTGCACCGCTAACGTGAACTGCTGCATATTCTCTGCGAGTGTTTTGTCGTAGGCTTTTGTAAACAATGCTGAAGAAATCTGTGTTGAATAATACAGGGCATCAGAACATGCTACTGCTGTCCACCCACGCTGGAAGGAAGCCACCGAGTTTTCGGTTGTTTACAGATGTTTTCAGTGATAAATCTCTTTGCTATTTCCCATCTGAAGTTATGCACTCAAACACGTGCAGCATATACTCTGCTGCTCTGAGTGCTTCAGTAAGTGAGACGAGAACCATCAGAGAGACCTGAATTTTAGCTGCATTTCAACAAACACATCTACACTTGTGATTTTGTTTCATGGGTTTTTAAGATCATGAGGCATGATTGCAATAGCATCACTTGGTTCCTCAAAGCACTGCAAACACCATTCACCTATTGCACCACTGAAACTGTAAATGCCTAAATATATTCTCTTTCTAAAAGTATTTAAAAGTTTAAGTTATAGGACTTCCCACAGTCAGGTCAGACACAACCACCAAAAAAAAAAAAAAAATCCAAACATGAGGATGTATAAGGATTGTAATATCACTGTCTGATATTTGGAAAAGATTATACATAAATCATTTAAGGAGAAACATTTTTCTAGCCTTGATACAACTCAGCATGTCCTTTCTAGTTAGGTGACCTAATTATTGCAAGAATTTAAGAAAGCCAGATGGGTCAAAACAAGGCCAAGTGGTCTCAAGCCTGCTAATTTATCGAGCTTATGCTTCCATTATATTTGAATAAAAAAATGTCCATCATTCTTTGTCAGAGGTGCATTGAGTTGCTGTGGTTGTTTGTCATCATTTGTATACAAGCCAACCAGGCTACCTGTCAAGTTTGCAAATATTTTGGATAATGGGCATTACTTGAAGCAGCTCAGGCCTGATTAACAACAAAATTCAATTTTTTTTTTAACCTGCTCGTCTCCTTTTCCTCTTGCACAGCATTATATTAATTTGGATATGGATTTTTTTCCACACGTGTCTCACACACAGGCAGCACCTTCAGCTCATTAGACCACCAGATTCTTACAGTTAGCCTTTTCCAGGGCAATAGCTTCTCTTACTACCCTATCCAGGATTAAATAGAAAGAGTCTGTCCATATAAAATTATTACCAGGCTCAGACATGCCTCCCTTTCCATTTCACCTGTCTTTCATAGCAATGCACTTTCAAACACGTGACAAATGTGTTTATGTGTAGATAGAGAAACTGTTTTACTTCAAGATCAGCTGCAGCCCATGAAAGGGAGACACAAGCACAATCCTCTCTCATTTAAACTTTGCTTATTTTCCTTGTCTTAGCCATTTTAGCTGTACATAATAGTAATTGGAGAGCCCAAATTCTCCTTCTGAGATCTAAATATAATCATTGCTGAAATCTTATCTTTTAAAAAGACAAGACACTAAGTCGTGGCAAGTTGTTATAACCAGAGTACCACATATGAGAGATTTGCATTTGCCCTACACAGCAGCAAGAACACTTCCTTTTAAGGCATAATTCCTGGTTTCTGTTTAAATCTCCATGATGACCCTAGGACACACCCTTACTAGCTGGAAACGAATCTTCCCAAGCAGGTAAAATTTGAAATTCAAAAATACCATTTTTGACTGAATAATTTAGTACAAAAGAAATATTTAAGGTTATCACTGTCCATATTTGCTGTAAAAACTCTGTGGACTTTACATGCAGAGAGCTCTCCTAGACCATAGGAGACAGCATTGGCTGCCCAGTCCCTTTGCCCACCACTGCTGTGTATTTTTCCCCACAAAATCATCCAGTGTTTTAGGAAAATGAAGGTTATTGGCATCCAAACTGTAGAGAGAAGGAACAAAACAATAAAGGAATTATTTGAATGAAACAAGAGGTAGGCTTCCTCTCACACTATTTTTCACAGCAATTGAAGACTAAACACATAAAAGAACATATGAACCTTTTAAAATAGCAGGATCTATAGTGCTCACATGTTTTCTGTGCAATATGTGGGAAGAACTTTATGCTTGACAATGAATGTCAGACTTGAACTAATCAGTGAGAGAAGCAGACTATGACAGTATGGATTAAACGTCCAGTCTATGGGGAGAGATCACCCTCCACAGCCTTCTCTGCAAGGGCTGCATACTGGACTTGGATTAAATGCAAAAGTTTAAAAAAAGCAGTTTAAGCTAAAACTTTATTTTTCTTAAATAAAGCCCCACCATTATCTATGCTCTCTTCAGGACAAGAGCTTTTAACAATTATTCATTACAAAATGCAAATGTATGAAAGTATAGTGTGTACTTTTATCATTACCATAGCTATGAGATAGCCCAGCTTCAAGTCCCTTTGTCTTCACAGGAAGCTTCAACTTCTTGTTGAAGTTTCAATTTGTTCTAGCCACTACCTTACCACACAATTTCAAATACCCCCATTGAAGCTGCTGCCTTTGTTTAATGTTTAAAACACATAATTTTAGCCACAGAGAGAAAAAAGAAAAACAAATGAGAGTTGAGAGGTGACTGCCTGGAAGGGAAGACAATTGCTTTCCAGTGCCTGGCACAGTGTGCATCCCTCCTTTTTCTCTTCCTGTATTTTCTCTGGAGTACAATCTCTCACTCTTGTTCAGAAGCAAATCTTCATAGCACAGAGCTGAGCAATGGATTGAAAAGTCATGCAATGAAACTGGATGCCTGGTGCAGTTTTAAGTGCTTCCTAGGAGCCATAAAACTGTTTGCATGGTCATTTCTCACTGTATTTCCCACACTGTTGCTTGAGCAAGGGGTTGGAGAATGTGTGCACTGGTCAGATTTCAGCTTCAATTATTAGCCATTTTTTCCAGGGTCTCCCCTGAGTTTTAATTAAGCAAAGTATTATTTACCAACTCTGCTGTAAATAGTCTTTACAGTATGGTTTAAACTGTTCCTGTGTGTCTCTTCAGAGAGGTTTTTTTCAGTAGGGGCTTACTTGATCTCAGAATATTATTTTTCACAAGTGCCCAGTCATTTATGGTTCTACAGCTCTGAGGATGTACAGTAGAGCAGGGCTGTTAAATATGAATATTTTTTATTGATTGAAGTTACGATACTATCACTTCCTTTTCTTTTATTTATATAAACTGCATTGTAGAATATGTTGCAGGATGAGTTTTTTGTGCAGGCAGAGTTTGACCCTGGGATACAGAAAGGAGAGAAACTGTGCCTAAAAATGTAACAGCCTGCATTGCTGAAAGAAAATACATGTATACAGTAGTCTCCTAGGAATCTCAGGTCAGATGCAATGTTAATCTAATGCTAAACATGGAGGTTTCCAAGTCTTCTAATCTTTGGAAAATGAAATTCTCTGCAGGTTACAGAGAAGGAAATTAAACTTCTTGGCGTTTTCTATGAATTTCGATTTTGCAGTAAAAAAGATAAGGAAACTGTAAGGGTTAAGCATTTTGTGGTGGCTTGTTTGCTTTCTGTTGCTGCTCTTAAACATAGCAACTCTAAACACAAGCAGGGTAAAGAATGCAGCAAAGACATTATTGACAGCCACATCCTCTCAATGTGTTTATCCTAATGGGCACTTAGCAAAGCGTGATGCAGCGGTGACAGAAATGCTTAAACACAAATAAGTGGTCAAACAACTCTGGTCATTATTTCAGCACATTTTTTAATGTAACCATTTGAGAAGTGAATATAAAAAAGTTACTTGCAGCCTGGAGAAAAGTACTGGTTGAGCATCTATTAATAAAGCTTTGTATTTGTTCGGAAGTCTTATTATTTCCGTATATAGAAGGAATGCCAGAACCACTAGCGCATGGAATGGTTTGGGCTGGAAGGGGCCTTAAAGATCATCTTGTTCCAAATCCCTCCCATGATCAAGAACACCTTCCACTAGAACACTCAAAGCCCCATGCAACTTGTCCTTGAATACTTCCAGGGATAATCAGTATTTGGTAATTAGTATTTGCTGATTTTCACAACCTTTTCTGTCATTATACCACCAAGAAGAATAAAACTGGTAAGCTTTTATAGAAGTGCTAGCCACTTGTGTTTTGGGCAGGATAATCAGGCTTATACAGCACCAGCAATCCCTAAATCTCTCTTAGCTGCCAAAATGTAGCAAATCCAGATGAATTATACACTTTCTTTTTAATCTACATAATATCAGTTTTCCCTGGTCTTTACATAGAAGAGATTTGGTGCTAGGGGTTTCATACATGTGTACATGCACTTATATAAATATAAATATTATTTCTCTCATTTTAAAGGAAACCTTAGAAAAAGAGGGACTCTAAACCAAGCAGGATTAAGACCAATTTTTCCCTCATTTACTGCTATCTACAGATCTTTTAGTAAGCTTTCTATAGATAATAAATATGACTCAAACTCAGATGCACTTTGGATATAATCTAAGTAAACATTTTTGCTCCTGGATATTGGTCTTATTACTGGTCTTTTTTCATGATAAGATTCTTGCAGCAATGCACATACCAAATACTATTACTGTGTGTTGGTACAGAAATCCCCTCTAGGAAAACTTTATGTCTTTTACGATATTTGGATGCCTAGTGCTACCAGAGAAATTCACTGCAATCTACTTTTTCTAGAAAGCCCCCTCTGCAAACAATGGCTCTTTAAATCATTGAGACTATCCATGTGGCATAGGCCCATGGGCATAAACTGATTTAAGGATTTTAAATTTAAAACAGGTTGGTAATCCCTACTGGATGATATGACCGTGAAAATGGAGCTTATCAGGCTGCCCTACAAGCCTATAGACAGAGCAAACCAGTCTGAGCCTGAATGTCTAACATTTCCTCCTCTAGAAATGAAGAGAAACAGCTATCTGCATTTATTTATGAAGGAGGAATATACACCACTGGAAGGGGAGTTTCACACTCTGCTGCTGATTTGATAACAGACAGCAATATTTTAATCCATATAAACAGAAAAATAAAATAATTTACAAGTTTAATAGCTATTTTCAAACTACCACCCTGTATATTTTCAACATAACCACCAGTCCCCCTGTACTTCTCACACACCATGTGTGCCCAGGCTGGAATCAAATAACCAGCCATTTCCTAAGTAGGCATGAGTTTTTTCTTCAGAATTGCTTTCCTGACCCTCCCTCCTCTAAGAAATTCAGCAGTGAGGAGGTTCAGCCATGCAAGTCAGCCCTTTCCATCCAGTACAGTCACCCAATAAATGGTGTGGCATTGGGCGTGGGGGAATTCAGGAATCGAGTAAGAGTTTACAATTACATTGTAATTACAGTTACACATTAAAAAATTAGGGCAAGTGAGGATTTGAGGGATGTGCTAGCTAGATCCAACTAAAGAGGTAGAAACTGGGAAATTCAGTCATGGGCAGGGTTATTGGGATACCATATACTCCAAACATATCTATGGGCTGTGCAGGATCAGTACATGGGTTAGATTTCAAGGGAAGCGAGGTCAGAGAATCAAGAAGGAGAATGAGGGTGAGGGAACTTGGAGAACAGGACTAAAACCGGACACTGAAGAAGACAGAAACTGCAGGGGGAGGGCTGAGATGAGACAGAAACTGCGCCCTTGGAGGGAGCAGGAGTGGGAAGACGGGACCCAGGTGAGGCTCATGGGGCGAATATTAGTGGGAAAGAAGGAGAAAAACAGGGAAGAGGTGTCAAATATTTAATAAACGAGGTGTTACAACTTCTTCCTTTCGGTAACAGATGGCAACTCAATGAGACTGAAGTCCCATCGGCATTCAAAGGTGCTATAACAAACCTCCCAATGTGAGGTTCGGGTACTTCTAACCACTACAGCATAGCAAGAGCTCCTGATGTGTAAACAGCCTGAGAATCTCTCTATTGTTCAGGTGTCAACAAATGCCTCCACATCTTCAAATGTCACATCTACAGCACTGTGAAACCAACGATGAGATTAAAGTTCTCTTGCACACAGACAAAACAAATAAAGCTTATGCATGCAACAAAATTCGTGTTTTCGGGAGGTAACATTAAGCAGGAATTTTCTGTATCTAACATAAAAAAATATTCCATAAGGTACTTTACAAATGCAGTTCTCCAGGATAAAGGTAGGTATCGGTTTTTATGCCCAGGTGGGCTTGGATTATTCCACCAGTTTTTCACAGTTCTGGTAAAAAATATATATCTTATAAAAACATGCATCTGCAGCTCTGAATGAAAGCCCCAAATACCAGTTTTTCTGGCCATCTCTTAATAACTTAACACTCCTGAAATGAGCACCAGGAGTCCAAAACTCACCCATGTTTCTCAACTGTAAAATCTATTTGTTTACTTTTACAAAGATCTCCTGGCGAATGACAGGCTAACCAGAAGTGGTTTTGAAAAAATGAACTGAAGGGACAAAATAGACTTTTATCTGAGCAATATAAGATACATCATCCCCTCAGTGGCGATAGCACCACAGTTTAAATGATTTTTCAGTGAGCTTCAGGACAGAGGGAAGCCCCACTACGGAAGGATGGGATTCAGCCAGAGCCAATGTACCTGCAGGTTCGCTCTTTTCTAGGATGTTCAAGCATTTTTGTACTACTTTGCAAATACAAGACAGGAACACTTATAACAGAGGAAAAATATAGGTGATATAAAAATATAGCTGCTTTACAGAGGCAAAATATAGCTGCTTTTCTGAAAGATGAAACATTCCTTTTATTTTGGTGTCACTTACAAAGTTAAAGCAGTTCATTGCAATTTTTGTATTTACATAAATTCAGAATTCAGCTTGAGGTCAGAAAAGCAGATTTTATTGCTGTCTTTCAAGTATACACTGCTGATTTCAACTGGCTTTGCAGCATAACAACAGCACAACAAATTTATATTTTTTTCCAGAGATCACAGTGGAAGACCCATCACTGAATTCCATGATTTGTTCACTGGGGAAAATTATGTGCCAAAGACAGGAAGACCCCAGCCTGCAATAATCCATCAATTAAATGAGAAAATTACTCTATAGACCAAAGGCATCAAAATTAAAAAGGACATTTTAAGTTTCATAGGAGTTGACAAGTCTTTATTATAAGAATAAAACATTGCAACAAGGTGTTGGATCATTTATTGAAACTAACACTTGCATAACTTTTTCAGTGGTTTGAAATTGTATTTGAAACATTTGAAAATAAAAGAAAACAATATCCCTCTTTTTTTTTTTCTTTTTTTTTTTTAACATGCCCGTGTGGCAAGAATGCTCGAAGTTTGACCAGGGTGGTACCATCTATATACATTTAGGAAAACATGCTTGCTGTGGGTGTACAAAAATAAAATTTATTTGTTAAATTACACATAAATATAAGGTACAAATGTATTTTTAAAATACAGATAAAGATAATCACACTTGCATTGTGTACATATGAAAATACAGTATTTTAATATTCAACATACACAGACACATTTATGATAAATGCAACTAGTTGGCAATGCCAGCTCTTCTCAGTCTATTTCTCTTTTTCTTTTTTCCCCCCCCCCTTCCAGTTTTCCATAAATATGGAAAAATAGGCTTTTGAAACAATTAGTTCTGCCGGACATCTTGCAGCAGCTTGTTAATTTCTGCCACCAGCTCACTGGCATCCATGAGTTCATGTTTGCCATCGCTGAGGTGGTTGAGCACGTTGTCAAAATCATCCTCCTCATAATTCTCCGGGATCTCCTCCATGGCTGGCAGCCATTTGGACGAGGGCTGCGCGCTTGAGTGAGTCCCCAGAGCGGGCCCGTTGTTGGCAGGGTTTTGGAAATGCGTGCTGGCTGCCCAGGCTGCCACCCCCGGTGGATAATTTACAGTCTTGGCTGGCAAATGTCCCTTCCTGCGCTCCAACGAGTTGGAGCGATCCAACTCGTTGCATTCTGTGTAGGCGTCCAGCGAGGGAGGCAGCAGGCGCTGGAAGACGCTGCTCATTTCAGAGAGGAGGGAGGACGTGCAGGTGTCCCCGGATTCTTCCTCACTCTGGCAGTCCTTCCCAAACGTCGAAAAGCTCTTCTTCTTCTCACTGGCATCAGCTGCCTGGGCGTCCTCCTCGAGGGCCTGATGCTGCTGCTGCTGCTGCTGCAGGTGCTGCTGGGGCGACTGGAACTCCTCCCCAGGGATGAACATGTTGCTCCTGTAGTCGGAGGAGGGAGAGGGCAGCGGTGGCATCCAGCACTGGTCGGAGTGGCCCAGGACCCTGCACTCCTCCGTGCACAGCCGCATCGCTGCAAGAGAGACACGGGCAGAGTGAGCGCGCCTCTCCTGCTGCACACAGCACTCACACTCACAGGGACTGACACCTCAGCTGAACCTCCCCAGGGATGTTCAAACCTGGCATTTGGTTCCGCTTTGTACGCAGGAAGGTGGCAAATACAAATGGTCTGGATCTAAATGTAGCTCCGTTGCCAAGAATGAGAATGACCAATGCAGAACATGTAAGGCAGTAATGCAAACTCTTAACTAAGGCTGAAGATAAACATGTAAATCCCAGCTGGGAAACAAGCACTTGTGTCTTAAAGCCATTCAATCCCTTTGTACACTTCTAGCTCATTAAAAAATACAAAATAAAAGTAAGATGTTTCTACCTCCAAGCACTCACTTCAGTTTTAGTGAAGTCTTCCACATGCAACTAGTGAAGCATATCAGAGTAATAAAGTGGGAATAAATGGACAGGGGAAACAAAGAATAGTAACATGCAGAGGGATCTCCTTTTCCATTTAATAACTCCTTTTTTCTGACAATGAGGTGTATGCAGAATTCGAGGTGATCCACTGCCATATTACCTTTTTAACTGAATCAGTTAAATTTTAATCCAGCGTCAGAATACCTGGGTCTTAATCTGCACCCTGTGTGACTCTGGTGTTTATCCTGGATTTATACTCTCACGTGCGCTTGCACACTTGCAGCTCTGTAGCTCAGGTTACTGGCCCTCACAAGCTCAGGCCTTGGAACAAGGAGGGCTCTAACCCACCAGGTGGAAATCCAGGGCAGCCAGGAGGGCTGAAGAGCAGAAGAAAACAGAGCTGCTCTCTCAGCTTCTTGGTTTATTGATGTCTCTCAGGTAAAAGCAATAAGGTGCGGCGAGTGCAACTCTGAGAGCTACACTGGTCTGAATGGGCCCACAAAGGGATTCCAGGAGGTCTGGGAATGGTCCCTGGAAGCAGAGACAGGCAAAGCCCAGTTAGACAGACCTGCAGAGAGGGATGTGTCAGGAGAAAGGCCGACTTTTCCACTCCAAAGGGAACTGATTGTAGGACACAAAGCCTCGCCTCAGGCTGGGTGCCTGGGTGCCTGCCAGATCTGCTGGAGAAGACCTGGGTGCTGCAAAGGCCACTAATTTGGGTTTGTGTCACAAACTTCAAAAGATTTCAGAAATTACAGGCTCTTTCATTATGCATATTTTGACCGTAAGAAACTTCTGCCCTAATCACTGAATGGTTAGACTACCCCACACAGAATAGAGTTGATTGTTCTCTCTCTGTGTATATTGAGTACATAAGAAATGTTTGCAGTCATGCCCTGGAAGTTTTTCTTGCTCCCTCATCACATTTTCCATCTGGCTCTGGATTCACTCTGTTTATCAAAAAATCTTTTTGCAGTGGTGTAAGCAGAACTGAACAGAGAATTTCAGTCTAGGATGTACCAGTGATTTATAAAGTCCTATTCTCATGCTGTCAGAGCTATTTATCTCTGCACTTTACAGAGCCTATCATATTGTTTGCTTTCTTAATGGCCTTTCCATTTCTTTGAGTATAAACTTTCTCTGTGTTGTGCATGCAAGAGAATGAATTTCTTCAAGATTACAAGCCCAGGTTGCACTCTGGATATTGCACAAGCTATTGCAAAATAACTGCTGATCGAGGAAGTTTCAAACAAACAAAGCAAACTAGAATATATCACTGGCTGAAGTTTTGATATGAGTGATTGAAATGCCTGCAAGTGCTTTGTTCCAATGTACAGTGTTTTACAGAAAATGCCTAAGAGTTAGAAACATCAAAAGAGATTAAGTGATCCATGAGCAGTTCTCAAGTCATCCCAGAAGGTGAGGATTACACTTCTAATTAAGAAGACTCCTTTAAGACTCCTTTAAATTCATTAGATACGTTCAGTGGTCTAGCATTTCATTAGTAGTGAGGTTGGTCTTAGTGTCAGTTTTGTTACTATTGTTATCAGGAGTGGTTTTGATTTAAAATAATGAATCCTGACATTCCCGAACGTAAGATCAAAAGATACTCTGAAGCAACTGAATGGTGACACAATCTGTCCTTAAATCAGCAATAAATTAAAAAACACCCAGATGCACAACAGCTTTTTCTTTCTTTTTCTTTTTTTCTTTTTTTTCTTTTTCTTTTTCTTTTTTCTTTTTTCTTTTTTTTTCCTGCAGAACTTAAAGCTTGTTGGTTAAGATTTAAAAAGAGAAAGAAAAAGAAACAAGCCTTTCAAGGACAGTTATTGAACTTTCCGATCATGTAATTTGTGGAGTTTTGAGGGACTGGCTCCATTCCTTTCCAGTTCCACCTTAAAGGGACAAACTGAAAGGGCTTTCCCACAGCATTTTTGCCTGTGTCCAGACTGACAATGCAGAAACTTTTCAAAATGGAGAACAGGAAACCTCCAGGAAGTTTTCTTTTCCTTTTCATTTATTTGGATTGTAGATCAATTCAGGTCTCATCTGAACAGGTTCAGCAGATTTGTCTGAGGAATAAGGCCATGCACAGCAGTAAATGGACATCTGGGTGAGATTAAATGCCAATCTTGACAGCCCAACCCAGTTCCATCTGCACTCAGAAGGAGTTTTCCTTATTTTGAATGCAATTAACTGGGCATTTTTGGAAATCCTATGCTTTGGCTTCCTGTTTAGAGAGAGAATTGTAAGAGTTGAAAATGGGTCATGGTCATTTCAGCCAGCTAAGAGGACAACCATTCCTGTCTGCTGGCAGCCCCCAACCACCCACTGGAAAGGGACAGCTCTTCCTTGGCAGCAGCAGGGCTGGATGCCAGTGCAAACACCATTGCACTTGAAGTTCCCCAGGCAACTGAGAGCTCCAGCAGATCCCTCCCTGCCTCCTTGCTAAGCATAGGAGAGAATGAGACATGCCTCATGTTAGCTGGCAGAGGAATAAGTAGTAGGAGCTAGGGAGGATGAGGATAAAAATATATTAGGACTCCAGATTTAGGTTAAAGATTCTGAAAACAGAGTAACTTTTCAAGCCTTCCGGGTCTGAGCACATTTGAGGAGGTAGGTGAATGCCTGGGCGTGTGACGCAAGACCTAGTCTGGAGCAAAATATGCAAAGAAAATGCTCAAATGTGTAAGAAAAACAAACTGAATTTTTGGTGTTCACTCTTGCCTAGCGTAACAACCCTGGTTAATACACGGAGGTCACTTCAGGAGGGACATGGGCTGCACAACCCCTCAAAGCAATGGGCCCCTGTGTATAAAATTACTTTGCTAAACTTTTTAAGTTTACACTCTTGGTTCAGTGAACCTTACTGAAATTATCTGGCCCTGTGGTTATACAGAGAAAACTAAATATTATCTGAAGTACGAACAAGATCGAGGGTACAACCAGAGGCTGTATAATTATTAAAGTAATTACAAAATTCTTCTATCTGTACTCAGCATGATTTCCCACGACCTTTTATTCAACTTGTATCTGGGCATAAATTTAAAAGCACTACTTCACACACACGAATATGTACATGTGTGTTTATACTACTGCCACTCACCCTTTTCTCATTTTTTTTCTTTTCTGCCCTCTGCCCCTAAATTGTACCTCTTAGGCTCTTTCTTCCAGAAATTAGGGTTGCAAGATTTAACATCTGGGACATATTTAGACCCTCCCCTTGCCACACAGGTTCATCTTTCAGGGGGAAAAAATTACACTTTTCTTTCTTCTCCATCCATATTTCTAGTCCACTTTCACACTCAGTGTCTGAGTGGCAAAAGTTTGTATCATATGGATCAAACCCACTGTGGAAAACCTACCTCCGAAATTACAGTTCAGTGTATTTTTAACAAACCACAACTGCCTGGCTTTGCAAAAACATCCACCCTGTCATTAAAAGTCTAAGGACTTGGAGCAGATCATATTTTTGGGGGGAATGTGGAGCCAGATCACTATATGAGTAACAAAAAGAATAGGCATTGCTCTGGGTAGATTTGTAGTTGTGTCTGAGGTTTCATTTTAGTAGATATGTCAAGGCTTCAGCTCAGTATTTATCATGAAGCAGAGTAAAAAGGAAGGAAACGCAAGACTTGAAAGCTAAAGAATTTTTGCTGTCTCAGTAGCAGTTTTATCAAAGTGACAGCCAGGCAGCACTGTAAATAAACTGGTCGGCTTCCATTGTGCTCTTACCTGCAGGAATTCTCCCATCTGTAAGGAAAAGGTCACTGAATCCTTCCCCAAGAAGTCTGTCAATTGGAGACTCTCTCCCCAAATCATAATCACTGTCTCCAGCTTCACTATCACCCCGGCCACTGTCTTTCAAGCTGAATTTATCCATATCTTGCAAGGCGTATCTGTAAAGAGAATTGTGGAGAACTACATCATCTCAAGTACGTTATAGTCCGCTTTTTGATTAAAAATACATGTCCTTATTTTCTGATCCATGCACATATGTATGATCCATGAATGATCCGTATATGATCCATGTATGATCCATCATATGTAGCAGAACAGTCCGGATTCCTACCTGTAGCTTCTGGAATACTTGTTTCCTCGGAAACTTGGCCTTGGCTGATACTGGCCCTGGTGAAGCATCGAGAGAAGCTGAGAAACCTGCTAAAGGAAAGGTGAAAAGACTGATCCTTTGAAATGAAAGTTCAAGTTCCTGTTGTAAAACCACTAATTTGCTTCTCAGGTATGTTTGTGAGTTATTCTTTTCTCCTTTAAGATTTAATTAAATCAAATTCCTGCACATATGTAATGTAATGACAGAGTATTTTGTAGTGTACTGTCTGAAACAGGAAACATCTGAAGACTATGTACAATGACAGAATGGGCTGCTGTTCATTAGCCTCTGAACTCATAATAATTAATTCATTAACAAGGAAAACCAGCAATTAAACAGAGGTGGAGTTTTGTTTCAGTTTAATATATTAGAATCAAGCCTTTACCATTGCAGGATCCAAACTGAAAACAAAATGTCTTTGCTTTACATGTAAAGAGTTACCAGGACACAGCTCTCATTTATTTAAGCCATGACCCAGCATTTACAGTAAAAACTGAGATGGGGAGTCTCCAAGTTTGAGATACTGGGATCATATATTACAACAGCTGTACTCAAACTGTGTCAGTGTTTCACCTTTTAGTTCTTCACCCACATTAAAGAATTTCCTGGATTGTTTCTGAATATAAATACTCAGGCACTCTTTCTCAGACGGAGCTGTGCAGAGGGAGAGGGAAGGCAAGGAAGAAAGAGTGAGCAGCAAACCAGAGAAAAGCACTGTCTATGTTTCACTCCATCGTTTTGACCTTACAGGGAAGAACCAAGGAATAATGCTATCAATTATAGATTTAATCCTGTTCCCCAGAGTAATGGAATCAGTTGACATTGGAAAAAAACTGAAATGCTGCAACATCAAAGAGAAATCCATGACACATTCCCATGAGGCATAGATCTGATTGCCTCTTGCTCTCACAGGTTGCATGCAGGGATATTTGCATGCTCCCAGATGAGTGCCTGCTTGAATGGACACACAAAAACGAGGCCTGGACCTTACCTCGACAGCCGGCGTAGCATGGGTGAGCTCCAGCGAGAAATTTTCGGGCACGTGGTTGGAGGAGATGGTCACCAGGCTGTTCAGCGATTGGTGGCTGTGGTGGCTCTGCCGGCTGCTCATCTGCCCCCTCTCCAGGGTCGGGGACGACGACGGCGAGGCTCTGTGGTGGGATCTGATGGGCAGAGTGCCATTGACCGTTGGCACCAGCGTGATGTCCCCCTTGTGGATCTGCCTGGAGGGACGCTTCGGGTGGTGCTGGTAGGTCGACTCTGCCACGCGACAGTTGTAAGACCTGGTGTCCTTTTTCTCTCGATTGCACTTGGTAGCGAAGATAACCATAATGATCAACAACACGGCACATATCGATCCCAGGGATATAATCGTTATCATGGAGATGTCCAGGGAGGGTTGGCTTACCAAAGTTGCTTCCGTGCTTGAAAATGAATAAACGTGCTCAAAAATGGTGCATTTCAGAAGTGCTTTAGTACTAAGCTGAGGGCTGCCTTTATCCTGGACTATCACTAAAAACTCCCATTGTTTTGCTGGAACTGATTCAACACTCACATTGATAGAGATGTCACAAGTCTGGGGATCCATCACAAAGATGCTGTTTTCCTTGTCAGCTGCTATGGAGCAGCTGAGTTCGGAGTTCATACCAGAGTCTCTGTCTGTAGCCCTTATCCTGGTGACAAGAAAGCCAATCCCAGCATCTTTAGGGATTGAGATTTCCGCTGTGCTGTTGCGTAGCGCTGGCCCCACAATGACAGGAGCGTTGTCATTTTCATCGATGATGGTGAGTACCACCGTGGTATTGCTAACAAGCTGCTGGCTCCCTCCGTCCCTAGCTTGGACCACAAATGCGATTTGATTCACTTCTTCGTGATCAAAGGTTCGCAGGGCATAGATTGCCCCGTTGGAGGGATCGATGGTCACATAGGTGGTTATAGAACTTCCCAAAATAGAGTTCTCCAAAATAGTGTACGTCACCTGCCCATTGTCGCCTAGATCTGGGTCTGTGGCTGTGACCGATGTGATGTATGCTCCCGGAGAGTTATTCTCCAAGATAACAACTTCGTATCTGTTTGTCTGGAAGCGGGGTGGGTTGTCATTTTCATCACTGATTTGGACAGTAAAGTGTTTCACTGTGGAGAGACTTGGCGTTCCCTTGTCCTCTGCTATTACAGTCAAGCTGTATTCAGATCTCTTTTCCCTATCCAGAGTGGCATTAGTCAAGATTAAATAGTTGTTTTCATAAGTCTTTTGAAGTTTAAAGTGGCCATGCCCATGGAGCTTACAAATTATCTCTCCATTCACACCAGAGTCCTTGTCTTGCACTCTGACCAGGGCAACAAATGTGTCCAGGGGTGACCCTTCAGAAATGTAAGCTACCTCTTCTCTCTCTGTGGACATCAGGTTTAAGTTTATTTCTGGCTTGTTGTCATTCACATCCACAACTTTGATTATAATTTTGCAGTGAGCTGGAATAGAATTTGGCCCCATATCCTGAGCCTGAGCATCGATTTCATAGGATTTGGTTACTTCATAGTCCACTTGCTTCAGCAGGGTCAGGTGACCTTTTTCTGGATCTATCCTAAAAGTCTCTATAATTTTGGCAGACACATGACTGCTAAAGGAGTACACGACCTTCCCATTGGCGCCCTCATCTGGATCAGTAGCATTGAGGTCGATCAGCAAAGTCCCAATGGGAGAGTTTTCCAAGAGCTGGATAATGTATGACTGCTGCTCAAAAACAGGGCTGTTGTCATTGGAATCGGAAATGCTGATTTTCAGGAGGGACGACCCAGATCTCTGAGGCACCCCTTTGTCAGAAGCAGTGAGCTGGAGTTCGTAACTCGACTTCAACTCACGGTCCAGCTCTCTAACCACAATCAGCTCTGCATATTTAGCACCGTCAGTCCTGGTTCTCACATCAATGCTAAAAAAATCATTTTCAGAAAGGGAATAAGTGTGAAGGGAGTTGTCTCCCACATCTGGATCAAAAGCACTGTCCAAAGGGATCCGAGTTCCTACAGCTGCACTCTCTGATATCTCGATAGGGATAAGAGCTCTGGAAAACTGCGGAGAGTTGTCATTAATGTCCAGTACTTCAACTTCAACATGGAAAAGCTGCAGATGTTCAGTGGGCAGAGTGATCACATCAAACTCTATGGAGCAGTTTAAGTTTTTCTGGCACAGTTGTTCCCGATCAATTTTAGCTCCTATGCTGATTTCTCCATTATCCTCACGGACTACAAGCAAGGGAGAATTTCCCCTCTGCATGGCTCGAAACCGAACTGAGGAAGGGTTAGGCATTTTTAATAAAACATCAGCAACATCCTCCGATAGTCTTGCAATTACAGATCCAACCCTCTGCTCCTCATAAATCCTGTATTTCAAATTCTTGCCCAGCACAGTATTATTGAAAGATATCATCAGTGCAAAAATGAATAGCAAGTGCATTTTACTGCCGATTCGACGCATTTGTAAGTTTTTTCAATTAATTTCTCCCAGTAAGTTAAAAAGCAATTATTTCGCCTTCCTTCGGTACCTTAAACCCAGAGCACATCTGGTCCTTTCCAACTTGAAAACGCCTTCTCTAGCCAGCCAAGTATTAATAACTTACAGATCAGAAAACTTTTTGCTTTTCTTATACACACCGTGCCGGGACATCCAGATACAATCTGTAGGCAATCCACGCTTTCTCATTTGACTCCGCGCTCCTCTTCCAGGCTGAGATGCTCCGGGGCAGCGCCCTCCTCTCCCCCGCCGTCAGCATCCAGGGACCGCCGGGAGCCGGCGGGATGGAGCCGCAGCCCGTCCTCCCGTCGCTCTCCGCACTCGCCGCCGGACTAAACACCCTCCCTCGCCGGCTCCAGCCTAAAATCCTCCGCAACTTCACTCCAAGTCCCCAGACAAAGCTTTTGCCCGGCCTGTGCCGAGCCCCGTGCAGCCAATCAGCCGGGGAGGGGATGGGAGGGGAGGGGGCCCGCAGCCCGCCGCGCCGGGGCGGGGGGANGATTGGGGGTAGGGGGGGCACAAATGACTAATGGGCAACTTTAAATCAACGTCTTTCCTCCCCACCCCCCGAATTTTCATGGCAGTTTCAAGCGGGGTTTTGTGATTTTAATACCTCCCCTTCCTGCCGCGAGAAATGCGATCGCGCTCCTCATTTGCATACTTTTAGGTTCCCCCTTGTTTAACTCGCTGGGAGATTTTAAGTGGGTTTGCTTAGTAAGGGAGCTGGGGCTGGCGTCTCGCTATCCGTGCCGCAAGAGCGTCTTCTTGCTGCTTGTTTACCTACAACCTGCGCGTCCCCAACATCTGTGCTCCTGCCCGGAGCCCAGCGAGAGCTCCTCCACTCCGCGAAACCTGTCCCTCCTTCTTCCCAAGTCAGGAACATTTTGCACACCACGGTCCTTCCCCGGCTGCCTTTCGCAGCTTCTCTGCCCTCAGCGCAGCTGCCTCTGCCTGAGCCCCGTTCCTCTGCGTGTTCGTGTGTGCGATTGTCTCGGAGCTTTTTAATTTGCTGTTCCAAGGCTTCTTCAGACGATCTTTTTCATCCTATTTGAAAGAGCACTTCATGCTCCACCGTGACAGTCTGTGCTAAGCACACCTTCTACATGCCAAGTGTTTTAAAGGAAAAGAAGCCACAAGACAGATTGTTTGGAAAGTGACAAATTCCTCCCCTTTCCGATGTTGCGGAAAACTATCTACACTCCCACGTATTTGCACACAAAAATATAATCTTATGACTGAGTCGAGCATGTATTTGGTGCACACCAGAAATGTTACAGATCCTTGCATGAGCTTCAGGCTGCATTCAGGACGTGGAAGCTGATGCATTCTTCTCGTTTCAAATGTATCTATTTATGTGACTTCTACTTCCTTTTTTTACATATGCTTTAATCATTTTATCCACAGGCTTGCTCTGTTTCTCTTTGTTTTTCTGCTAACTTTGTCCATTTGTTTATCAGTGTTGCCCATAAGGATACCATCACTCTTATACTGCTCTTTTCCCTCTTTTATATTCCCCACCCCAGCATGTCCAAAAATGTAGAGTAAATCTCTGATTTTCCCAATTTACTTACTCTCAGCAGAGCTCAGCCAAAGTCACTAAGAAGGTTTTTGCTGAAAAAGAAAGCAGAGGAGGCTCAGTGTGAACTCTCCTTCTTTTTAAGCATTCAAAAGCATTTTATAAGCCATTGTCTCTTTTTTTTTTTTCTTTCCACAAACTAGCACCGTGTGGCAAATTGTGCAGAATAGAAATGCCCATAATGAATGTATTTAGTACTGGGTCACGCTGATGAACATTCTGCCCCCATGAATAATACTGTTTTACAAGTTTGCAGCCCTTTCAAATTGCTGATCCCCAAACCCTATAGGCAAACTAGAAAAGCTAACACAAGCAACTGGGACTTTAGAAACCCATAGCCATCTGGCCTAAATCTCTAACAATCCAAGCCAATAATTATATCAATTCAGGCTTTAGTGAACCCCTTTGCAAACACCAAAAGAGCAAAGAAAGGAATTAGTGGCCATTCTAAGTTCTGGTGGAGAGAATTCAAAGATAGCATAATTCCATTAGTTCATGGACAGCTTTTTTTGCAGCTCTGATAAATCTTCCTAAAACATTTTTCCAAAGCACCAGTGTAAATTCTTTTCTGACGATAATTGGGGAAAGAGGTTCAATTAAATGCTGTTCTTAGTGTCAATAAAAAGTATTTTGTTGATAAAAGAAGTCACTGCCCCTTTACATGATGAGTGCAAGAGATGAATAATTCATAGTAAAAATAATTTCACTGCTTCAAAACTATTATATGTACTCTTAAATGATAACATGTTCTTCCAAGGAACTGTTTAGTACACTTAGTTATGCAGAACTTGCTTTATGCAATTTTTATCACTTTCCAAATAGTAATTCCACTTCATCACATCGGTCTTTCTCAGAGGCACACTTTGTATATTAATAGAGCGCAGGATACCTAGAGACAGGAATTACAGCACTCCTTTTCTTTTTTTTTTTTTTCCCCCTTTTTGAATTTGTTTATTACTTTACAAGTTTACCATTCAGGTTATATGTCATATTATCACTTAAGTCCACACTGTCTTGCAACTGACCATTTGCACTTATAATGATGATAAAAATGTCATTGGCACAATAGCCCTTACCTGAATTCTGAACTAAAGTATGGAAAAGGTCTCAATTTTCTTTTTTTTTGGTTTTTTTCATCTGACATTCATGTGAACCCATAAGTGAGGAGGAACAGATCTTGAGGTTGTTTGCTTAGATGGGGCAATATTTAAGCACGTGGCACTTCTAGAAGTGATGCTTCTCGAGGGTGCTTAGGAGCAATCGCAGCCCTCCTGAGGTTGATTTCTCCAGCATCCGGTGAAAGAGTTTTGTCTGAAAGTCTCTTAAACTCCGGTCCACCTTTGACATGGCAGACTTCCCTCACAAAGAAAAGGGAGAGTCCCACGTGCAGCCAGCAGACGCTTCTTAAGGGAGCGTGGTATTGTGAGAGCTGTTAGGCACGTGAGTGGAGTGCTGCTGGCCTCCTGGAGACTAATCTCAGTTATTCCCACCTAATACGGACATATTCACCACAAGGTTCTTCCCAAAAGCTGCACTCCAATTCTCCAGTGATGTACTTGAGGAAGAAAAACAAACTGACTCTAAATTGCACTTCCATTTGCCTACCATACTGCTTCAGAAACACAGCTGCAGAGCAGATTAATTATTTTTCACTTAGCTGAAAGGAGTTTTGTTTCTGTGGTCGATATACTTTAAAGTCTGTCTTGTTACTCTGAGGAGTTTTACTGAGAGCTCAAGCATATATTTTCTTCTAAAAGTTTATGATCCCCTAGATGCACAGCATATAAGCAAAACTTAGGTGACAAAGAATTTTACTTTGAAGAACTATTTTGATAAATAGTCCCTTAGCAAGGACAGAGGAGAAAGAAAATAATTTTCTTACAAATGATAGAAGAACAGTAAAATTAGCACAGTGCCATTTGGTTCATTCTCCTCCTCAAGACACATACACAAAAATGAGGTTTTGTTCACTTTCAGTATGGTTTATTGCCTTATGTTGCATTATGTTACAAAATGTCACATGAGATATGCTCCAGCGCACAAGACATCGCAAGATAAAATTTGATTTGACACCTGTGCAATGAATGTGAAAGACAAGTCTTCCTAAATCAGAAGTGTATTTTAAAAGAACATTTCCATCACAATGAACGACAGAACTGAGGAGCTTCCTCTCTCCCTCTTGCCTCTCTCCCTCTGCTTCTCTTTCTTCCTCCCTCCCTGTTTCTTCCTCCATCCCTCTTCAACACGCTTGTTTCCCAAAGTAAAACTAACGTTTCCATCTGTTGCAGCATGAGTGCAAATTGAGTGAGGAGTATCCCTGTAGGCAAACGAGCGTTGCCATTTTATGCGCACTCCTGGGCCCACAAAGCTGATCAAAGGTCAATATGATACTGTTCTTTGGAGTGGGTGGAAGAAGGCTGATATTTCAGTCCATTTTTTTTGCATAGACAACCATATTACAAAACTCATCCCAAATTAATGCTGTATTTGTCCAATCTACTAACTATCTCATCAGTCACACTTATATATATTCTTATAAGAATATATATATATATTCTTTTCAGAACTGAGGGATATCAGAAGCTGAGTTACTTTAAGAGATACTAAAGGCAGAATAGACCACTGGACTATCAAAAGTATGATCTCTGCATCACAGTCTTCTTAGTTAAGACCACACATTAGCCAGAGCACATATTTTGATCTGTGAAATATTAAACAATGTATCTCAATTAGATATCAGTTACGTAGTTCACATGAAAAGTCAGTGAAAAATGGGGTCAGGGGTCCTGGCAGAAAAGTCAGAAAAGTGAAAAGTCCACGTGATGCTATGAATCCTGACCACCACAAAATCTATGCCTTGACACACATATACCTAAACCTTACAGTACTTCCTGCAGAAGACACCCTGGCTTAACAGTATCTGTTCCCATCAGAGCACTGCCCCTTCTGTGCAGTGTCCAGAACAAGCGGTCTCAAAGGCCACTGTCACCTTGGAGACGTCCAGAAGACATTCGGTAAAGGTAACAGTTGTACCAGGAAAAAGTATCTTCCTGCCTCAACAAACAGCCAGTCGAAGCCCTGGAACAAAAGGCCAGGACTCAGAAAAAGGAATAAGCACAGAAATTTAGTTCAAAGCCCTGACCTATAATGTTCACTTTTTCAACTTGCTTAAAAAAAGATCTGATGGGTCATTAAAATACATCAAACCACCAAACTCTATACACCTGCTGATGGGTAAGAAAGTTTTTCGAAAAGAGTTTAAAATTAGATTTTACATTATCATCAATCATCACAGCAAAGGGCAGGGGATCAGATTTTCTGCTACATGAGTAAATTTCCATGGCAGTTTTGCAATGCAGCATTGTGTATATGAATCGTGAGTTAAACCCATATAAGTTCCGTGCACAGTAAATACTGTACCTCGTTATTCAGTCTCTTTCTACACCAATGAAACTTTTATCTCTCAAAATTTTACCAAGTGAGAAAGAGAAATATGCATGAGTCTTATGGTTTACTAGATCTCCATTATAAACAAATGCCTGCAATATATCAGTGGATGCTTTTGAATTTTTTCGAGGATTAGTTAAATATGGCACAGTATATAATGGAAATTCCATTGTTTGATCACTCTAATGCATTTGTCATTTTGTTTAGTTATTGCCTTGTAAAGTATGAAGTAGAATGTCTCTAATTGATAGCTGTTTACCCAAAACTGCCTTTACGAGCAATACACACACTTCAGCAAAATGAGGGTTTGAACATTACGTATGTTTGGGATAAAAGGCACCAGTCAGGACTGTAACATATTTCTTTCCCACCGCACCTAAGCCAACGAAAGTAATGCTCTTTGGCCCTGTTCCACCTCCTCACAAAGCCACGCAAACCCAGCTGTAGGCCCTGTTGTGGACGACACACAACCACCCGTTTCCTGATGCTATATTCCTAATTTTTCTTTCTGATCATCCCTACAACTGAAGTACAAATAAAGTGGAAAGCCACATGCTTCAGACAATGGTGACCACAACCTTTGGGTCATGCAAAGTGGAACTTGAGGTACAAAGGCGCTCTTTCGCCTCCTGTCCCCCAGTGATGCAGCCACTGTGGGGCTGGGGTGGTCACTACTGCAGGCAGAAACCCCAGACCTCTGTTTTCCCCGCAGGGAAAGCACCAGCAACATCTGAACCCTTATTCCAAGGTATGGTGATCGGTCCTACCCGGCAGTGTACTGGCATTGGATTTCCAACATCTGTTTTTATTCCAGATGTTAACAAATTCATACACCGGATGCACTGGAATGTGAAGTACTTTACATGAATAAATTTGAAAGGCTTTCTGTGTCTTAGAGTGCTGCTACTCTGCTTTGACAAATGTCTTGCTCTTGTACTCTGCAACACAAGATCTAGCATGTAATGATATTTTAAAGGCCACTCTTTATAAGGAGCAGAAGAAGCAGCCGCATTTGACATACTGCTTTTCTTTGCAGGACTGAGGTTTCTGTAAAATAAAAGATTTGAAGTTTAGTGTAGATGTGAATTTAGTCAGGGCTGCAATACATAGTCTGTCAAATTATTGGCTCAACCCAAGCTTTTCATGGAACTATAACATTCTCCATCACCCCTGGGAGTTTAAAAAAGGAGCATAATTTGTGTTTCAAGTGTCTTTTGACCAGACAAAGCATGTGCTCATTCTTCCATTGACAGCTTTAGCCAAATGATGCAGATCCACTTGTGCACCTACTTCCTGCAAAACCTTGCAAGTAACATGCTCCAAGGATGTCGGACGCTTTCTAGAAGGAAATGGGTCAATCATCTTCAGCAAAGCCAGAGTTCAGCTGTGTGCAGCCATGGTGGAGTCAGAAGTAACTCCAGAGTTTTTAAGACACTTTTCTCTTCTTTGAAGATGTCCTGCTGGTGGACCTGACAGTGTTAGGTTGATGGTTGGACTTGATGGTCTTAGAGGTCCTTTGCAATCTTAATGATTCTATGATTTTGACGCCAAGGCTGACAGGAACAAACCCAATCCCCAGAAGGATTTTGAATAGCTTCAGAGTTAGTTAAAAATGTCTTGAAGAGCATGAGCCCCATAGGAGTGCAAAGCCGAACACAAAATTTTGTGGCAAGAAGGGGCATTTCACCAGATTTCTCCAGAAATAGATGCTGTTGGGCAAATATTTCTTGGAATGATCTAAACCTCTCTCTACTGCAGTACTTGGCAAGCTTGCATTAAAAAGGATTGTCTTTAAGGGACCCTTAATGGCCTTTCTCTTTTCAAAACCTCAGGCACAATCCACCACCCAACCTGCTTTGTGAATAAGGAAAAAATATGTTGTTTATTTTATTTTACAGTAAATATTTATACAGTACTCAATATGTGTATCTGCGGTTTTTTTCTTCTTGATTTTTCTGGGAAGAAAAAAAAGGAGGAAAAAATGCTCCCTGCTTCAATGTAATGGGAAAACATGTGAAAATTTAAACCTGCTGTAGGAAGCAGGCACAGTGGGAGCTGTAATGGGAAAAAGGCAGGCATGGTTTTTCAGCAGAATATGTAACATATACTGAACATCCGGCTTCCCGAGTAAGTGGTTAACAGTGCTCAATGAAAATGTTTCTCTTTAAAGACTCAGATGTTCCTTTTCTTCTTTTTTCAATAGCTGCAGTATGGTAAAACTGGTGCCATAAAGTCATTGCAAGAGACAGCAAACAACTTTGTTATCATAATAGGCATTTTTTTCACTCCTTCTTTTTTTAACAATGGCTCTAGCAGGTGGCATGTGGCTGAGACCGGGTCTATCACCATCTCCAGGGTGCCAAGACGTCCCTCAAATTTTCTGTGGGAGGAATTTGTTGGTGGGATTTGGATTGTGAAGGCACGTGAGCATCTGCTGCCTGCTCGGTCTCATTACCATTGACACAATCAGCTCCTGCAGCTCTTGGCCGGGCAGCCAGAGCAAGGACTCAATTTTCTTGCCTCTCTGACAATGCTCATTATCATTCATCTGAACCTATGGGTTCCTCTGCCTCTGAGTCTGGGCGAGGGGCTGTGAAAACAGATCACACAGAGGAACACTCAGGGAAGGAAGAGCAAATTGAGATAATAGCTACAAACAGCCTAAAATCAATGGCCTTGCAGACAGCACTGGTGATAAACTTTCAGTATTCAGAGTAGTTGCTCTTTTCCTTTCTGTGTAAGTTCCTTCATTCATTTATGCTACCGTATGCTTTCTGTAAGTAGCTTAAAACATTTTTCTGTGATTCTGGAGATATTGTGAGTAATAACACAAATTCACTATTGCCCTTCTATTTTCCCAATCACTTACTAAGTTCTGACAAACTTTACTTTTTTACTTTTTTTTTTTTCATGATGTACAGAAAAAGTCCATTTCCCACCTTTGAGTTAATTTGGAAACCAGACTAAAAAGTAAAATTTTTGCTCCTTACAGAATCGTGGAAAGTAGGAGTTTATTCACATCTTCCTCTGGCAGCCACAGTCTAAACAAAACGTTAACCCATATCTGCAGATAAAGACTTCACATTCCTCTAAGTGTCCTCACCCCACATAAAACTGCAATTATTTTACATTTCCTTACAATAGACGCTGCATAATTCCTCCTTGCTGGCCCTATGTCCTTTTATTGCTACAAAGAACCCTTAGCCCATAAATGGAAGATTAGAAAAGTCACACATTTATCAAATAAATCACTTGGCTAAAAGCAGCAAGGAGGGGAAAGAGAAAGAGGGAGAGAATTTAACCGATCTATCTCCTGGATATACATCAAGGATCTCTGTCTCTGGTCAAAGAAAACACAAGGGCTTCAAGGCCTGAATCTGCAATAATCTTGCAGTTTTCAAATGTTGCATAGCTAGTGATTTGTGACCTTACTGAAGAATATTAGATTAAAGCAGAAATACTTTTACCAAAACACATCTTTCCTGAGACTCAGCCTTTACTAGTCTTTGTAACACAGGAGAATGGAAAACATCACAGAGAGCTGGAGAGGAGGCAGGGGCATGACATTTGCTTTCAGATGTTTTTAAAACTCAAGGAAGTGTTATTGTTTCCATAAATCATTACTAGAGGCTTATTTTCCTCCCCCCTTGCTGTCTTGTTAGAGAAAACATAAGCTGGGCATCAGCATTGCTCAGGGCTAAAAAGAAATAAATGGGGGCATTTTAATGAGTTTTCCAAAATGATGACTGTCACAGTTTTAATCCCAGGTTCCAGGCAGTACAGAAATCGTGCAAGCCTGAAGCACTAAGGAGGGACAAGGCCATCTCCCCCACTGATGATGTCCAGAGCTTACGCTTGTTTGCAGAACTGCCCCAATTCCCCGGGCTTTGTCATGGAAATGCGAACACTGAAAGAAGAGTCTATTATGTCAAATTACAAATTATATTATAGGGTTTTAAGTAATTGTTTGCTGACTGTTGTCATGCACATGTGGTTTGTTGGAAGCTGATGTAATCGTTTTGGCAAATTTCCATCAGCAAGAATCAGCCGGGGTGAGCTCTGAAATCAGCTGCTGTGGGGGTTCGCATCGTGCAATTACTGGGTGAAAGACCAGCACGGACACCCTTCAAAGTTAATTTACACAGACCCATTTTAGAAGCAGCGCATTATGTCTCAACTGCATGAAATGTATTGTGGACATATTAGCATTCACAAAATAAATTAGAAACCCATTAGTCCAGGTGAAAGAGCTCTGTTGCTTTCATACTATAAAATTTAACATTTTTATGGCCAACAAAAAGGTATAAAGTGTATAGAAAATATAGCAGAAATATGGGCAGTGTTTTTCTGGCACGATTTGAATAGAGTTTTCCTCCATCAGAAGGATTTTTGTTTCAATCAGACATCAATTAAAATAAATATGCAAGACTATTCCAAAATAACCTTAACTTACTGGAATGCATTCTCTCACCAGGCTATATAAATATGGGTACACCCACATTTTTTTTCCCTTATTCTGTGGTCCAAAACATCTGTGTCAGATCCTGGAACACTTCAGTATGATGTAATGAGACAGCTGGCATTTCTTTTTCATAAATTCACTACACCAATAAATAGTAATGCTATGGTGACTGGAACTTAAAGCATAAACTTAAATATTTGCTTTCCAAATATAGCTGTGTGGACTTTTCCTTGAAATAAATTTTCAGTGTTATACATATACATATATGTATGTACATATAAAATTTTTAGAGAAATAGTGCAGTAAAAAGAACTTTGAAATGTATCTCAATAACCTGCCTTTACAGTTCTCAAGTATTTATAATTGTTGTTCATGGGTGCTTTTTCTTAGGACATCGCTGTTATTAAGATACTGGTGTCCCGTTTTTTACTTCTGTAGACTTCTACTACAAAATGAAGCCACAAAGGAAAGACAGAATAAATCTAGAACACACACAGTACTACATATGAGTAATTTCCATTAAAGAAATTCAATAAATAGATAAAAGGGAAAATTGATAAAAAAAATTATAGAGTCTCAGTGGCTTTGCTGTATTACTATCAGGATTAAGTGTTACACAAATTAAGGTCCACTACAATGTTTAGTATTATTGCTAGAAACTGTTCTCCCAGACCTACTGTGTTGTTTAAACACTGATTTTTTAAATATAGTTGAATATCTTCTGTAACATAGTTCAAATGTTATTTTCTTTAGTACCTTAGTAAATAAATGGTTCAATAGTTGATAAAAATCCCTCACAATTTTTCACTTGAATTTGAAAAACTATAAAACCAACTGATAAATGTACAAGCATATATTTAGAAAACATCCATGCTTTGACAAGTTTGATGGGGTTTGTTGATAACTTTGGTTTATGATCACTTTAGACAAAACACTTGCACTGGTTTAAAACCAGTCAAGTAATATGTAACCTGCCATATGTGCTATCAGCCATCAGCATGTATTTCCCCAGGCCTGTTTGAAAAGTAAACCAGGGTGCTTTCTTTTTCAGCTGTGCAAACCTTTTCTTTAAACAATTATTACTTTTCATCAGGGATCACATCAGCTTGTTTTGGGATGTCAGAGAACCTTTTCCTAAACTGACTTTAACAACGGCTTTTGCTTACAACTAATGAAAATAAACCTCAAAGTCTTTGTTGATCTGAGCAAGAGAAGAACAGAGTCCGTTGACTCAGATATCTACATGTGCTGATAAATTATAATTTCAGACAAAGTGCATATCACTGAATCCTGATCAAGGTCAAAGGTAACTCCTAGATCATATGGATGTCTCATATCTGCAGCCAATAATATTTTAAGAGTTTCGCTTTGGAAGTTATATTTTATATATCCTCTTAACTAAGTTCTGTTCTGATATTCACCCAGGTCAAACAGCATTCAAGCACAAAAACAGTGGATCTGGTAGTAAACCAGCAACGTTATGATCCCTAACTAGTGCTTGGAGAAGACATTATTCTCGTAGCTACTCCTCAAGCTTCATTGAAGTTCATTAGTGCCTGATGGCTCAGGTTCATTTGAGTTGCTTGTGCCATTAGGGACCTCACTGGAGTCTCTCTAACTTTGGTCTGACTTTGGGTGTAAAGGGCCATCTCTTACCCTTTGGTTAACTGGAGTAAAATGAAAAACCTGGAGTCTGCAGAAGGAGCTGCTGTGTTTCTGGTTTCCCTGGATTGTGTATATTAATGGACCTGAATGTCTCTAAAGTCCACCTCCCAAAATATCTGCTACTGGGCAAAACTCTGTTGTCACCAGAGAGCAGTCCAGGTCTCTCCTTTTCACAGGATTAAAAGAAGAAGATAAAATCTCTTTCACTGTATGACTATTGATGTGGGCCACATTCATGTCCTTTTTGCCATAAACAAGTGTAACTGAACGGATCTCCCTTTTTTATAAATTAATTTATTTCCTTGAAAGACAAAAGAGGTGTTGGCACTGTAATATCAATAACCTGATATAAACCCTGAACCTATGTAAGCCCTACCATAGAAATGAGACCAAAATGTCTGACCTCTGTTCTCAACTTGTCTTCTGATTCACTCACTAATGAATCGAGAAGGACACTTCAGAGATATTTCCCTTCAAAAATTACTAGCCCTGATCTCTGTTAATGGGTTTAATTTATGGTGCCCCAAAACCACAACAGTGAAAGGGTTACTTCTTTTGTTAATAGATATTCCACAATGGAAGAATTGTGAAATGAGTTTCATGGAGATGAGAGCCCTGGAGGTTATTAGGTTTGTCATTGTATGTATACACAAATAGTGAGAGAGGGAGTGGAGAGGGAAAGAGAGCTCTTCTCTGACATCTCATCATTATTATTTTGTAGGGCAACTAGCCTACTGTAAAATCAATTTGCAAAATTGAATAATTTTATCATTTATGGATTTTATCATGTGTGCTTTTTCCTAACAATATAAAACCATGAAAGCCTGGTGTACTTTGAATCAAATGCCCACACTGCATATTTAAAGCAAGAATCATGACTACCCCAAGAGGAAAAAAAATAAAAATCAGTCTTGAAGTAAAGACATTGCACAAAAATAAATTTACATATGAGTCCAATAAAGCCAGCCTGACTTTGCTAACAGACAAGTTCTATTATGTTATCTTTGTACCATTCTTCCTAACAAAAATTGCCCCAATCTGTTACTTTTTGTTGAAAACTGAAAAAACTACTGCTTTATAGCAGTTTTCAGTTCTCAGGCTCCCAGCTGGTACATCTACTTTACTACATGGCTGACCCTGTGTTATTACGCAAAATTGCTCTCTCAGTATTTTTGCCACTTACTACGACAGTAAGGAACTGAACAAAAAATCCAAGCCTGAAAACATCCAGGCCTAAATTTATCCCTCAGTCCCAAGCGTGTTCCTGGATGGGGTCTTGCTTCTGAATGCTGCGTGCTACATAATGCAGGCATGGCACAGATATTTTGCAGCCGATATGGTCTGAAATAGATGGTTGAGTCAGTTCTGCCAGATTTATCAACTTAATACTGAGGTGTCTGATGCACTCAGGTGCCATCAAACAATCACAGAAATTTATCCTTAAGAGATCTGTAACACAGAATCAAACGGAGAAAGAAATAGGATAAAATTCATTTGTTTGTTTTATGGTTTGTGCTGATTAAAGAGCCCCTAAGAAGGAATACCTCTTTCCTTACAATTAATTAGACTTTTATTTCCATTCATCATGGATTTTCCCATATCTATTTAAGTACAAAAAATTCAGACCATTCCCTTAACCAATCTCTTTTGCTAAATTACTTCAGTGAATGACAGCCCATTACATGACTTATAGGATTGTTATGGCACATAAATGCTATGAGCTATAGTTCTGGCAGTAACAGAGAATACCTACGAAGCTAGGTATGGACATCTAACTTGAAAGGAAAACCCATATGGAAAAATCTATAGATCAGTCTTGTCTTTGAGATTTGAGTAAAAATATATTTCCTTTTCCTATTATTATCACTATATTTGATTTAGATGCCTTATGCTATTTTTTGTTTTATCTGAGGAATTGCTTTTGCTGCTTCTCTACTGCTCATTGTGATGTGTTTTCTGAGGCAAAACAAGTAGTTTATACATGCATACACATAACATCTTTCTAAAATTAAGCACATTCTTAACTGTGCCACAGAACAACTTCCATTCAAAGTGGGTGCCACACCTGGAGCACAAAGGAGTAGATCCTTTGTTAAAATAGGTATTTTCTGTGGAGGGCTTTATCAAGGCTAAAACTGATTTTGGTACCACATTTCAAGGGAAGTTGAAGAGAGAACGGAGAACTGCAATGCTGTTTTGTCCACTGTCTTCATAGCTACACAGGGAATTTGCCATGTTCTGAATTCAGTTCCTTTTTCAGGGCCAGTTGAGAGGCAAATATACTAGGAACAAAACAAAAGACCAAAAAAGAGAAAAAAAAAGATAACAAAGGTTCTGAGAAGGATGTCATATTTCATGGCCCTGCACACTGGAGCAGAGTGGTTCTGCTGATGCAGAGGCCCATATGCTGGGAGCCAGGACATGTCCTACCCAAGTTACACATGTTTTAAGCAGGAAAGACCAAGATTTGAGCCATGAAGCATTTAGCAAGAGCCCACAAGTCAAGAAAATATTTAGTTTGCAAGCTTTGTTTTGTGGTAAAGGGAAAAGGAAAAGTAAAGGAAATGGAAAGGGAAAGGGATGGAGAAGGGGAAAGGAAGTTTACCCAGTCTAAATTTATTTTGTCAACAGTATGGAATTCTTCAAAAGATTGATGTATCCACATGACTTGGAGCTGGATTCTAATAGAGCACACGAGCCATGTCTTATTTCTTGTACGGGGGTCTCCCCATGGCATACAAATTGTTTGTGGAATATATCAAGGTTCATCTTACATTTGACAGGGGAAACATGTCTCTAAGTATATGTGCATATATGTATACATATGTCTGTACATATGAATAAAATCTGTCTTTCTAGTGGGAGACATTTCAGGTCCTTAGGAAGGATAAGTAAAGTCATGAAGTTAAGATATTCATAGACATCACGTTGCTTAAATATTTTAGTATGGAATTTACTTTTGATCAGAAAATGTTTTCAGAATGAACATATTGGCATAAAAAAAAATCAGACTTGATAAGTCAGCTTTTTTAAAAAGTATATATCATTAAAATACTCCTGAATCACTGGATTTAAGAGCATTAGAAAATCCAGACACAAGTTTTAATTGGAGCAAGTTAAGATCCAAATGAAAACAAATGTCACAGTGTGGAAACAATCTTAATGCCAAGGCAAGCTGGCTGAACCAAATAAGTACAAATGATCAGGACCAATGAAGGACATTCAAAGCTTCAGCAGCAGTAGCCAGTTTCTCTTTAGTCCATGCAATGGTTAAACCTGGCAAAGGGCAGTTGTTTTATAAAGCTTATGCTGCATAGAGAAAAAAATCCTCAAAGCAGCCCAAAGATTTCCTGTCCAGCCCGATATTTGTCTTTGGAGTAATCCACTTGAGAAAACCCTGTTATTTAAATACCACCTTGGACTTTGTAGTTCAATTATAATAATCAATTCCTTCTAAAATGTAAAATTATATTCTTGTCTTTCATTTATAAAAGCTTTAGTTTTGTAAAAATCTATCATTTATACTCCAAGTAAATTCCAAGAAATATTATCATTATTATTCAAAACTAACTCCCAAGACACAGCTGAACCTTGTTCTTGCTGCCCAGGTACTCAGAGCCTTGCAGTGGCACTTCCATGGCCTTTTACAAAGTGTACTTTTTCCTACTTGTATTTTTGGAAAACCTAATAGATCATGACCCATTTTTTCTATGTACAGGCATGTACTTAACCTCAAGGAATAAGTTGCCTGAAATAAAAACACTCTGCACATCTCCTTGACAAAATGTGACTTCTCTTCCACGGCCCAGCCAAGAACCCACTTGGGCTCTGGTGGTGAAGAGGGATTCAAACATCTCTCGATATCACACACCTGTAAGGTCCTCATTTACACAGAAATCACATACATATATTTTTACTATACTTTTCAAGCTCATCTTTCCAACGACTCCTTATTGATCTGAAAGAAAGGTATCTAACCTGAAAATCCACTTTGCTCCTATGCGGACGAGATGAATGGCAGATTAAAAAGCTATTACTTCCTCAGAGAAAAACATAAAGGGAGTGGAGAACTTCTGGATTTGAAGACCTTTCTTTTACTGTCTAGGGGAAAAAAAAAAGAGCATTTATGGCAAAATAAAAAAAAAATATAATAGATATGAACAAAATGTAGGACTTGAAATACATTGCTGGAACTGATTGCTTTTGAAGTTGTTGCATTAGAGTGGAGTTTCTCCAATAAATCATTTAACTCTTTGTGTTAACTTGTGTTATGACACAATTTCCCAGTGAAATTTGATGGTCAATTATATACATTATTGTTGAAAATTTTAAAAAGTCAGTAATAATAATTATTATAGAAATAGTAAAAACAGTAATAATAATGATTTGTTTCATGATATAAGAACCATTACATTGCGGAGCCTGATAATTCTGATAATTTTAATTTTACTAATGAAAACTCCTGACAGAGGTGCTTAAATGAACATATCTGTTATTTCTGAACATTGCATGCTCTTCCTCACCAAAACTGCCCTTATTTTTTGGTTCTGCAATTTTACAAATCGGCTAAAAAGAAGAAAATCGATTATCATTGCCCTTTTTGTAGATATGTAAATATGAGTACATGTATACACATACACACATACGTAATCAATGCTATATTTCAATTAATTTTTTAAAAGTTACATTTCTAGGTTACAATAAAGCAAACAAAAATTTGTTTTGAAAGCTTTGAAATGAAATTTCTCATTATTTTTTTAAGGAACTCCAATTTTGTCACCAGAAAAGAGAAGAAAATGTCATCTTTTCTTTCAAATGTTTATGCCCAAATTTTCCACAAAAATCCCACCATTTTCTTCTAGCAGTCCCCAGCAACAGCATAGGGTTCCAAATCAATTATGGAAGGATGTTGAGTTCAATGGCAGATCATATTCAAGGGCTATTTTCCCTGACATTTTTGTGCCTATATCTGTAGGTGGACAGGTTGAGTTCATTCATCCAGTCAGGTGGATGTCTCTGACAAAATCTATCCTGAATGTAAAAATTTTGTCTCTGTCAAACTTCTGCATATGTATGTGTATATACATGTATGTACACCATTGCAAATGTGCTTTTTTGCACACTGAGCTGTATTTCATAAAGCCTTTCTGGAAGGAGCAGACAGTTTATATTCCGTTTGGATTGAACTTGTTACAGATAAGTGCACTTTGGGACATCTTACTGGAAATTTTCCCTTGTTGTTTCTTTTCTGTTTAGCGAAAGAAGTTCGGGCTAGAAAGGTATACGCTGCTCATGGGATTTGAAATTTTATGAAAGGATGGAAGAAATTTCCTCTTGCATTCTGGACACAGTGGAAGAGTTGGGAAAAATTGTTTCAGTGGTAGAAATGTGTTTAATATCCAAAGCCACAGAGGATGTGCTTAGTCTATGTAGGTACATACCTACATTCTATGTAGGTGCAACTATCCTTTTCCTACAACTGGGTAAGAAAGGGATATTGTCCTAGTTTTGCAAATCGAACTGAATACACAGTTTAGTGTGATTAAATAACTTCTCTGAAATATTATTAAGTAAAATAATTAAAACTATGTATAAAGTCTAGTTTGCAAGGGAGCATCTCTCCGTCTGGAAAACTGGTGTGAGATTTATAAATGCACGTGGCCAATTTGTTAAGGAAACACTCCTTGATGCATTAATTTAGGACACCTTGAGTATCACGAAAAACTCACCCATTCTTTCCCGGAAATTTCAGAAGTAAAAGCAAGTTTGTGTTTAAGTTCAAAGCTTTTACAGCCTTTTAGAGCAGCTTTGGGGTGAAATTTGGATAAGGTCTTCAATTGCTAAGCTGCAAAGCAGTGAAAGCTGTCTGTGCCACCAAACTGATGGGCTCCGTTCTATTCAGGAGCTGGGATTTCAGCTCACCAGCTGCTGTGCCCTTTTTAACCATGGAGCAAGACCTTCACCCCTTCTCCTTCATCCTCTGATTGGCAGGGCAGCTCTCTGTTTGCAATCAGAGGAGCAAAAGGACAGGTGGGAAAGGGAAGGAAGAGGAGAGAGTGGGCAGGAGAACCTTTCCAAGCACACACAGCTCTCCTCCAGCCTGTTTGACAGATCTCAGTGGAGAGTGCACTGTAGGAAGAAAAACATGTCACTGCTCTAAAACTGTCTTTTCTAATTCAGTGCATCCATGTATTGTCATAAATCAGTTTCCCAGTCACTGAAAGATACAGAGACAAGAGAACAACTTTGACTGTTAGCTATCAACTCAGATAACAAAAACTTTCTTTCAGCATTAAGCCGCCAGCAGATAAAAAAAAGGACTAAAAATATAAATTAATGCTGAATGTTTTGCTTGGGAAAGGGCTCCTTCTACTCATGTGCTTATGCTCACAGGAGTGAGGCATTTACATTTATCCCTGTTCTGGGGTTTTAAAAAGAGTTTTACAAGCATCTGGAATTCTGCGTTACAAATTGCAGCCACTTAACATTTCCATATTTTTAAATCCTAATCACAGAGTTGCTGACTGGCAAAGCTGTTGGACAGTCAAGAATTCAAGCTTCATGCTTGAGGTTAATTTATTACCATTTTATTAGACGTTATCATAGAAGCATATTGATAGCACTATGTACCTTACGCTTGAGAGTCATTTTTCACAACCAAGTTCCTTGAAATATGTGTGTACATACACACATTTCTGCAGGGACACTGGTAATTTCATGTTATGATCAATTGAAGACTGAGAGTATGAATAAGGAATACAAAGATAATAACGCTCAAATCCCATTACTGGAATGATGTACTTATCCCAAGGTCAAACGTAAGCCGAGGAAATTTTGAATTAGTAGAGCGGTGTTTATTGACTCTGAGAAATGCTTCTTACATATACCTCGCCACAGTGGGTAGTGTGCCATAAACTCTTGTTTTTTCTGGATAAAGAGTCAAGAACACTGAGAATTGTATTATCCTCCAGCCTCGCTTTGCCACAGTAAGCAAAAAGCTATTATCCGTGAGCATCTCAGGAAAACAATAGACCCCATCTTCATATTAGCATCTCTGCCTTGCTTGCCAGCAAAGACATATTTTGCCACCTGACTAAGTCTCAGGGCAGACATCTTATTTATATAACTTTGGTTCACAAGTTTGCTTCATAAAGAAGGCAACCTTTCTCTAAAGGATAATCTTTTGACCTCTAACAGGTTAGTGATTTACGGAGCAACGGAGACAACACACTGCATTTAGAAAGCTTTAAGACACCATTTAAAGCTTTTATGGTGAAACCTTGCTTCTAATAATACACTGGCTGCTCTAACTTCAGACAGTTTTCTCAATGAAGAAATACCTTTTAAAATGAAGAATTCATTCGTGTTATAAATATATTTTATTCCAGCCTGTGAAAAACAGCTCAGAAAGTATAGCTACAATTTCATGGCACCTGGTAGTAAAACAAAGAGCAGTGGGGGCAGAGCAGGAGGAGAGAGAAGCTGCACAAGAAATCCCTGGATGTCTGATGGAAGGTAAAATGACATCTTTGATGTAAAAGCACCCTAACAATGTAAACTAGAAGGATGATGTACGTAACCATTCTAGTGTAATGGCCATGATTTGCACTTGGACAGATAAGATGTTATTTAGATTCTGTCATGAAATATAAGTCTTCCCTTTCCTTATACATTCAAGTAACTAGATTTTCCACTCAGTAAAGCAGCACAGTTAAGTAAGTCAAGGGATGGCATCAGATGCTCAAAGTTTAAACACCCTCTCTCTTGTGGGGCCATGTTTCACTTACTCAGAGAGCTGAATGTAGTAAATTTATTTCTAGGTATCTCAAATGCACAACACAGTCTTCTCATTATAATTTCTGGATAAAAACTAGCCCGTGCTCCTGTTTTTTGTTGGAATGGGGAAGAGGAAGAGAGGTCATCATTACATAATCACCATCGAGAAAGGATTTCTTTCATTTTCCCTTTTTCGTTTCCAAGGGAAAATGTTATTTAGGTTCTGTCAGGAAATGCAAGGTTTCGCTTTTTTATATATTAAAGTAACTAGATTTTCTACTCATTGCATCACTTTATGAATAACAGTCCTGGACATTTCCAGGACACGTTTTCTCCTCCAGCTGTCAAAATATTTAATGTTCACAATTAGGCATTGCAGTTGAAAGTGCTACATTTTTTTTTTTTCTGCAGCTTTGGGAAGAAGTGATACCTTAGTCCCACTGGGTCATCTAATAGCAGGTTTCTGCAAGCTTCTGGGATAAACTGGGCCTATATTCAGGGTACTCAAAGTGATTTTCAAAAACAGATTGAGGAGCACTGGCTATTAGTTTACCTTCCTCGGTTGGACATGTGGATTGAATTATCACTTTCAAGCTCCAGCTGTGTCTTTTGGAAATGGAATATGAATAGATGAAGAGAGGGAGAAATTCCTTGCCAGCTGGAAAGAAACCGTGGATGCAGTCCTGGGGATTAGCAGTGTCTGAGCTCAAAACAAGAGAAGATATGGAAAAGAAGAGTGTCTTTCCTGAGCTGTCGGGCTTCTACAGAATATGCACTGTGAAAGAAGAGTCCTGGGGTGAGGGGAGCAGGAGAAGTATGCAGCACTCCCTTCGTCAGAGCTGTCTGAATGCTTCAGGTGACGAGCAGAAAGGGGTCCCAGTATCCACGCTGGAGACCAGGGAACAGGGAGGAGCAGAAGCTGTGAAAAAAGCTGCAAGGGGATCAATTAGCAGTCAGCAGTACAGGAAAGAGAGAGAGAAACCCCTGGAAGCAGCAGAAAAGAGCCAGCCACCTGGCAGAACAGGGGAAAAAAGGACCTGATGAGAAGCTGCAGCTTCTTCTTTTGCTTTCCTGATGATTTGAGCTCGAAGCAACAGCACATTTCTTGATGCAGATGCTTAAACAACATAAAAGCATTCTGGAGTCAGCAGACTGCAAACCAGCCTAATAACATAGCATAATTTTTGTGTGCCTGCTGGAGCAGGCTGGGATGTTTTCAACTAATCATAGTTTTAGCAAAATATGCTGCTTCACCTAAATTAAGATATTTACTAGAACCTGTTTCTCTAAACAAAACTTTAAATGAAAACTTGCCTGAAGACTAAGGTCATCCAGTAAGTTTTGGCCATGGAAGAAGCATCTGCTTCTGTTCTACTCCTTTTCTCAAAACATTTGGTAGGTTTTGCTTTTATTTCACTTGCATACCAAATGAAATTAAATCACAGCTCTCAAAAATCTTTCACAAATAGGAATTTATGAGGAAAACCAAATCAAATCCAGCTCCCAGGTCATAAAGACTAGTTTTCAACATCCTAGTTTCAGTCTAATCTAATCTCTCCATCTCAATGCCAGGAAAGGAGCGTCTGTGTAAATCAGCAGTGCATAGACCTCACTCGGCGTGTGGGCAAAGGAGTCATGGGAAGGAGCAAGGAAAACATGGGAGGGACCTAATAAACAGCAATGCATAAACCTGAAAAAGACTTTAGAAGTAAGATACATTGTATTTGTGATGAACTTCTGTTATTAATTTTCATAATTTTGTTTTTATCAGTCCATTATATCCGTATTATCCATAATATTCATTTGACTAAACCGAAGAGAATTGTTAGAGATTTCAGAAATGTCCTAGCAAACTCTGAAATCCCAGCTTTCAAGGCAAGAGTTTTGAAAGATGTTTAAATGTCCAATAATCTGAATAATCACTGCAGAAACCTTTGAAAGTACACTAAAGTCGATGGTTAGGCACCTAGACACAATTGAAATACTAGCCCAGCTAAATATTTAGACATATATATTAATACCTCTAAAAAAAAATCTAGGCCTGACAGCTTCATCAGTCATCCAGCAACTGGAAAACCCTAAGATTCTTAAAGATTAGATGCAAAAAAATCTTAGTATTACAAGAAAAGCTACAAATGAATCAGTCCCAGCCATAGGAATAATGCATGAATAAAATCCATAAAATTTATATAATATGAGGGGAGGCAAATCCAGCTGTTTATGATATTATGGAGAAGTAGAGAAAGGGAATTTTGATTATTTGGATGACAGACATAATGCTGGAATTTACGTTTTTTAACAAAGTGAATTTGAAACAGAGAAGAAAGTTCAGGTCTCCTTAGCATCTCCTTCTGAAGATAACTTGTATTATTAATAAAAGACTAGATTACATTCCTCTGAAGAAAGACTACTGTATTCCAAGCAGATGTGTTATTAGAGCTGACACTTTCCCATATTACAGCAACTTTTGAGGCTTTTATTTCAGGATAATGTAAAAGTAGGATTAAAGGAGGATTCTGGAGAGAGGAAAAAGGGATAAGTGGCATAAAGGAGAAGTTCTGAGGAATTGATTTTTTACGCAGTGTATTTTTACATAGTTTTTTGGGTTCATATTTTCTTTTTAAAATTTTTATTTGCTAGTCACCTGGTCAAGTATTATCTTTCTGGAAAACTGATATGTAAACAATAAACAAGGGATCAGGGAGAGCTTGAAAAATATATACATTTAGGGATTTTTTTTTTTAATACCAGCATATAATATATAAAGGAAATTATAAACTGAATGTATGGAGATAAGCAAACTATCAAGAAAGAAATTAATAGGACCATTGTGGAACACAAGTAGGATGCTGGTCACAGAGGAATTGGATATTGTTGGAGAGACAGAATTAATTCTTATCTTAGTACTTCCAGAGAAAGCTAAAGGTCACATCCTGAAGAATGCAAAGGTGAAGTGTTAAAAGTTTTATGATAATGCTAAAGTAGACAGACCATTAAAAGTATTTGAAGTTTGCAAAGCTTTATAAATTCAAGTAAATTGGGGAGAAAAGAATACAAGGATTTTTTCTACTTACTTGACAATCTGAATGATTGCTGCTCAAACAGGGTGAGTAACTTAGAGCTGATATTTAGGAAAAAAACCTCTAAATGAGTAGTGCAGACCTATGCGCTCAGTAACATTAAAGGAGAAATATCACTAAGAAATGAGATACTTACACATAGTTTAGTGCTATTTGAAATTGCTGAAGGCAGCATTGCTTCAGGAAATAAATTTTTCCTTCACAAACATGCATTGTAGCCAGAGGGAAGAAGAATTGAAGTAGTCTACGGGTAATAGCAAAAGAGAATCCTAAGGAGGCTTTGAATTCATTCCAGTCTACAATACAGCTTCTCCTCGAATTTGAAGGTCACAAATCATTGTGTTCTAGGCCAGGTTTGGGATAATCTCTTGCTACATGAATGAAGTATTCAATGGGAAATTTTTTTTTTAAGTCAGCCATTCTATCACACCAGCACTTCAGCCAGCACTTCATCCTGGCCAAAGACTTTTATTTTACATATATTATGGAGCCACTAAAGCTGTCTGAATCTGTACGAGCAAACATAAAGTTAGACGAGTTTTACCCATGCTGAGTTTTACATTGACTTGTGACAGTCACTGTGATGCACTGTCCAGCTTTGAAGAAAGCTCTGAATTTCTGCAGTGAATTTCAGTGCTCGAAGAACTTCTCACTGTCAGTGCTCTAGCAGAGCTTCTACTACATGTTGTGTAGTTTGCATTGTTCCAGGACACTTAATGACTCGTAATCCAAATAACCTGGAAGAAACATGCACACACACACACACACACAAAATTAATTTAAGCAGGAGCATTTGATCTTCAAAAGGACCATTGCTGAGGAAGAAATTAAGGTAGGCTAACTCAGGGCATTCAGAAACTGTTTGTGTTTGGAAGAACAGATCAGGTAGAGGTTCATGTTGTCAAAGATAATTTTTAATTTTTTTTTTTTCTCAAGAACAGTGAGAAGCTCAATGGGGTATAAGGTAGACACAGGTACGTAAAATATATTACTGCTTTGAACTAGGACAGGTGCATACTGCAAATCGCTGTAGAAGCCTCAGTTCAAACCATCAGACAGCAGAATAAGTTTCATGCCTGTTGGTATTCAGCGTTTTATTCTAAATGTTCTGGTTTTGCATCTTAACTCTTCTAACACCTGTATTGCCAGGCCCATCCTGGAGGTCCACGTCTCCACCATTACCCCTCCTCCTCAGCTTGAAGATAAATGAAACCTCGCATAGAAGAGTTGTTAGATTAGCAGAGCTAACATGCTGAAATTAGAAGGGATTGTCAAATTTTATTCAGAGAACTAATTTTTCTAGGTGATAAAACTTTAAATGACAGTGTGTATTTCCAGACAGCCTAAACATCTTATGGACAAAATAAGTGAAAAGCTTGTCAACATTGTAACACTGACAGAGAAGAGACAGTGAGATAAATTTATTAGATTCAGAAAGAAAAGTTTATACAACACTCATCACAAGGAAAGCCCTTTCCATGAATTTCTGAAAAAGAATGAATTAGAGTATTACCCGTCCCATCCAAACCTGAGAAGCAGACATCTAAAGCAATTTTGACTGCTCTGGCTTACTCTTGGCAGGCTGTGAGATCAGAGGAGATCAAGGAGTAGTCTCACTGTTGCAGACCCTGAGTCTGGACAGATTTGCTGTTTGCCATAGGTGCTGGTATTTCAAAGATGTAGACTGGGCACACCGCAGCCAAAGCTTCTGCAGGACTTAAAAAATGGAATCCATGGAGAGGCTGTTGGATTCACAACCTGGATATTACCCTAGAATAGATGACACTGGGTATGATTCTTATCTGGAAGAAGCAGGCAATCTTTGTTGCATAATGCATGAAGCAACAGCCTTCCCTGCTCAAATAAAAGGAGTAGCTCCCTTGACCCATACAGAATTAGGATTTCTTTTAACAAAACATTCTATATTTCAGCCATAGAGCAGTTAACCTGGCATGAAAAGACAAGGTGCACCTGGTGTACAGGTAGGGTCCTTTCAGCTCAGCAGTTGCTCCATAATTCTCCTCACACTCCTGTCACAATTTCCCACTGAGAGAAACCAAGGAAGAGACCTGCACAGTTGCCTCTTCTCAGAGTGCTGTGAGTGCAACCTGCCCACTTGCTAATTCTTTCTGTCACATTACTAGCATAAAAGGTAGTGCATGTTTTATTTAGCCACCTGGATTTCCTTATTCAGATTTTTTTAAGATATACTAAAAACAAATTCAACCCCTGACTGGTTTGAGTTGGCTTTGTTTTTCCCTTCAATGTTAAGTGCACTAGGTCTTGAGCACTAGCTTAACAGAGTTTAATTGTTTGTTTTCTCAGAACACCTCATCTCTTGAGAGCCAGAGATCTTGCTCGTTAAAAGCATTTCCATGTCTTAAGTAGATGATGGACTTTAGAGGAACTGGAATTAATGAAACACCCTCCTGACAGAGAGTTTATGGATATCCCTGAAACAGTGTTATTTAGAAGATGCATTGTGTTTCCACAGATATTAGATTCGTCCTGCTTCTCCTAGAGATAGGTGTCATGTTTTTTGTCTGTAGAATATGGAAATTGCTTTCAGGTCTGGAGCTGAAAATAATACCTGGGTGATGTGTTCAAGGGAGTGACTGTACTCGTGTCTCAGCTAGTAATCATGTTTATAAGGCTGTCATTATTGCTCCTGGTTTGAGTTCTGTTAATATAAATGTATTCTTCAAAAGAGGAGTACAACACAACATTTTCAAGTCTTGCAAAGTAAACTATCATCTGATGCCTCAGTGTGAAGAGATGGAAAGTGAGCATCGAAAAGGCAGGGAGCTGTTTCTCATTAACTATTGTAAGATGTCAGCAAGATTAAGGTGTCAGGGTATAGAAAGATGAAGAAGAAAAGAATTACTTAGCAAATAGGCATAAATGAATATAAAATGTGAATAGAGGGTTCTAGCTCCTTCTAAGGGTAAAAATAGGCCAATAGACATTACATTGTGCTACAGTCAACTCATCCACTCAATCCTGACCTTCAACTTCATAGGTGAGACTAGTGGGAGCAAAATGTTACCACACAGCCAATGCTGGGAGATTTCAGAGCCATTATTTCTGAAAAGAAATGAATATTCAAAGGCCCCTTTGACATGATGAAGGTTAAATCCTACACAGAGTTTTGCAGGCCCATGTGAGTGCTGTCTGACTGGGCTCTAAAATAGCCAGAGTTCAGCCTGTCTGGGAGCTGCCTGGGAGCTCTGTGACCATAGTTAGTGCAAGGCCGATCCCATGTTCAAACTGGAGAAAAACAGAGCTTTATACGGCATCTCCCAAAGGCATCTGCACAAAGTGGGCAGAAAAATAGCTCTGAAAGAAAGAAAATATCAAAGAGGCATTTATACATACAGGGAAGTTGTTAGCCTGCAATTTCACACCTGACTCTTGTAAACCACACCATGTATTGCCAGCTAATACCTACCTGCAAATGGCCAGCTCATACCATCTATGTGCCGTCTTGCCTGGAAAATACTTCAGTTCAGTGTTTGCAGCTGTACCTGCCAAGGAGAGAAAGAAAACATCACTTTTTCTAAAGGACAAGTAATTCCAGGCAGAAACTGTAATTAAAATCCTGCTTCTTAGGAGGAAAGGAAAAAAAAAATGTTATTGTCCTTGTACAAATGAGACTTAGCAAATTACAGACAGCATTTTTGTGCTGTTTTTCACCACACTTAATTCACAATGGTCACTTTTAAGTATAGTGGCTTTCCATATCTAGGCAGCTCTTCCATAGCTGTGACTAAGCATTGCAAAAAACCTTTGTTTCTGGAACCTAAGACCACTTCAAACATCTTGCTTTCATTTAAATTATGAACCAATTTAGCTAAGTGGACATAAACCACTATATAATTACTTTGCATCAGATTTATACAGATAGAAAAAGATATATCTGTTCCCTCAGCAACAGTTTCAGTCCAGAAATTGTGGAGGCAAAGCATATTAGCTTGTGACCAGCCTTCAGCAATAATAATTGTATAGTTTTGAGACTGAAACTTCTGGAATACATGCTCCTCAGAGGTGACTCTAAGTCACATTTTTAACGTTGATGGGACCAATTTAGTTTCCGTATAATGTTAGCAAAAGAGATATATCAATAACTCAAACCCAGTGTATTTACCTCATACTTCCATTAAATTGATAAAAAACCCTTATGTCTTATTCTACCACTGTACTTGCAGCCAGTGTGTAGAGGAGTCAGATTTGCATTTAGTGAAGTGCTGTTTGCTTATGGCTGGTAACAGTGCTGGTGATTGCAAAAAGATAGAAAAAGAAAGGTTTATTGTGGTGGCTGAGTTCATAGCCCTTTGTTACCCACTTTTACAAAGCTACTCTTTGTTATGCTTTCATCTTTTTATTTATTTGATTTGGAAATGTCCCTATTTGTTCCACTGTATTATAAAAGCTTTGCTCTGTTTCCCATCTGCTGTCTTCAAGAGATCAATTGTAGAGCATTCATCAGCTGAAACATGAGGCTTTTCTGCCACAGTTTCTCTAAAATCCATCTTGCCAGTCCCATGTAACCTGAAATGGGACAGTTTTCATCAGCCTTGGCGTTAAACCTCCGTGCTCTCCCATGAGCCCTACCCAATAATTTAAGAGGGGTCAGAGTGGGAAACAAATTATGTGACTCTTAATTCCAGTTTTCTCATTCAGATGGTAGTACATCAAAACTAGATCTCCCTGGGCCAGAGCATTTTGCCATGTTATCTGGACTAATACTAGTTTGTGAATTATGCCTGGTCAGTTTAGTGTCTCAGTTTGGTCACATTAATCTCTTTGAATCACTGAACTCTACCATCTCGTTTTTCATCTTGCAGAAAGAAGCTGTCGGACTTTTTGTCTAGTGCCTGACACACTGATTGATCTGCTGACCCCACAGGAGTCAGAGGAACCCAGAGGTCTTACAGGAGGCAGCAGGACCAGCCACAGAGGGGACCCTCTCCTCAGCCTCCACTATCTCATCCATTCCTAAACAACCATGTAAATGGCACGTTAACCCCAGATGATGTAAGATATCCCATTTCACACACCTTAGCCGATTAACAGCTCACTGCCTGTCCCAAGATGCATGAACACAGAAGAAATTAGTGAATAAATAGACAAAAATTAATTTACAATTGCTAGAGAACTCTGTATTTATGTACATCATTTGTATTAGCCATGAGATGCTTACCTGTGTTCTTGAATTGAGAAAATAGCCAGCTAAGTATAATGCATTCGGTCTGTGTACATAATCTTGATAAGCACATGGTGCAGACATAATTTTGAAATTCCATTATTATGGATCTGTCTGTGTTCATTTGCCTTAGATCTTCAAATGATCCATAAATTGGGGAGTATGATTGATAATTTCAGTAAATACCTTAGAAAAATCCATACGGAGGTTTCAGAATTCATTTGCAAGTGGAACCTGTCATCCTGTCAAAGGATTAATTTTGACTGTTTTCAGTAAAAATAGATATTTCAATACGTTCTTTTTTAAACTAATAAGTGTTAAGATATGGGTGTTTTTTCCAAAATTACAAGTTTTACTTTAAAAAGAGCCTTTTTCTATTAAACATGTGTGATTAAGAAGAGAAAAAAGCCTTTCTGCTATGGAAACCTATAAAAGGCATGGATGGGGAATGAATGTGTCTATTACTGCTATAGATGTCTATAGTCACAAGCACCTAGATACTGTTGTATGGTATTTTAGAATAGAGCAGCTCAGTTGAAATGACCATCTCAGCCATTTAGAAATTAGCCCGCACACAATGCAAGAAATGTTAGGTTGCTTATAATACCTAACTATCTAGAGGCCTTTAGAATGACATTTTATTGAATTATTAAAAAAAAAAAAGTAGCTTTTAGTCTTTTCTTTGGAAAAGAACTGAGGTCATTGGGATTCATTTCTGCCATAAAGGAACAAGGGAATGGAGTTCCCCATGAGTAGTAGTTTTGGGGTAAAATGAGGACTAGCTGTCACTAAAGGCAGAAAAAAGCCTAGCACATTCCTTTCCCTCCAGTCCCACTTTGTCAGTTCTTTCCATTGTTTGTCTTTTAGTTTCCTCTGGTTTCTTAGCTTCTGTGATAAAAACAAGTGGGGTTTTTTTTCTTCAGAAACTAAACAAATAGATAAACTACATTCCCATGAGAAAGCAGCCTAAGTTCATGAATATATTCCTATCACTATGTATTCCTTTTAGCTTTTTAAAATTGCAGAAGCTGATAAAACTAAGATTTTGAGAGAGGAACTTACTATGAATTGAAAAGCGTAGTTAGGCAACAGCCTCCCAGAGACTTGTCACAATTTTGAGAAATGTGTCAGGATTTGATTTCGCCTTATATGGAAGCAATAAGTTGCTTTAAAAATAGAAATATATTTATATGTTGTAGAAGGATGACCTTCCAGGACACTGCATGATGAATAGGGTGCACTCATAGTGCTAGTAAGGGTGCTTCACAAATAAAGCAGTTACATCTGAAGAAACTGCCCATCTTTACAAGAGGGACTAAAGGGAAAGAAAAGTTGTCCAAAGGACAGCAGCTGCAAATAGAATACTTTTTAAAAAAATTCATATGTGAGCCAGATTCCCACCAAATCAAGGGATTTATGAATAATACAATATCAGCCACGACTGGCTGTTTTTAGATCTGTTAGAGAGGCTGATACATAGCTCAAAATAGGATAGAATAAACTGTGCAGGAACTAAAATGGGATTTCTAGTAAGCAGGTTTTAAAACACAGTATGATTTTTTTCTATTAGGATCTTCTTCAGTTGACAATGAAATTGAGAAGTAGAATGGAATAGATAGTGAAATATGAGATCTAATATTTCCAAGGAAAATCTTATTTGCTTGAACATGGCAGACAGCTTTTAAACAATATGAGCCAACTAAAATGATCAGTAAAATTTGAGTTTCCTCATATACTGGGCATGAATGTTCCATTGGGTATGCTAACAACTGTGTAAAATTCAGTATACTTCTCCATGAAGCTATGCCTGAAGCAGATATTAAAAGGAAACTGAATTATGGATTAGGATCTACTTTGGGGGGAAGAACTGAGAAGAACTCAGATGTGAATAGAAACCAATATTTCATTGCCCAAAGATCAACTGTGTTAAAAATGGTGAGAAATGTAAAGCAGAATATAACTTTGAAAGAATCACCCTCAGGAGAGTATGCAGAACATCAGGACAGTAAACCTCCAACTGCCCTAAAAGAGCTTTTTTCAGGAGCTTAGAGAAGTTTGTTTCCTCAAGGCAAGTTGTCAATCAGCAAGTATTCTGTTCAAATACTTCTGAGTTTCTTGTGGATAGATGCACCATAAGGTTAGAGACAGAAATGGCAAAGGTCGGTTCACGGGTGGAAGAATATTTCAGAATACCTCATGCTTTCCTGCTTTGCTTAGCGCAGTCAGGGAAGTAAATATCTCTCTACATAAAAGAAGGTCGTAACAACCAGTGTGCTAGTGCCCTGCTATTTCAAACCCACAATGTTGACAGGGTCCCCATGCCAACAGAAATGTGAATGAAATAGTGAAGAATAACTACATTTTTGAAAGGACTCTATTTGTCACCGTTTGGCTCTGTCACTGATATGCTGGTGGAGAAAATATTGCTGTTGAGAATTGCTGTCAGTGCCCAAAACCTCTGTGGCTACTGATGGAATAAAAGTAGGAAAATTTTAGGAAACTGCATTATAACCTGATCTTTGCTTTGAGAAATTGCTGCAGAGATCAGGTCCAGTAGAAACAGGGAAATGCTACTCTGCCTAAAGACCATTCTCCTGAAGGGAAGACTTGATCCCAGAATTCATGCAGCATGCAGTACAGACATTTCTGTTACATTACGGAAGGTTGATCTCTTTATACAGATACCTTATATTCCAGACAGGGCAGGTATCAATGTTCAAAGCAAGCCTACCCTTTATTGTAGCTTTTCTATTCATGAAATGGATAGGATTTCTCCCTGTCTCTACTAAGCTAATGATGCTTTAGTCACTGGATGTTGTCCCAATTGTCCAATCAGTTGGTGCTGGAGAGAACTTTTATTTTATTGCTGGGTTTGTAAAATGGATGAGGAGAACTTCAGCGTGAGCTATCCTTCTAGCCTAAGGAGAGCTAGAAGCACCACCTATCAGCCATAACAGGAAGACATGAAACTGGACTTTTGCCTGGTTCAGGGGGCTCAAATGGGAAGTCCAAACTGTTCTGAAAGAATTATGTACTTTGAAGTAATGATAAGTAAACAAGTGGACCCTTTAGTGAGTGCACTGTGTGGAAATAGATCTCCACTTCTTGGGATGATCAGGGCTGAGCAGAATTTAACAGAATTAAGGCAACGCTTGCAAGGAGTATTTGGATTTCATAGACAAAATTGAAAAAGTAGGATGATCCCAGAATTTACTTTTCAGAACAAACATCTCAGTAGCGCAATCACTGTGTGATTACTTAAATTATCACAAGGAGGATATAAGGAATGTAATGCAGCTACATAGATGACTATCTCACATTATTGTTTGCAAGACATCATAAAAAAATAATAATAGAGAGAAGAACTAGCAGGAAATTTGGAAGAAGTACTTAGTACTTAGGTGCAATGTGCAATGTACAGGTTGCAAATGAAATACACAATGTGTCAATATTTTTTTAGAATCTTAGATTAAACATTGAAATTATAACTTTGAAGAGGAGAACCAGAGAGTGAGAGTTGCTGCTGCAAAGAATGCTTTAGCTACAGGACATATCAGCAGGGTAATGGTAGTGATACCCAATCTCCAATTTAACAATTTAGCAGTAGAGTACAAATTGTTCACTAAATAGAAGAAGGTGATTGATCACCCTATCTTTCGTTTGAGTAGGCTGATATGGGCAGGAGTGGCTGGGAAGTAGACTCCTCAATAAGTGGAATGAATAAGTCAGTTATGAGCTTCATTGTTGGTCCTCAAATGCTCTGCCTAAAATTCATCCATGTTAGAGATCTATCCAAGTCATGTTTTCTTTCTCTGTGTTCCCAGAAGACTCCTGGGAGTCCTATTGAATCAAGACAAAGAAGATCTTGAAATTATATTACCACTGAATTCATACTTCACAAAGAAATACATGTTGGCAGGCCAAATGTATATAAAATACTATTTTCTTTATTTTCAAATAAATTTTTTATATTATCAAACATTTATACAGCTCTAGCTCTTTTTTTCCCCAGTAAAATCATAGCTCATTGATTAAAATCCCTGATCACACTCTGCAAGAAGGAAATTAATGGTTCAAGGTGGCATGTAAGTACACTTTAAGGATTGCTAGGAAGATAGAGTAGAAATATGTGTGAACAAGGTACTATGACAGTTCTTCTGGAGCAATAAAGCATATAATGAACATGGTCTAGGCCTAATAAATGGCAACTATCTGCACTGTCCATCCTGGAACCTAAGAGGTTCAGGCTTCCTGGTGTTTTTTCTCTGTTTATTCCGCCCTTACTACTCTTTCAAAGTAGAAGCACAACTTCCATTGTAACACTGGGTACTGTAAAATACCTGTTAGTTGAAGAAGAATTTTCTAAATTAGTGATGTCTCCAGCCCTAAAGTATTACCAGGATCAGATTATTTTACTGGGATCTCAAAGAATAGTACTCTGATTTGTTCAGAAAAACCTTTCAGTGAAGGATTCAAATGGCAGAATAAATAGAATAAATAATAAAACCATAACTTTCAAGGGCACTTGTCTTTCTGCTTTGAGAGAGACCAACAGTCTGTAATGAATGACACCCGCTTTTGACTTACAGGACATGCAAAGGGTTTATGTCAGGAATCATTACCGCCGAAACCAGGGTCATCTGATATTTCAAAGGGAAAAACCCTTCTCATGGCAGGGATTATGGCAATATGAGCTGGGAGTCCAAGCTTACAGTCACCCACAAGGGCTGGACCGGTTTGCCCACTCCTATTAGGCAGCATGACTGAGTGTCACAGTAGCCATTGTGGCTTCACTGGGACAAGACTGCTTAAGCAGCCTGTGTTTGTACAGCACTTAGCACTGCAATTTGTGCTGAAGGCACGTAGTGAAAATACTATATTGTGATGGTAATGACTTCCTAACTGAAGCCCTAAGTCAAACATGTCAGAAGTAATGAATTTAGGCTGGAGAATGACCAATAATACTAATCATTACGGCGAGGACAGATTTGAGAGTTTTGAAGATGAACGTAGTTACTGCTATTTCTGGAGATAATGATTTTGAGAACTGCCTATTTCCTCTGTTAATCTCACTGGTTGATTAATATTGGCTCTATCATTCTGAACAATATAAATCGAGTGACAATGTCAATCTGCCTTTTAAACATCTCCAGAGCAACTGTTCAGTTTGGTATAACTGTGGTGTCTGCTTAGTTTAGCAGACATTGCGGCAGGGTCCTAGAAGGTTTCAAGCGTGTTTATTAATTTGATGTAAAATGCGCGAAAGAAGCACACAGAGTTACTGCTTTGTTTCCTCCTCTCAAAATTGCAAGTGGGCCAGTAACACTTAATACAAAGTTAATTTAGTCAAGATACTTGAGAACCACTTGGCTGTGTTTCTAAATTCCTCCCTTTGTCCTTTGCAAAGCTTTGAAGTGTTACTCTGCGAGGTGGATGTTGTAATGAGCCTATTTCTAAGAGGATCAAAGTAGCAGAGCTGCCCAAAGCAGCATCAAAGATACACAACAGAGAGCCCTTTAATGAGCAAGAGGGACATAACTGTCTTTTCCCCAAAAATAAAACCCTAAACCAGGATTTAGATTAAATATTTAAAATTGAAAATTATTTTATTTTGTGTGGAGCTTGCTAGCAGAAAGCAAAAACCTCAAAGAGAAAAGGAGGTTTCTCCAGCTGACTCGGCTAAAATTTAATGACTGTCATTTGCTGGATGCTTCACCATCACTTAATGAAGTGCAAATACCTGTGGCCTAAGCTAAAGGTGGCAGTGACGGCCGACACGGGCACAGGCAGGAGAGCAGCCTCGTGCTAGAGCAGATGCCTTTCCCATGGATATGAAAATAGAAAGCAAACATACGGCAGGAAGTTGCGGCAAGCACTGCGGAGTGTGAAGACAGCTTGGCGGGGGAATGGGGGGAAGGGTGGGAGAAAGAAAAGGAGTGGGAGGGAGGACTGGACATGTAAATTATGTGCCAGGAAATGAATTCCTTATAATGTCTCTTGCCAGAAGCTAAATCCTAGCACATGTAAGTCATCTTTTTTCCTTTCTTTTGCCCTTTACACTGTTCCTCTGAGGGTCAGAGAGGAAGGAGCAGGGACAGGAAGAGGGGAGATTCAGTGTTTACTTACTTATTGTGTGACAAAAGAGCTATATGATCCAACTTTAACATTAGAAGGCATGCGACCCCATAAAAGTGACGAACAGGATAATATCCTGCTTCTCATTAGATGGGATTTTTTCATCTTGCTTTGTTTGGCCACAGGGATTCTTCAATATGTTGTAGGGTTGAAATACCAGAAGAAATGTATTTCTGTTCAGAGGCTGAATGTACCTATTGTATTGCATTCAGTAATGAAATGGGGGCTTATTTGTTTGACTTTATAGCTATCTGTGCAAATATTGCTTCTGCTTATGTTTGTGTTTGTTTAAGGAATTACCTGCAGCATCTGTCAAGGCTGCAGAAATGTATGCCACTGACCTGTGCTCAACTTGGGGACAAAATGACAAGACTTATGTATGAGGTTGGGCATTTTTTCCACAACGTAGTAGAAAACATCTGGCAGAAACTCAAAAACCTTGATAGCAAACCAAAGTACACTTTCAGCTTACGAGAAATCAATGAAATATGTTGCAGAGAGCAGAATGAGTAATGAAACTGGACACAACGTAATTATATAATACACTAACATTTACTGGGCATTAAGCATGAAAGGTAGCCCTTCCTTATGTTTTTTCTTCCCAACTTACAGAGTTCAGGATACCACATATGTAAGCAATGCCATGGACAACATCAGTATCGTTTTCTTTGAAGATATTTTGTGGATAAAAACATTGGACACCTTCAGATGTAACGAATGGAGATATTTTCTTCTTTTTTTTAATTAACTGCAACACTACGATGCTTATGAAAGTCTGTACATAGCAAAATTTTGTAACTTAAGTTAGTAAAGTCAAGTAAGAGGCTGCTTTCAGCAAAAGGTGCTGGGAATCCAGGAATTTCCAGTGAAAGGAATTGGCCGGGAAGCACAGCTCCCAGTTTCCTTCCTTTACAGAGTACAAAGTACACAGCTCTTCCTAGAGTGCTGTTATCTCTGGAAATGTGAACACATACGAATGATTGTGTCATACTGAAATCAGTAAGTCTTCAGAGCTTTTAAAAATTAACAAACTTCTTGTGTATCTATATCTAATCAGGATTTAGTCAACAACAGTCTGGGGAGATCTTGACCATTGTGACTCGGTTGATATTTTAATGGCAGATACAACTTCTCTGAAATTCTACACACACATACACCTTCTAAAACACACCTTCTGAAGTTGCCCACTGTAGAAATAGTATCTATACATACATGTACATGGCCTCCTTATTGCTAGGGGTTTGGACCAGATGACCTCTAAAGGTTGCTTCCAACCCAAACTATTCTGTGATTCCTTGTGTGTATATGACATGTATTTCATAGTCCATAGGTTGTGGGTTCCCCACTGTTGAATTGTTTGAAAAGATTTTGATGCTACAAGTGAAAACACAAATTCATATGCTTCTCTCGTGTTCCTATGTCTGGCTCCTGGAATTGACACCCCTAAGGAACACAGAATACAAAAAATAACGTAGTAATAGAAAAAGATAGTCCTTGCAGCTCCAGGTAGATGTGAGATAACATATAAACACAATAGCAAAATAAAAAGTGTATCTAATGAGGTATCAAGCTTTTGAGCTTACTCGTCTTGTTGAAGGCTAATCTCCACAGAGAGCACCACTCAAGGCTTTGATTCGCAGGAATGTGTGTTCATAAGAGATGCAGAGCCTTCATCATCCTGCTTTCTTTATATGGTATGAAATACATTTGATTTAAAGTGATTGTCAAGAACTGTCCCATCTCAATGTCAGTTCTACACAGTGTGTTTTAAAAAAAGAAAATTTATTTTTAAGAATGACTGAATGTTAAAATATTTTTGAGCACCATAATTTCGACTGATTTCTTCTGCTTCAGTACCAAGTTTAACCCAGATTACTCGGTTCTGGTAATGCCCTAACTCAGCAATAACAATTTTTGCATAAGAATATTTTACTTCCCTCATAGACATAATGAATCCCTAAAATTCTTTACAGCATTCAGCTTGTATTCTATTGATCTATTTAATTACTAACACAAATTAATTATATTTAAGATTAAAACAATTTGTTTTAATTGGAGAGCAGAGTTCTACTCAGCCCCTCCAAGCATAATTCCTTAACCGTGCTAGTTCAAGCATTTTTTGCTGTACCTGTAAGTTGGATTCATCTTGCTATTGGAACTTTTGGGTACAAAATGAAAAGGATGTTTCCCTGAAAACAATGTGATTAGCTAGTGTCAAGTTGCAGCATACTGCTCTCCCAGGAATTTACTGTATTAGTTTAGCTAGACAGTATCTGAGCTATTTACTTCAGTCTTGCTGAATTAGTGCTGATAAAATGAAGAGGACTTGTAGCAATAGGTGCTACATTAAGTGCTCCATAATATCTTCCAACACAATGCAAAAGCAACTTGCAACTTTGTTGTGTATATATTTCCAAATGTAAGTTTTCGGTACTGTTAGTCATAGCTTTCAAAGGTTTCTCTGATAAAATAGAAGCTGCCTAGTCCTTTCTGAGCAGCTGTTTTCTGTGAGTATCATCAATAAGAAGCCTTTCTCCAAAACTCCTCTTATGCCAGGCAAGACTCAAGAACAATTCCAGTTCTGAACTGTAGGAGTGACCTACCTGCAGGCTGCAAGATTGTCAAGGTTACAGTGAGTGCTGTCAGTTAACTTCCCCTGAAAAAAAAGCAAAACAATAATTACCACAGACTCTAAGTATATCACGTTATGTTTAAACATAAAATATTCATCTCTTCCTACAGATATCCCATACATCTTACTCTCATTGAAGCTGTTGACAGTACATAATTTTTGTAAAGTGATGAGGTACCTAATTATGGTACTTGAATAAGTCTGTTATAATAATGCCTTCATTGTCAAAACCATACATGAATAATAGCAACTGAAATCAAATGTGGTTTGACACTTCTGTGCTACTCAGAATCATGCGCTGAGATGCCTGAGTAGAGCAATTCTTGTCTAATGTCCTGTCAAATGTTTTCTAAAACTCTGTATTCGGTGAAAATAAAGATGGATGTCATATCCTTATGCAGGGATAAATATTAGTCCAGATCACAGGGCCTCAGGGGCTCTCTGTAGCTGTGGTACCTGAAGCAAGCTACCTTTGATGCTTTAGCATCATCTTTTTAAAAACTGGGCCAAACTGCCCCCCTGCAACACAGCTACTGTAGGTTTGCAATATGGATTCACAAGGAAGGCACACTGGGAATATTGCGGGGCTGCTGAAATGCTTTTTGCATTAACATGTTTTACCCACTTTTGAAGCACCAAGTTTCTAGCTCCTTGTCTGTAAAAATAAGGAAGTTTCACCAGGTAGCCCAAACAGAATATTGGGAGACTAATTTTAGCAACAAAGACATCTGTCAAAAGGAATTGCAATTTTTTTTCATTCTTCTGATCTATGCTTGAGATCGAGTATTTATGAAAATCAAACTGTTTAAATGATTTGCTTGACCTTGCTAAAAACATCCCACTTCACTTGTGAGTCAAAGTTCTTGACCATATGATACTGCATAAGCCATTTACTTAGAATATAGCAAGGTACTGAGTACTTAAACTCTGTTTGATTAAAATTATGAACACTTCATTTTTGGGTTTGCTAAATTGTACTTGTCATTCTTGAGAGGATTCAACTCATAGCTATACATGGTATATTTTAAAACAAATTGTAAATCTGTCTATTTGAATATCACAAATTATGCTAGTTGGTTTAAACCTTATGTATCAATCAAGAGCTATTTGGTCAAATTCTGTGATTCCATAAAACATTTTTAAATGGTTTAAATGGTATTTTAGTAAACAATTTCCTCTGCATTGTAAAACATTGATTTAAACATGATAAGAATGCACTCTTTCACATTAGTTATTGATATTTCCAATTTCCTGTCTAGAGGTATCAGCAGGTTAAGGATTAGATAAACTCATGGTCAACAGGTCATCACATGGGTGATGGGTACATGCCTGCCTAGTCCTAAATGAGCTAGTACCACAATTTTGGATGTCCAAGGGCTGAGGGGACTGGACTGCTGGAATTGCAAAGGCTCCCATGTCCTTCCCTATAACACTCCTAAAGTATAGTCCTGAGACAGATATGCCACTGGTGTTACCCAACAGAGCATGTCTTCCTTTCTTAAGTGAAAATATTACATGAAACAATGATGATGATGATGATGATGATGATGATAATAATAATAATAATAATAATAATAAAAGAATTAAAAGAATTATTATCTCTCTGTTCCCTAGTATAAAATTGTCTTTCTCTTCCTACTGTAAAAATAGCTAGAGAAGGGGAATACTGAATAAATATACTTGTGACTAACACTGATTTATGATGCAGAGTCAGAATTTAGCCCAAATGCTGCTTTTCTCTTTTGAAAAAGCAGCAGCATTTTTTAAGATGATTAGCAGTGGCAGTGTCTTTTCACTTGACAATATGAATTATTCCTAGTGCGGACAAATAAAGAGAAAAAAATGCAACAACAAGAAACACAATAGTTCTTTTGTGACCACCACTAGCTCACAAAAATGTTATTTTCCTTTCCTTCATTCATTTGCATATGTTTTTATTTGCAGAAGGAAAAACACAATTATATAGATCATTTAAATTATGAAAGATATGAAACTTGGATGACTCAGTGGAAAATTCTCAGAAATAATCTTGATGAAGTGGTTTTATTCATCTCATTCTGCTTTTCTCAAGGGCTGACATATGCATAAAAGGGGAACATGATCCCTTGCACATGTTCTCCATGAGGACTGCGTGTAGCACAATCATTAACTTAAAACAAGCCTTGCTGACTCTTACTCAAAGGCATTGCTGAATCCAAGCCAGTGGAATTCAGACTAGCATTTCTCCATCTCCTCTGATCAGGGAAGAGTGTGAAAGGACAATCCTGTTTCACTACACCAAGTATTACAGGGTTTTGGTGGACCTGTGTGATCTGTCCCAACAGCTCTGCTGCCATTTGCAATAGTCAATAAACAAACATAAGCAGCACAATTTGGGAAATGGAAACACCAATCCGTACAGAAGAGATTTTTCTGTAACAAAAGCTGTGATATATTTTTTTTTAATACTAAAAACAAATTTGTCTGTTTTAAACATAATCTTATGTCAAATCCAAGCCAAGCTGCTTTTTTAGAAAAGTAGTATTAAGAGTCACCTTCAGGAACCACTTGAGCTTCCCATACTGTCTCAGGGGAAGTGAACCGGAGTATTCCCCTTTGAGCCAGCTTTCCTTGCCTGATATATCTCCCTCAATATCTCAACATCTTCCATCCAGTTAAACCTCAAAAGTGAACTACAGAATTACATATATGAACAGTACCCCGCTGGATAAATGGAGTAAAGATAGAGCCCAGCTTACTGGAAGTGATAAATATTTTATAAGAACAAAAGAATAATTATACTGGGGCAGGTAAAATGTTAATTTCATATACACTTGGGCTTTTACAGTGGTCAATAGAAGAGGTAAGAAGATACAAGAAAACTAGAAATGCTTCTTCTGACATGTTGTCCCAGTTCCCCAAAATGCACTATTTCTAGGACTTCCTGAGCTACAGATTGCATCTAAAGTACTGTAATATCAACTTTATGCTTCTTCCAATGAATGTTTCAATCTGTTTAAACCCATCTATACTTTTGGCCCTCAGAATTTTCTGTAGCAATGAAAGCTTCGATGTAATTATGCATAGTGAAACGAAATAGCTTCCTTGATTCATTTCAGAACTTTTATTTGAAATTGGTATTGGGTGCTTTCCAGTCATTTAATTGAGAAATAGTGAATAATGATTCCCTAGCTACTGTGCCAAGCACAATTTTTAAAGTTTGTGCTACATCCCTCTCGCTGCTCTTCTGTCCATGTATCCTCCCTTCCTGTGGCAATGGTCTCCATCTTTGATCTCTCCAGTCCTCTCACATGTCCCTTGGATTGTATTTCCCATAACTCTCTTGAAGCAGTTCAGGGGACACAAAATGACCCTAAATGAATTTAGAACAAAACATTTCAAAATTACCAAGCAATATTGTTGATTCCTTCCCTGTGCATTCTGCATAATTTACTTCAGTCCCACAGAGATATGAAAATAATTACACACATCCAATAATTCTTCTGGGAATACAAACTTCAATTCCAATTAGTTTTATCAGAATTTTTCCTAAATTTTGAGAAGTGTGTCCTTACATGTATTTTTCTGATCTATACTGACATCAAGATCAAAGTCCAATTTGCCACACAATATAAGTAATCTCAATGAGAAATTCTTTTGGTTAAGACACATATGTATAATTTTTGTTTTTCTTTCTCAAGTTGAAATATTTTCTCACCAAATCTGGAAGTAAAGGTGACTGCAGACAGGTGTGAAACAGACTTCCTTTTGAAGCTGAATGACGTGCCAGACAGGACAAATAGCACATAGTAAATTTGAGTTGGTTAATTATTCTTTTTTAATAAAGTCACCTTGGTAAAACAAGGTAATGACCTGCAAGTCTGATCAAACTCAAATGATTTTAGTGGATTTGCATTCGTTGAATGGAGAGAAGAATTTATCATCCGATGTTTTTCTTTAAACAGTCCTTCCCCAAACACCATGGTAGATACAGATATTTTTTGGAAACTTCTAACATTGTCAGACTAAAGCTTGACAGTTATGCACACATGGTAGGGCAGAGAGATTTCGCTCTCAGAAAAATGTAACATCTAAGCCGGACTGAGGCGGCTGAGGTCCTGTGCTGAGGCACTGGGGCTATAAGTCTTTCTCAGCTTTTCTCAGCCAGCATTACTAAGATAACAAAAATGCGTATGCTTATTTTCAAGCTCTGTGCCTGGAGAACAAGCACAACATGGCTGTCATCCCAACAGCCTGTTTGCTTGCTCTGGAGACAGTTTTCTATTACAAGGCCCCCCCCCCCCACCACCAGTCGTAGTCACTTGCCCGCTTCACTGTAAAAATAAATCAATCTCATCTGCCGCTGTTCAATTGCTTTCTTCTCCCCGCCTCAGCTCCTCAGTCCTGCTCTCCCTTTGAAAGCCCCTTTCCACTGCACCATATGGCAGCTGAGAGAAGGGCAGAGCCGTGATCTATCTCATAACAAAAGAGGCTGTGGTGTCAAAAAGCCTCATGAATGCATGAGACACACTCATGTATAGAGAAATGCCTCCAGCTCTGTCAGGGAGGACTAAAGAGAAGGCTGATAGGCCTGACATCGCTTTTGGGTTGAGAAAGGCACCAGCTCTCTCTGCAACTCATCCCTTCCTCCCTCCCCCTCTTTGGTTTCACACCAAAATCCTATTAGATGTATTAATGACATGAGACGCAAAGTCAGAGTGTGTGGCAGAACAAGAAATGAAATTAGGCCACCTTATTTACTCCCTATCACTATTTTTGAGATAGAATCATACTACTGAAAGAAAAAAATAACCACAACAAACCAGAGTCTAATAGTGTGCCAAAGAATAGATAAGCAAGTCCTATCCCCTCCAAAAAAGGGATTGAGCACACTCCTGTACATTGCCTATGGTGGCAGATTTACAGCAGAACTGCAAATTGAACACTGGCAGGGCGACCCTGAAATACTGTTTAAAGCACGCTGTTGGGTTTATTTTGCTTTCTCAAGCTGCTGGTGATACAAAAAAAAGGACTCTGGGGTCAGAAAATTAACCAGACCTATGATTATGTGTGCACTTTGAGCTGTTACAGAGGAACTACAGCTAATTTTTGACTATGAAAGAAATGTAAACTGGCCCTTACAAAGTATGTATTCCTTTACCCTCCTCTTCCGTTTCACTTTCACATTTTCTGTCCTGGAAATGTTTGGTAATGCTTCATTCCACAGAATTGCCTACAAAATATATTCATGACCTTCACACACACAATGATGGAATTTACACATCTGAAATGCATTTATTACAAACTTTTATCACTACGAGGGGGGAGAAAAAACCACCACTCTTGCACAGCAGAATGCAACACCCTGTATGCAATGAATAAGTTACGGAACTTGAATATTTCATGAATAACTTCAGTTTATAAGTTTCATTTATTTCTTTAATAGCTTCACTTTCTGAACAGAACTGGGAAGAACTGTGCTGTTTTACCTCCATAAAATGAAGTTCTAGTTAAACCCTTAAACTAGAATTGCGTTACTGTTTCTGCCTCTTCCTTACAAAGGCCTCAGAATCACAAAACTTTCTGTCCCTGGGGTTACTTAAAGCAACCTGGGCAAGCTTCCAAATGCTGGTATATGTGACCTTTACAAGTATTCCACAATAACAACCCCCAGTGAAATAAATCCATGAACATATATATAGTAACTCAGCAGCGGCATGGGGGTTTTAATAAGAGCTTCTATCAACATGGTTGAATTGTGTCTCTACAATCAGTTTAGAAGATTTTACTCTAACATGTGTAATCACATAGAATATGTTTATAGGATCTCCTGAGTCTTCTTTTTGGAATGCACTTAATATAAAGCTATTGAACAGCATTACATATGTGTATATATTAAAGATACTGTTTATAGGTTCATCACATGTCACAGACAACTTTCAAAAATAAACTGCAATGAATGATGAAATGTAGAAGTCCCACTGGAAAAAAACTTTTGACAGTGTCTTTTAAAAATTATTTCTGCCATACGTTGGGAAAAAAACCTCCTGTAAACTGCTCAGGAATGCCTCTGGAATGACGCTGGAGAGGTGAACAGGCGTTCATGATATTGGATAGACTTAAAACTCCGATGCAGTTGGGGTTTCTTGAATTGTAACAGGCAGAGTTTAAGCTCTCATCTTGCGAGCGGGACTTGTGCCGGGTCCCTGCTGGGAGGGAGGGAGGGAGCCCGGGAAGGCAGGGAACAATGGCGCCATTCAGGCTCCCCATTCAGCCCAGCCACATCTGTTTACATGGCCTGCGCCCACCTCTGAAAAGGGTGGTCCTCCCACCTCCATTTCATCTCACATGGCCCTGAATGGCGAGCGGTCTGAAAGACTTTCTGCTGGAAATCTGAAGTTTCAAATTTATTTTATGAGGCCAGAGCTGAAAGACAGACTAACAATAACATGTGCACATTTCTAGGTTCTGGTTTGGATTTTATTGTAATCTGAGAACAACTGTAAAGTTGTCCCAAACTCCCCAGTTTCAAAGTAAGTTTAGCACAGAAGATATTGACACTGAACTTGGGGGGTGAAATTTACACCCCATCTTTCAGTTAGATAGATTTTTAAGGAGTTTTTCCTCTAAAACCAATTTTATGCCTCGAATATTTTTTTAAACAGTACTGACAGCATTCAGAGAAGGAGTAGAAAGTGTATTTTACCAAAAAAAAATTTTTGTCTTACATTTTGTCATCCATGTTTAGAATCCATAGCTATACATTCTGCACTTCAATAAAGAGTTCATGTGGAAATACTGCAACTAAAGTAAATTTCACTCTGTTTAGATACCAATTCTGCAGCTTTCAGACTGAGCATCAGTTTATACAGCAAATACTTCACAGCAACCAACATATTTAAGGATAAAATCGTTGAAGACCAATAGACCAACCCCACATTTTTATTTGAATCAAAACTAGCTGATACAAAATGATGCATGTCCTACAGATAGTCAGAAGAAGCCCATGATAAGCAGGGAAACCAGGAGATGCCAAAAGCCTCTGAAGCCTAGGGTTGACCACTCTCAGTGTACCAGTTTGTGATCAAGTTTTATGAAGCAATATGTAAACATAAAGCAAACTTTGTGCATTCAGTGTCAGCATGATTTGTCTCCACTGATTAACTCATGAACTTAGAGAAGCTTTGCCCAAATAAGAAATGCAGGCTCATATGTCTGCCAAAACCATCACAGTAATTGTACCGTAAAACTGCTAAGTCTGCAAATGTACTGAAATTCATGATGTAAGTGGCATGATGGTATCACAATATACTGGATATATAATACAGGAAAAATCCGCAAGTTCCAAGACAGATTACAAAGAGGACTTCTTAAAGAAAAAACAGGATGGTCTGCTACTTATAAAGTATTAAATGGCAGAAAATGAGATAGAGACAAAATGCAAAAAAGAGTCTCAGAGGAAGATTACTGAGATGTGAACTGCTATTCTCAGGTGAATTGCTGTGAACTTGTGTAGTGCTTGGTGATTTGCTGTGCAGACTTTATTGAATATTCAGTTCAGTCTGACATTCCTGCTTCCAGAAGCCAAACTGTATTCAAGATTAGCTTACACTATGTTATTTATTTTCCTGATGCTTTTCTTCTAGGTTCATTAGTTATCATTATAATGGCAAGACCTTATATGTAAAGAGAATCTGAGCAAAAATTTGCTTATTCAGTATTGAACTTGCTCAGTCATGGCTGTCACATTGTTTTGAACTTCTCTTCCATGAAGACGTTTAATCTAATGATTTCTTTATGCACAAAGCAATTACTTATTGAAAGGTCCTGGCAGGACCAGGAACTGTTGTTCAAGTTGAGGATTCTTGTCTTCTCTGGTTTTGTTTAATAGAAATGGGGCAGCCTAAATATAAATGAGCAAAGGACAGAGAAATCCTCTTCCTTGTTTTCCATGTTCCTATATAGCACAAGAAAAGAGAAGGACCTTGATTCTAAAGAATGTATGCAATGGTTAAGCAAGGAGGGACTGCCAAAGGGTCCCAGGATTTTGGAGATTTGCCAGTCTGTGCCCATCTCAAACTAATGTTTGTCTGCCCCATAATCTGCAATCACATGACCTACATCATTGGAGGAAAGGAAGGAGGGCAATAAATAGCACTAAGACATAAATTGAACTGTATTAGTTCGTGTCTTAATAGAGCCAGTATGGATCTACAGCCCAAACTTTGTCCTTCACACGTACTGTTGTACCCAAACGTCACAGCACAACTGGTGAATAGGTACTGTTATCCAAGATGTGGCATTCAGGAGAAAAACAGCATGGACTAGAGAAAAAAAAAAACATACAAGGTGAAATCGCAGGCAATATGAATCTAATCTGAATATAGGGGCTCACTAAGAGCACTGCAGCCTTACCAAAACAGCATCCTTGAGAGCAGCCTGCCCTCTACTCCAGTCCTAAAAACCATTGCCACTGACATCAGTGGGGCCAATATCTTGAAAGGTCAAGATTTACAAAATAAACTTTGATATAACACAAACAACTTGCCTGAACATTTAAGAAAATAGATATTTTAGTATCTGAAGTATAAATCATGAACTGTACTGCAGCTGCCTGCAAAAATAGGCATCAGGAGGCAAGTAACTGAGCAAAAGGAGAAAAGTAAAATTTTATCAAAGCTGCAGCACAAAATCAGGTCATTAAACTCAGCTAGCTTTTTTCTTTCTTCTTCTGTGTTTACCTTGCAGAGGCTAAAATGTTACTTCTGTTGAGGAAAAGGGAGTAGTTTAGGTCTGTAGCTAAAAATTAGCAGAGTATGATAAGCTGCAAATTGAAGTTAGACATATACTTTTTTAAATTGAAGGAGTGCCACACAAGAATAAATGATACAGTATTCTGAGTTTCATTTATACAATGGCTTTTTGCCTTACCTATTTCTCCATCATGAGTTGTTTGGTAGTTTTTGGTTTTTTACTTTAATCAGTACTGTTAATTTAAATGTAGAATATGCTCAATGGTTTTCCTTATTGATTTTCATGCTGTTGAATCATAGCCTCTAGTTCTCAAGAAAAGGATTAAAGTACTTTTTTTATCCACTAAGCAAGCACTACAAATATAGAGGAAAAGATAACTCCTCAACAGCTTTTACCCCACAATTTTTCATGTCGTGACTTAAATAAAACGCTGTCTTAAATAGTGTGTAGTCTACTAGGATTTCCTAAAGGATTTTCACTTACTAACAGTCATGATCATACTTTTATGGTATGTGCATGTGTTCCCCTAAGAAAACAATATGACCAGAAGCAAAATTCATCAAAACATGTCTGACAGAACACTCTGTGTACTGAAAATTAAGAATCAGAATCAGATCCTCTCTGTGTGTTCACAGATCTATAGTTTACATCTGATCCTTTCCTAATTGGAGCAAACAATTGTGGGATTTGTAACAGGTTTCAAACCGCACTGCTTTTCTTTTAGAATGGTTTTTCTTTCCAAAATTTGCAAAACTAACATAAACATAATGAAGTTTTTGAAAGGGTCTGAAAATAAACTGAAACGTTTCAAAGGGAAGATTTTAATTTAACCCCCATGAAAACATTTCTTTTCATTGACAAAGAAATACTCACACATCCCCAGTATATAATTCTTCTTACAGAGGTAACAGTACTATGTAGTGACCACTTTTACCACGCCTCCGGTTGCAGATAAAGACCATTTAAGCTGTGTCTGTCTGGATGCTTATGTTACTTTTACTTGAACATTTGAACCTGTTGCTTGAAGGGGAGGGGACAGGGGAAGGTGAAAAGACTATATAGCATTGCTAATCCTTTGAGCCATCTGGTGACTTGAGGCCATGCTTTAGATTATGCGTATATTGAAAACCTATTCCTTTCATTCATCCCTTCCCTGTGCCAATTTGTCATTGGCTTTTTTACTGTCAAAGGATCCCTTGAAGTTAATCACAGTGAGAATCAATGTCTTTTCATGCCACAGTAAATATTCACTCAGGAAAGAGATTATTTTTTACTCATTTCTTCCCCTCCCCTCTACTACTTGCTGTGATTTGTAAAAATTGCTGATACATATTCAGCAAGCTGAGCTAAAAATAAGGGTAACTTTGTCTTTAGCAAAAGGAAAACAACCAATTTCTTTAGCATTTCTGTGTAATCTGGATGAGTTCTAACAGATGACATACACTGAAATGCCCATGTTATGCAGGGCTTGAAAGAACTGTACCTAGACACCACCTTATAATTCGGCTATTAGAGACAGCATTCGCATGTTTAATTATCTAGGAACCAATCTACATCTACACTTGTACGCCACAAGCCTCTCAAACCTGCTAAATTGGTATCTATACCAGGACAGTGAAATGCACGTTAAGCCTGTCCAAAGGACTGATGATGATTTTCTAGAGCATGAATGACTTTTTCATCTATTGACACACATGGTTCTGTATGAAGCCAAATCAATTGTGTCTCTGCCATGAAGCAGCAGTGAGACTTCACAGCTGTTTGACTTCAACAGTTTTCCTACAAACTGGACAAAATGACACTTCACAAATTTGCAGTTAACTTTCAATGTCTTTTACACTATTTCTTGGTTTGTGCATAAGATTCTTCTTTATATCATGTTCCCTGAAGTAGCTGCAAAGCAAATCTGTCATAAATGTGCTGGTTCTGTGCACTTTGAAGTGAAATCATGTTCTGCTGCATTCTCTTCCCATATATTAATTAATTCTTCACAGTCCTTTTCTGCCTAGATGGCAGATATGATTTGTGAACCTTTCTTTCTCAGATAACCCTTTTTTTAAAAAAAACACTATCCTTTTCATACTTAGATATGGTTTTGACTAGCAAAATGAAGAGAAAATCATAAAGCACAACAAAGGTAGGAAAAAGCAGTTCAAAACATCTGAGAAATTCTCTGACAGACCTCTGGAATCTGGAAGTCTGAGTAGTTTTTAAAAGGTAATCCAAGGAAATAAATAGTTGTTCAGGAAGGATAATTGGGTTTTTAAGCATTTGTTGGGGAGTAACCCCGGTAGGAAACTAAGACCAACACAATCGCTCACTCACTCCCCTGTGGTGGGATGGGGAGAGGAATGGGAATGGTAAAAGGCAAGAAACTCCTGGGTTGAGATAAAGACAATTCAGCAGAGAAAGCAAAAGCTATACACAGAATCAAAGCAAAATAAGGAATTCATTCAGTAGTTTCCATCGGCAGGCAGGGGTTCAACCCATAAAGGTTACTTGGAAAGACAGACTCCATAACTCCAGACATCCCCTCTCCTTCTTTCTTCCAGCTGCTATTGCTGACCATCATGTCCTAAGCCATGGAATATCCTTTTGGTCAGCTGGGCTGCACAGCTCTGACTCTCCATCACATGGGTGTAATACAGAGACTCAGCTCTAAAGTTCTCGTTCAGTCTTTCAGATCTGAGACCATCAGTGCATCAAATTTCATCTTACAAGACAGAAATGTTCACCATCCTGGCATGAAAGGGAAAACAAAGGATCAGTGATATGATTAAAAATTAAAACACAACAAAATAAAATATACAAACCATTACTCGCAGAGAACACCCCATTGCCTCGCCAACAACAGCACATTGTAACACAGTAGTTGAAAGTAACAGCCTGAAATAAACCCACTTTGTGCTTGATGTTATTTATTAATACAAAACCCTGCAAACTAGAAATTATTATTAAGCAGTTGGTATAGGAATACCTCCAAGAGGTACTAACAAAGGTGGCACTTTGTTGGGGCAAAGGCTGCAGAAACACGAAGTTAGACACAGATGAGATCAACAAAGCCTTTGGGATCTGAGGTACTAATTAGACTCAATAATCCTGAATTATAAATTAGGATTCAATATTATTGTATCTGGCCTGCATCAAAGCAAGGCCCACTCAAATAGTAGCCTCTTGTAAATTCAGCTGTAGTATTTATTAAGTTTTGTTCCAGTTTCTACTCTAATCAGTACAAAACCACATTCCCACTGAACTAGGGTGAAACACAAAGTCCAAGAAGAGCAGGATGGTCACTGGAACAAATAATGAATTAATTTTATTTCTGCTAACTTATCTTCAATAGCTATTGCCTTTATATCATAAAACAGAAGCCTGCAACTATTGTCAAACATAAAAGTGAAATAAATTCCTGAAAAAGGCAGCAGAGGATAAGAAATGTATTTCTACCATCAGTATTTCCAGAATCCAAAATCAAAATAGTATTGAACAATTTAAAGACTAAGATTATTGGATAAAAAAAAAGTATGAGAAATGAAAAATGCTCATTTTATAAGGCATAAATGAGCCACTAATTGACAGGAGCTGAAAAACCCCTTCTCTTAGCTGGTTATTCGGCTGTGGATTCTGCTCTTCTGTCCTCTGAAGCATCTGGTACTGGCCATTACCAGAGATCAAATAGAGGACCAGATGGTCTCTTGGTTTCACTCATTACAATGGTATGACTGCTGAAATGTAAAAGCTCTTCACAGAACCAGAAGGAGAGCATTTACCTCTGAATGCCCGATCTCTTCAGAAAAAAAAAAAAGAAAAAGAAAAAGGAAAAAAAAAGAAAATAAAAGAAAAAAAAAAAAGGACTCGTCATACCTCTGTGAATCAAGAGAATAGCAACACAATTTACCTCAGGGACACATCAGTGCAGAAGAAGTCAAATTACTTGCGAACGTTTCTCACTGTGGAGGATCTGGCCTTATCAAGCCTTTGTGGCTTCAGGTTTATATTATCATAAAATACTATCCTGACAATGACTTGGGAAGCTAAAGCAGGAACTAGTGGTGTAACCTGGCAGGACAGTATTGTACCAGCCCCTCAGTACTGTGCTGTATTCCTGCCTCCCAAGTAAAGCTGTCTGTCATTTAAAAGCCCTGCATATGATCCTGTGGGTTTGCTTCACACCAGAGGGCTGAAAGACCAGTAGATGGCTGAAAAAGTCATGCCCAAGAGGAGAAAATTTGGTGCCTTAGAGAAGAGTGGTGTGGGAAGCCTCAGAAGTGCTGAATATGTGGTACTGTTTCCTTTTTGTTGGCTTCCAGATTCTTTCTGATATACCAGGTATGTGGGCTTGTGATTTAAATTTTCCGTTCTTAAAGTGTAGTCACAATAAAAAACATGGACTTGATGGAAGTCAGAGTTGAAATAAAGTAGAATAGCCTCATATTTGGGCTTGTTTTGTGATAATGAGCCCCCAGAACATTTCCTCCTCTTTTCTAATGTCTCTGAAATGGTGATTCTCAAGGAGCTTGGTCATGAAAATATTACCCACCCCAGCAATGGGGGATAATGCCCACTCTGGCTTCTGCGTGTAGGAGTTTGAACATATTTCTTTTGGTTTTCGTCCCTTTTTAACATCTCCATAAGAGTTATTTATGTCTCAGTTACTGTTTTCTAAATTCAAATACCAAGAACTTGAAATGTTGGAACATGGAGACCAGTTGGGGTCCTTTTCAAGCCATTATGTAGCCAGAGAATATGTAGCTGGAAAGATAATTATGGAAGAAAAACAAATGTAGGCTATTCTTCCTTGGACAGAGGAACAGGATGTGTGTTTTCCTTATCATCACAGTGATTTATAGAGGGGAGCTGCTCTCCCATGATATAAACCTTCAATATGCCAAACCTGCAGAACTGGCCTGCCTCTTGGAAAGAGGGAGTGATCCCATGGCAGGGCTGGGGATAGCTATACCATGAGGCAGCACGTTTTCTTCAGGCAGAAAGGGATGTAAATATTCTTACAAGGGCACTGGAGATTCATACTCAAATCCCATTGTTCCATAATATGAATTTAGGTGCCTCATTTTCCACATGACCCAAGAAAAGGCTTAAAAGAAAACACAGGATGGTGGATTTGTTTTCTATGGCTTCCCTTTCCCTTGTTTGTTCATTTACCAGATGAATCACCTTTCCAGTGTGTGGTTTTCAGATACAACCAGGACTGACTTGTAGAGGAAAGTGATGGAAATAGTAAAATATGAAATAACAGGTCTTAAAAATAGCTAGTGCCCTGGATGATAATGTTATTAAACTACTGTGTACCAAATTCTTTCTCACCACATCGTGTTTATTTTTCAGAAGGGATGAAAAGAAGAGGAACTGAGTTTAAGAAAACGTCACATAGGAAACAACTTTTGTAGAAATCCCTACTAAATAGTATATTCATTGCCATGGCTTCTTCATTGTACTAAGGGTAGTATAATAACTTGCATATTGGTGGGAAGGCAGAAGGCTATTTTGGAAACCTCTGGCCAGATATGGGTTTTCGAATACATGAAAAATTTCAAGAACTGTAAGCTAGGCATGACAAAAAATTCAGATATATTGTCATATTATTTAGATGGAAAATTGAACCAGGAAAAAGAAAGAAAAGGGAAAATGGATAAGATCTGCTTTTTCCAGGTAGCATTAAAAATGAGACATGATTCTGCTTTGCTTCATCATAGTTTTCCTTTTGGGTCTGAGTGCCAATTTACAAACTAGTAGCATGTGGTCTGAGTGACAATCTATTTAGTCTATTTTAGTGATCCAGGCTTTTGCATTATATAAACAATGGGGAAACTGCATGAATTCCTACACCTCACATCCCACATCAGCTCCCTAGGCTCCTTCCTCAGTAACTTGGAAAGCCTAACAGAAAACAGATGAGGACACTCAGTTACTCAGAGATTGTATTTTAAGAAAGAAAATGAGCTGTGGAGGTAACTCCTTCACCTTCTCAAATTAAGGAAGTTTACTTTCCCACCCACATAGTAACAACAGGGAATATCTATCCCAAAGTTACCATTTAGCTTTACAGCAAAGCCATAGTGTTAAAATATCATCCGAGAAATAATATTTCCAACATGGGAGTTCAAAGACCAAAAGGTGTTTACATTCTTAACAAGGTTCGTTTATTTTCACAGAGCAAATTAATTGCTTTGTATGTATGATAACGTGCCACATTCTTGCAAGTATTGTTTTCTGCTGAAGTCACAATTACTTCATTAGAGATGATCAAAACGCACTGGTTATTCCCCCATATTTTTTGTGTATTCTTACCAACCTGTGCTGTGTGAAGCTTTAACTGGATACAGCTCTTATGTTTGTGCAGGAAAAAAACCCAAACAATCGTCTAAGATGTCTCACAAAGCAACCACAGAGACTATTTTCACTGCCAAATTTATGGGATAGTGCTCACTATCATAAAATAACCAAACAGATAAATAAGAAATACCTACCTGGAACTGATTCCTCTCTGACACTTGGAGGGCTTTCACGTTTCATGGCTATTTCATCCTTCTCTCTTTTCTCCCTGTTTTTGTCCATTGTGGTAGGGCTTTGGGGGAGAGAAAATACTTGAAATTCTTAGTGAAGCTTTTCTGGTATCTGTTTCCTTAGAAATGGGCCGTATGTGTAACTAGAAGGGATCTCTCCTGTTTGAGTTCTCATGGGAAGATTCATAAATAAGAAGGAAAATTTCTATTGCCTCGTCTAATTCCGGGGGTACAACAACCAGAGTTTTATAAAACACAAGTAATTTCCAGTTAAACTTTCTGACGGGGTATGTCTGAAAGTGACAGCATTTTCTATGCACCTTTACAGAAATAGGAGATTTATATGAAATTACATAAGAAATAAATGTTCCTAGCTACCTTATTTTATAAAAACTTTGAAATAGGACTCGTACATTAGGAGCAATGCAATGATATTGTCACTTTACCTGCCTAAAACAGTGTTTCATCATTCATCCATCTGCAGCGATTCTTCCAGATTCGGGCAAAAGCTAGCAGGCTGAGATCATAAAGTTACTATTACTCTGACATCACTTAGGGACTGAAGGCCCCTTTTCAAATGGGTTGTGTGACATGCCTGGACTACAGCATAAACTGGGATAATTGACACTGGGGCCCAAGCATCTGGGTTAGCTTAGCAGCAGATGTTCTCAGGCACTTTCTAAAGCCATTCTCGTGCTTCTGTGTTCTGCTATTGCACTCCGGAGGGTATGTCACTAAATTTCTGAGGACATCTCCTGCCTGTTGCAGAGCTCAGCTGCTCCCTGGTTAGTCCCCAGGCTATTCTTGTGGGGACGTGGCAGAGAAGGGGGGATTTGCGGGAAGTGACTAGAGGATTATTAACACTTGCTTTTTTGACATTTCTCGGTATTGCAATGGGAGACAACACAAATAGGAACAGAATCAAGGCAAGATAGTCAGACCTAACAATACTGTTATTAGTTGTTGATGTGTACCTTGGGGTATAAGCAGGAATGTGGGAAGCAAAAGAAAAAAAAAGATGAGTCTGGTAATACCATAGTGAGTGTGTATCCCTAAAGATTTCCATCTTTTTGAAAGTCAAAGCACTTCGGCAGCCTAATCCTCTGAGACAATATCCCCAATTACACTTAATCTCTGAAAATTAGAGGGGCTGGGAGCACTCTTTACTTACTTGAGAAAATACAGCTGATGGGGAATCAGAATGCTAAAGATGAGGAGAAAGAGCTAATCACCTCTAGACTACTGGTTCAAATCAGAAGTGGAGACAGATGTGTATTTCCTTCTTACCCATCTCTTTTATCTATGTATATCTCATTGTAGTAATTTTGTAGTATCTCACTCCTGACAATCCAAAGATAAAACAAGGACAGGGAACTGAATCTACTCATGCTATAAAATTTCACATCTGCTGACAGCTTGTTTCCTCCTCAGTCTCTATGTTATCACTATTCAGGGGATCATCAAGACAGGAATGCTCGTACAGAAAAATGCAAGTTCTCTAATGTGTCAGTCACAAAACTATCTCAAAGGAAAACCACAATTAAAAAACTAGAAATCCTTTAAAGACAGTGACATTAAACAGAGATGACACCCAAAAGAATACTGGGCAGATCTATAGTGATTATTGATAAGGAAAAAAATACCATAGCTTATGGTTGATGCTGCAAAAGCTGTGATTTATAAAAACAGCTGGGTTTCTCTTGAAAACAACCATCAGACCCAGGTATATGAGCATGTCATCTTAAAAACAAACCACCACAGATTATGCAAGCATACACCTAAACATAAGCCTGTCTGTGCTTGAAGTTGTGGGCAGCATCCATAAGACTCCAAAAGCAATCAATTTAAAAAAAAAAAAGAAGAAGAAGAAAATATGGAAGCTCAAAAAACGCTGGAATCTTTATTCATCATTAACTTATTCAAAAGTATTTAGCTATATCTTGACACACAGATCCTTTACATGACAGGACAGATATGTTTTGACAGCACAGTGTTTAGAGGAAAAATAAAATATGCAGTCACATACAAGTTGCTTGCTAGACTGCACATTTCTGTATGCACAGCAAGGACAGGGAGAACCCCCTTGGGTGACTGTGTAATGGAACTTTGCAAGTCCATAGCTGGATTCATTACTTTGCACAATATTCAGCAAAAAAAAAAAAAAGAATAGCCTCTGTCAGCACTGAAGACAGTGTGATTTCATAACAAACTTGCTTCAGAACAACGTGTTTGTTGTGAGGCTTTTGAGCTTCCTAAGTCTGCTGTGTCTGGAATAATGTCTCTGCAGCTGAACATGGCACCAAGAAAAGCTGAACCCAAGTACTGGGACTGTTTTGAATGTGCTTATAGGAGAAATCTGGATATAGACTACTTGTGACAGTTTTTAATCATGGGGAGAAATTGTTATCCTCAGCAACTGAGCAACTTTATTCCCCCAAGCTGGAAAAATACAGTATAGAAAATGTTCAGGTTCCTTATGAATCAATGCTGGATTTAGTACTGAAAGTAATTTAGAAATTTTTGAAAGCTTTTGCTTTCAAACCCTTCAGACAAGATCCAACATTCATGTTACTCCATGTGAAAGGAAAAAGAAAAGCATTTTCTTGTGAATTAATCATTATTTAAAGACAGAGAACAGGTTAAATGTTCATTGTTCGCAAGTGATGAGATATTTTTTCTGTCACAAATCCTACAAGGACCTGTTCTGAGACATATAGTGTTCAACAGAGTCATAAACAGTCAGAAAATTCAGGTAATGATGAGAAAAAGCTTGAGGATAGTACAAAACTACTCAAGGTAGTCAGTCTGAAAGTGACCTGTAAAAGATACTCTTGATTTTAAGCAGCTAGATAATAAAAACAGACACCGAAACTATGCGTCTCAAAACACCACAGGTCGTACACTTATCAACCACACAGTTTGCCTGATGAGTTAACTCCTGGACAGGTGTGCCAGAGAAGGGAGAACAATCTCCCTGCTGTCTTCACAGCTTCTGAAAGCACCCAACAGTTTTGACGGTGGCAGAAGACTGGTACAGGATGGACCAAGAAAAAAAAAAATCAAAAAAATTGGAGTCATACAGTGGGTGCTTTAGGGAAAGTGGCAAGTTTCCTTAGAAGATTTTTTTCAGCCTTCTATGATATGCAGTTTACAGTGCAGTCTGGCTGTAGAAGGGACTGTCGAAATCAAGGTCTTTATCTCTTTCAAATGGACACAACATCACTTGGCAGTTGTCTTACTGTCATACTTGGTCCTTCACCAAGGTTTGAGTCATCTTGTGTTGTGGTACTCAGCTGTCATCACTCCGCTTCAGCGTGCCTGCCCGTGAGTGCTGCTGCTCCAGATGATACGTTACACTGGGGCAGCACTTTGAGGTCCTGCAGAGTATCCAGTGTGACATGATAAAACATTTAATAAATGCATTTAAAACGAACCTACTTGTGCTAAAGATGATAATTGCAGATTCTGCTACTTAGCCCACTCTATTCAGCCATGCAGGAAGTATCAACTGTTTAAAATTTTTCTGTATTGCTATGGCAACCCTCATTCTCCAGCAGCCTCTTAAAGCAGCACACAGAAAAGCATTCATTTTCCAGGCAAGCTGCACACCACTCCTGAGAGCTCTGTGCCCCTAATGAAATGCCCACCCAACTCCCATTACATTTAATTTGACTCATAAGCGCATACCAGTTTACTCTGAAAAATTCATTTAGCTCGTTACTTGGCCTATTGTGCAAGTCCAAATCTCATAGACACATATTCTCAAATCACTTGGGTTTAGTGCACTTACAGACTGAGAAATAACTCTGTTAAGCACTGTGTGGCTTTACATAGGTGACTGAATGGTTCCCACATCTGAATTTACTCAGTATCACTGAAAATCATTTCCACCTGTATCACAACCCTGGAGGAAGGTGCAGGGAGAAGAAAGAAGAAAGCTCATGTGTGTGCTGCTTTCAGCAGCCACGTGAGGAGCATGAGAAGAGGGAATTGGAGAGAGTGCATCACCATGGCCCTTGTCTTGCCAAATTGATAGACAGCAGAACAATCTATAACCTTGAAATATTCGGATATTTGCTGGGTGTGAATCCCTGTGGAGAAATAAGGTACTTTAGGTTCCCCGAAATCAACAAATGTCTAAATATAATAAACTTCAAAGTGACGCTCTGTGACTTAGCAGATGGTTTTCACAACTACCAGGTCTGCACCTCATCTGGGATCTGCAGCAAGTTGGCTCTTGATGAGAAAATACCTGAATGTTTCTGCAAACCAAAAGTTGCCTCTTAAACCCGTTGAATGTTATGTAATAGACAAAGACAAAGCTCCTGTCTACATCTCAGGGATTTATCTTCCTGGAAAGCATCATTCTTCATTGTTTCAGATACATGGAAAAGAGCTTGTGAAGACTTTTCTCCTAAGTAATTCCTACATTAATGAGGAAAAAACTTGACAAAATGATGAATCCAATCTCTCTTGCAAATGAGAAAGAAATATTATTTGTCACTGACAAAGGATGAAACTATTCCTTTACTGTAACTTACCATAAAGTTTTTTAAGGACCTCATATACACAATGAATTACAAGGCTGGTGCTCTCAGTGCCCTATCTGAATTCTCTTCCCCACACTCAGGAGGTCCTTGAATACTTGCCTTTTTATAACCATAACCGTAAACAAATATTACAGCCAGTTCTTCTTCCTGCAACCTAAAGGGGAATGGCACATTGAGCCCATCATAGGGTTAGCTGTTAGAGCTTCCTCTCTGCCAGATGGAAACATTTCAGTCATTGTTTGAACTCAATTTAAGCTTGGAACAAGAAAGCAGAAGCTTAAAGAATTGCAAAAAGGTGATATTTCTCTACGACATTGGGAAACTGTCATCAACAAGCGCAGAAAGACGTGAGAACATTTTCATCAGTTCATTCCCAGATATTGCCGAATTAGTAAAAAATCCCTCAATTTATATGGAACAAGCAACTTAAAAACACATCATCAACATAGTTCTCAGATGTTAATAAATTTAAATAGTTTTCCCGAGACCAGAATTTCATTCACGTGGAAAACTATTGCATCCAGGGATCTGTCTTGCCCTGTGAATAGATGATCCTCTTCCCAAGCAAAGCTGGCTGTGTAGTTTCGTTCATTTTTCCATGTCTTGTTTTGTTTATAGCCATTTGCAAATGGTCTGGCTTTAACAGAGGGAAAACATTGCAAGAAAAATATGTTTCTTCTTTCAAATATTTTCATTATTGGCTATTCTGTGACCTAAAAAAACACTCACAAACACACTTTTGAAAGGATTAGCTGTTGCAATAACCACTTCAATAAAAAATTGCTTTAAAAAGTGCCCCAGTACTGCTATTTCAATAGATGACAGATGTGGCCCTTCATACCTTGCTAAACACAAGCATATTTGAAAATCTGACTTGTTCTTTCTTAATGCTTTAAAATCCATCAGCTGCAGTTCAGAGCCCGGGAGATCACTGCCAGCCATGTTCCCTGAGCCATGATACCTTCATCTTCTCTCTCCTAGGCTGAGGTACCCGTTATCTAGGCTGATACCCTTGCCTTGGGCAAGGCTTTTGCTGGAAACTGCAGTGTGACTGACTGGAGCAGAGAGAGGGTTTGTAGCTTTTCTTGATAGACCAAGGCCACTGTGGTGAGCAGTCTGCAAGGCCACCAGCTCTCACCCATGGACACTGCTTCCTAAAGGAACCACACTAGGGAATGCCAGTCGATAGGAACATAAACCACAGCAAGGAGGAAGCACAAGGAAGGTTTAGCACCATCCTTAGCACCAACCTGCATTTCCAGGGACACTGATTTTCCCTTATAGAGGTCACATAACTAAGATCTTTTCAACATGTGGCTGTAAATACCCACCACATCCTCACTTGCATCTCATCTGTTTCAGTATATATTCCAGCATCTTGCCCACAGGCTAGTGGGGTTTGATCAAAGCCAGTGGTTAGAAATTATTATGCAAATTCACTCATCAGTGAATGCGCATTGAATGACACTGAAAATTACACCAACAATGGCAGCCAAAACACCTTGAAGCCTGGCTAGTGATGTGCAACCCTGTTCACATTTCTCAAGTGAATTCCCCCATTTTGGGTATGAAAAGCTGAAACGGGACAAGTTGGCAGTGGGCTTAAAACGGGAGAATACAATTGCATCAGTCCCAGAAAGCACTGAACTTAAATGCCTGTGTCCTCAGCTCTGAGTGCCTCCCACTCAGAGCCAGGAATCTGATTCCCATTACCAAGAAGATGCATTTATTTCTTTTTGAACTGCAAAGGTCCTGCTCAAGTTACCTCATCTCCCTATAAGACCAATCTAAGGAGTTTATTACAGCACCGAGTTTTGCTGCTCAGATTTATTGGAGACCCAAGAGCAGACAGGCAGACTTGAGATAGGAAATAGCATGCATCACCCACTCTCAAGTTTCCTCTCTACAGCTTCACTAAGTGTGGGTTTTGGCATACACACTGGAAAAAAGTATTTTCCATTAATAGTCTGGACTAGTGGATTAGACCAGTACACTGTCTTCCAAGAGCAGCGAGATCCAAAACATGTTTAATTTAGTCTAAATAGGACCCCTATGATCTCCAGTACTTCCTGGATATTTGTATATTCACGTCATTTTATAGAGACAGGTACAGGCACATGGTTTGCATTATCCTTCAGCTAATTAATTTTTCAGAGATTTAGCATTAGAACTGATCACGAAAACATCAGCAGACCCATGTTCTGTTGGGAAATACAAGTGTCTTTAAATGGAAAAAAAGTATTAAATTCATCACCAGAAAAATTTGCTTCCAAACCTTCACTCTGCTCCAGCAAAGGAGCAGGCGTGCTCTGTGACCTGCGCCTCTGAAGGAAACAGTTTGCATATCAAACACTCGTGACTGGTGAGACGCTCGTGAACAAGCAAGAAGCTGAAAATTATTCACAGAATTTATTCAGCAAGCATGAATGAAGACATTGCCCAGCCCTACAATGTGATAGCAAGCCACTTGTGAGCCAAGGGAGAGGCAGAAATCCTTACTAATTATTATCTCAACCCATGAATCTGGACTAAAGGAATGCCCTGAGATTTGTAAGCATGCCTCTCTCTCTATCTTTTTGTTAGCTTAATATTGCCATAAGATGTATTCTCCTCTTCAGAGATTTAGCCAGGTCTCACAGCATGCTTTTAGACTGCACATGAAACACAGCATGAAAAAATCTGTCACCTTTCTGTAAGAGGCCATTATTGTCAGTCTTCTTTGCCAGCTTTGAATCCGATCTGTCACTCTTGGCAAACTGAAATGTTAATATCCCTTTGATACTCAGCTGTGTTTTTCCCGAGTTGTATAAAATAACTTATGCTGGAAGCCCTGGTAACAACTGTCTGTTGAACATTGGGATGTCCACATAAGACAGGAATAAAATCCTACAGCTAGGAAATTTCAGATCATTGTAATTTCTAAATGGGCAAAAAAATCTAAATATGAAATTAAGTATTGTGCAGCTTTGTAACTTATCTGACAAAACAGCACAGCAGTGCTTTAAACAGATGGAAAGAACAAAAGTCTTAGGATGCAACCACTGAAACACAGCAGAAAAACTGAGAAAAGTGACAGCCCATTTTATAATCAAAAAGTAAAGTGGAACAGGTAAGTCAAGGCACTTCCTTATGACAATATGAACATGCTTATTGGCCAGATTGAGTCTTCTTGAATAAGAAAGAGCCATTCCTGGGGAAAAGACACAGAATGAACCTTTTAATATTTGTATACCAAAGCAAAGTATAGTGACATCTTTCCTCATAATGTAGCTGGGTTTTTCTTGTAGCTGTTATGATGATGATGTAATATTAAAAAGCATACAGATTAGAATAATTGAAAGCCTGGTTGGTTTTTTTTCCCTGTTCTAACCAGATTCAAATATGTCTTTATGGAGGGAAAATCTCTAACAATGTAGCCCTACTGACGTGTTTCACATGAAGGGAAAATAAAAATCTTTTCTTCTCTGAAAAAATAAGTCTGCTTCCCAGCAAGCCCATCTACAAGTGACTTTTTATTTATGATAATAAAGAAACTACGTAATACCAAGAGAGTAGTCTAAAAAAAAATCTTTTTAGTCCACTTGTGGGTGGGGAGAAGATGTCAAATACAGAATCCCACAACTGACATTCAGAAAAATTGTCTTTCATGTACATGCACCAGTTTTAAAATTTCAACTATATTTTTTATAGCTATCTTCTTTTCTGTCTCAATTGAAATATCTTAAATAAAAAAGCATTATCTTTCCTTTACTTCTTGGAGGCATTGAAAACCATGTGGAGATTTTCAGCTCAGGCTAGATGGTGGATTTTAAAGCATAGCATCTCTGTGCTAAAAAATAAGGCCATAGTATCAAGCAAACTTAACTCTGGAGTTATTCATCTTTAGAGCAATGACAACACAGAGATCATACCTATTTCTCTGTTCCCAGGTGAGCTTCAGACATCGGTCCTGAAGGAGGAAGTCCCATTCTGCAAAATGGTAGCAGAATGTCTGGAAGCGTCTGAACTATTACCTGTTTTTTGGATAAACTGGGCCGCAGTAAGGTGTGGAAGTGGCTTGGAAGTCTGCAGAAGGGACCTCATAACAGTCCCACATGTGACATCTGTACATGATCAAAAGGCATCAAGTAGCTGACAGCAAGAGAAAACCTTCAGGAATTTATTTAGATCTTTGACTAAACAAAACTTTATCAAAGTACCATTCCCTTTTTATCTGGCTCATCCAGACCTTTCTTCCTGTGATAAACAACTTATATTCCAGATCTAGCTACATAGACAACTGTAAATGTGCTTCACATCCAGCTTGGCTCTGAATATGCAGCTAAGTTCTGAAAACGTGTTTATAAACAAATATGTTTAGATATTGCCTAGACATTTACAACTGAGGACTTTCTGAGCAGGAAATGCTGGGAGGTCAGTCCCTCTGCTTTCAAGATACTAATAAGGAACACATGGAAAGGAGGTAAAATAATTCCTACATTGTTTGAAGTAAAAGATGTGTGCCAGCATAGAAGCTATATGTAGGGATAACTGCCCAGTCAAGGGGTAAAGTAATAAGGGAAAAGATAGACAAACTAACAGTTTGTCTAAAAAAAAGCATCTAATTCTGATGCTTTTAAAAAGATTATCCAAATTTGTCTGAACTTCCTGCTGTCTTTCTGTTTTCTTCTATGACAAGATTGTCTCTACTCATATTCAATTTTATCCATCCATTTTTAGGGGCTCAGATTACCCACCACTGACCAAATTTCCACAAAATATTTAACAGGCTTCCTGGTTCTGTTGTCCCATGGTCCATAGTGAAGACACATGATTTAGTCATCCTATTTCGTACTTAATTTGCAGGTTAAAATTTCATCAACAGATAAAGATGCCATTTTCTCTCCACTAATTCCTGTTATACTTTGTGTCTTGAAATTTTAACATGGCAGCATCTGTCAGTTTTTTCAGGTTTAATCTGTCCCAGTTGATAACCAGCTAGAATTCTCAACTTATTACTGAGTTATTGCACTGCTGAATCAAGATCTTGAAATGAAGATTTGGTGTAAAAATGTGCAGCTCCATTTTTTCCCCCTCTCTCTGAATAGCTGTTTTTCTCCTCTCTGGATAGACAGCATAACAATGTTATGTAGTCAGATGACTGGGGCTTCTATCATCCCATAACGTTTTCATTATTCTCCTACAGAATTTTGCCATTCCCCTAGGTTTCTCAAGAAACCGCTCCATCCAATGTCAGGAATTCTGGGAGTTTTGCATCACAGCTTCAAATGAAATGAAATGTTCAGCTGGAGAAAATGTGCATTGAAAAAGACAGAATGTACACATTTGAACACGTAGATTCTTCCCAATATTTCTTCCCAGCCTAAATGTGTCAATATATATGTAGACAGCATGTAAAGGAGTAGTAGTAGGGAGTGCATGAAAGGGGTAAAGTCGGGGTGAAATAGCAAACTTTATCTAAACAAGCTCATTTCTCTTACTTTCTCCTCAACCTAGGCATGTTACTTACAGCAAGAGTCCAGCATAAGCTGAACTAGCCTAAAGAAATGTTCATTTAGTGGTGAGTCCTGCAAGAACATGAGTGCCTGTTTCAGAAATCTGAGCACTCAGTGGCAAAAACCATTAATCATTCTACAGGATCAGTAGGTAATGTAAGTTTACCTATTTTCTACTTCTAATAAAAAAAAAATCCAACTAAGACAAGCTCACAAATATTAATATTACCTCCTTTTAGCTCTCTGCTATTATTGCAACATTACTTTAAACACTTAAAATATAAGATATATAGTTAAAGCAGTTTCAAGCTATGGAAGTTTCATAAATGAACCTATAATATTCATATCATTTGCCTTTTTTCCAGTTGTGTACACTGAGATTCACTAATTGTTTATGCATTATTGCATTACAGAGCCCTTGCAGTGCCTTCTAACTGCACTTACCAAATTCACTTCAAGACATTTTCATTTTGCTTAGGAACAAGCAATGCACTCCCAGATAGTTTAAAGAACAGTTAAAAGTGGAGAAAAGAAAAAAGAAAACCTTCTTTCCATAAGCCCTTGGTAGGTGTTCAGAGATATTGCAGTCGCTGTCTGTTATTGCTGTGGAAAGAATATTTAAGCCCCTTTTTCACTTCAGCTTTCCAAAAGCAGCAATTAAGAGCAGAGGAGCAAAAGAAAGAAAGAAATCAGAATAGCAGCTAAAGGTGAGAAGCAAAGAAAAGGGGGGGAAAAAAAGACACGCATAAGGCATAAGAAAAAGAAAGAAAGAAAAGTGTGAAAATAAATGGAAAGTCTTTCAATTTTAGGAAAGTCAAAGCCTTTGAGAGCACAAAAGAAATTATAAAAGTCCCTAACAAGAAAATTACAAAACCCAATTCCTCCACTTCAAACATAATTATGAAAATATGTTTGGAATGAGAAACAAGTAAGCAGAGAAGGTTCATTACGTGAGGTGTCCAGCCATGGAAAAGTGTTGTCCTATTTTTGTAAGAGCGGTTCCTTTCTGAAACTTCTTTCCTTCTCTTCATTTCTTGTTTTCCCTTGATTATCACCAGTAAATATGTGTAATTGGGAAGTATTGCACTGAGGAAGACCTAAATGCATCCTGACAATTTCAGTCCTGAATTCTTTTCTATGCTGGGCTATTCTTGAGTTTGTGCACTCCTTAAACATTCATATACAAGTGAGCAAGGGTCATAAGACCCATATAGCAAATGTCAAATTCTTCCATGCTAAAGAAATGGAAATATAGTATTCTTTTCTGAAAGAATAGGGCTGAGGGCTAAGTACCATAATTTTATTTCAGATACTGACATTTTCCCGGGATGTCAGATGTCTGAAAGAGTCATCAATTCTGACTGGTTACTGAAGAGGCGGTTGTGAAGACATTCAAAGCCTTTCAATAGCAAGGCATTCCTTTTTCGTCATCAAGTAAGCTTTAGAAGCAATTTGGTGTAGATAGATACTTCTGTCCATTGACCTCCTGGGATAAGACAGTCCCTAGTTCCTCTCAGAAATATGTTTGAAATGTGAATTCCTCATTGAAGAGAAGCATATACAGACTTACAATTGAAACAGTTCTTGAGAGTCTGAAAGGCCTTTTCAGAGACTTGAAATACTGCAAAGGGAAATGCATTCTTAGTTAGGTCTATTAACCAGGCTTCCTCAAAGAAACCTGATGCAAAAATTTCCTGTGGAGAAGTCTCAGAAGAACTGCAAACAGAATAGATTATTTCTACTCCAGGGATAAGGAAAGGCCTGATCTGTAAAGTATATTAAGTGACAAATAAGGTCCTGATATTTGTGTCTGTTATTAGTTAAATTATTAATTTAACAGACAATTTAGAATCAAATCAATGTCTCCTAACATGTAAGTTTGTCAGATGGCAGTGGTCCAATTTCAAAGAACTGTACTTCTGTGGATGCCAGATGCCTGCCAAACCTGCTTATGTAAATGTATTGACCTAGTACAAAGACAAAAAACATGTTTTTTCCTGGGAGTATAGCCAGGCAAGCTTTCCTATACATCAGTATGGTGATTCAGCTCTAACCTAAGGAGCAAGGTGCGTATCAACAGTAGAAAAGTAGGAGCCAGAGCACCAAGGGCAAGAGAGACATCTTTACTATACTGACATACCTGCTCTTCTCAGCTTGCTAGTTAACAGGACACTAATTTCACTCTGCTCTCTGATTCTGGAGCTCACTTGCTCAGAATTAATCTGCACCCCTGTACAAACTTGTGCAGCTTTTTTTATCTGGAAGTTGAGGTAAAACCCTGCACCATTTCACTTAGGGACACAGACAGCAGGGCACTTTGAGTCCTTACTTGTGGTTTTGCTCTTACACACTTTGATTTTTCTCAAGAGCCAGCACTATGTCTTGGTTTTCTGTCTGTCTTGCAGCTTTCACCCTCTCACACTGTAGCCTCAAACAACTCCAGAGGAGAATCCAGAGTGCAAATTCTGCCTTGCTGTCGAGGGACACTTAGACAATCCCAGAGCAAGCCGAACTCCAGGAGAAGTGTGGAAATGAAGTCTGAAGGTGCTTTGAAATGAGAAGTGTTGAGCAGCTCGTGAGCCACATGCAGGTGGTGAGAGATTAGTTCCTGGAGACTGTTCTCAGCACAGCATGTTGTAACCATTGCCAGCCCGTAGGAATTAATGCAAGGAAAACTGAAATGATAACAAAAGTCACTTTTCCTCCCTTAATGACTTGAACACTTAGATTGTGAAGCATAATCCTTAAAAAAATCTCAGACCTGCACTTCTACACCGCAGGAGTGTGCTTGTCACAGTTAGTTATCTGTCAAAGTACAGGCTGGGCATAGGGAAATTGGGGAAAAGCTGAACTGAGACATGTTATTTGAGAAGTGCCCTGGTTTCTTCTTAGGTTTCCACTGAGGTTGTTTACAGAGTTGTGTTACAGTTCTGCTAAAGCAAAAACAGCTGAGTTTTCAGCTTGCAATCTATATGATCATCACTTTCTCATGCCCTTAATTAGAAAGCCTCTTGCAAAAAATTAAAACACTCTAAAAACATTACTTTTGTCTGCTGAAAATGTACAATGCTTAAACCATGTTCACTAACAAGGTTTGATGCCAGCACTGGCAGAGGCCCTGGTAAGCAATTAACAGTGAACAGAGAGGAAGACCCCTTATATGCATTAATTTACACATAGTCCTGCTAGGCCCACTGACACTTTACTGTAAAAGCTGTAAATTGATTTCTGTGAACCATACAGCAGACTCCGTGTCACAAATGTAAAAGAAGATATATAACATATGCCTTTACATGATCTCTCCAAATTGTCTTAACCCTTAGAGTCTTCAGAGCAACTGGAACTGAAATTGCACGTCAAGTTGAAGCCTTACCTGCTGCACCCCTCACTTCAATATATTTCTGTCTCTCCTTAGAAGCTGATTTAGAGAAGCAGAAATCACTTTAGGAATTTAAATTGTATATCAAAAAGCCCAGTAATCCTCTCGCTTCTTTTATGAAATTAAACATTTGATAAACTTGTGTAAAAGAATATGTTATATTTGAATGCTTCCTATAATGTCAGATAATAGTATAAGGCTGCAGTTAATTTACCAGATTTGAATTGCATAAGGCATTTCGCAGCACATATGAAATGAAAACTCCTGTTGAAATCAGTGGAAGTTATATTTCAGAAGGTCTTGCTGGGATTCAAAATCCCTTAAGAGATTGATTCTAAAGGACTTGGTTTCAAAACCCCCTTCTCTCTTCAGATCAAAATTCCAATTTTTATGAGTAAGGTTGAGACAGATAGTATTCAACATGCAGCACTTGTGTGCCAAAAGATAGCTAATACCGTGGAGAAAATAAGTAGCTAGAGTAAAAGGAGATATAGGCTAAGTAGAAAAAGAAATACTGAAGTGTGTTCTAACAGCATGATTCTGAATAAAGTGCTCTCAGCAGAGCACTGAAACAAAAACAATGAAAGCAAAAAAACCCCAAAACAAAACCAAGCTAAGAAGCTTTGTTCTGTAGGGGTTTGTGGCTTGGATTTTTTTGGTCTATTTTTCTTTTTGTTTTTTTTCCAAAATGATTGACAAATATCAGACACCTTTTTAATTTTTTCCTCATCCGTCACTCACTATCCCTGCAAACCAAACAAATTCTTTCCTGTTCCCTGGTCCAGCACTCAGAACCCCAAAGTTGTGATGTTTACTAGACACAGCTTCAGGTAGGCCTCAGATCCCTGTGGCTTCTTTTCTGCCTTACATTTTCTCACGAGGGACAAATGACCTTTCCAGGCTCTCAGTGACAATACATCCCTAACCAAACGCAGAGCAGAGAGCAGCTCTTGGATCTGCTAGCCCATACATCTAAATTTGGTCTTTTTCAAGCCCACACCTACCTTGGCGGTTCATCAAATAGTGTATATTGTCTCATCTTGTGGAATGTTAGAAATGGCAGTATTTCAAAAGTACCAGCAATGCAACAGGCACTAGCAAAAATACTGAGGGATTGGAATTGGATTTTGGAAATCAATATGCACTAGTATAAGAGCTTAGATACTGGCCAGATAAAGAGGTTATGAGGTCATTGTCTTGCAAGACAGGGCCATGTTTATTGGTTTACCAATAATGTGTTATAGAATCACTGAAGGGACCTCCTGAGGTCCTCTAGCCCACAGTCCTCTGACCTGCTGTGCCAATGAGACACTCACAAGTCTGTGGGCCCTGAAGGGATCCACCCCAGACTAATGAGGGAACTGGTAAAAGAACTTGCCAAACCACTCTCAATCACCTACCAGCAGTCCTGGTTAACTGGAGAAATTCCATCTGACTGGAAATCAGCAACTGTAACACCCATCTACAAGAAGGGTTGTAGGAATGATCCAGGGAACTACAGACCTGTCAGCCCAACCTCGGTTCCACGCAAGTTGTGGAAGAGACAGATCATCCTGAGTGCTGTTACACGGCGTATGCAGGACCACCAGGGGACCAAGCACAGCCAGCATGGATTCATGAAGGGAAGGCCCTGTTTGACCAAGCTGATCTCCTTCTATGACAAAGTGACCCACTTAGCAGATGTGGGAAAGGCTGTGGATGTGTCTGTGATCTATCTGGACTTCAGTAAAGCGTTTGATACTGTCTCCCACAGGATCTTCCTAGAAAAACTGGCTTCCTATGGCTTGGATGTGTGGACTCCTCGATGGGTAAAAATCTGGCTGGATGGCTGGGCCCAGAGAGTTGTGGAGAATGGAGCTAAATCCAGCTGGCAGCCAGTCCCTAGCAGTGTTCCCTGGGCTCAGCTTGGGGGTTGGTCCTGTTTAACATCCTTACTGATGATCTGGACGAGGGGATCAAGTGCACCCTCAGTAAATTTGCAGATGACACTGTTTGATGGGAGTGTGGATCTGCTGGAGGGTAGGAAGGCTCTGCTGGAGACCTGGACAGACTCGATCAATGGGCTGAGGACACAACTGCAGGAGGCTCAATAAGGCGAAGTGCCGGGTCCTGCACTTGTGTCACAGCAAACCCAGGCAGCACTACAGGCTGGAGGAAGAGTGGCTTGAGAGCTTTCAGCAGAAAGGGACTTGGGGTTGCTGNACTTGGGGTGGCTGGTTGACAGATGGCTCAGTCTGAGCCAGCGAGTGCCCAGGTGGCCAAGAAGGCCAATGACATCCTGACCTGTATCAGGGATAGAGCAGCCAGCAGGACTAGGGAAGTACTGGGCACTGGTGAGACCACACCTCAGGTCCTGTGTTCAGTTCTGGGCCCCTCACTTTAAAAAGGACATTGAGGTGCTGGAGCATGTCCAGTAAAGGGCAACAAGCCTCACAAAAGGTTTAGAAAACATCTTATGAGGAAGGGCTGAGGGAGCTGGAGTTGTTTAGTCTCGAGAAGAGGACGCTCAGGGGGAACTTCATTGGTCTCTACAACTCTCTGAAAGGAGGGTGGAGTGAGGTGTGGGTCAGTCTCTTTCATGTGTCTGCAGTGAGAGGACCAGAGGAAATGGCCTTAACCAGGGGAGGTTCAGATTAGATATTAGGGGGAAAAAAAATCAGTGTTAGGGTGGTCAGGTAATGGAATAGGTTTGCAGGGAGCTGGTGGAGTCCCCATCCCTGGAGGTGTTGAAGAGGCATCTGGATCTGGCACTGGGTGATGTGGTTTAGTGGTTTAGGGGTTACAGTGGCAGTAGTGAGTTGATGGTTGGACTGGAAGATCTTAAAGGTCTCTTCCAACCTTGATGATTCTACGATTCTACGATAAGCTGGGTCAGCTAGAGCAGGTCACCAGGACCTATGTCCAGGTTTTGGCTATCTCTACAGACAGAGACTGCATGGTTTCCCCATATTTTTCTTACCAAATTAATTTAGATATACATAAAGCGAGCAACATGCAGCAGCCCAATAGCATGTCAATAGTTTTTATTACCAGTATATCGGGTTATTCCTGAAGATTGTTGCACATTTGATTCCTGATTTCTACTTTCCTGAAGAACAAAGCTCAAATGTGTCCAGTATCTCACAATCTCTACATCCTATTTGATATTAAGCTATTATTTATGATGTGACTATGAGCATAAAATGTAAGAACCTTTAAAAAATATATTTCAACCCTTCTTTTCCTTGCCCCTCCTGCAGCATTTTTCCCAGTGCCCAGATGAACACTTTCAGATCAGATACAGATTTTGAGGAAGCTTTAATAGACCAGAAAGAGTCTGTGAAGAGAGGGAATGACTGAAGCTACCCTGAAGGGTATGACTATAACTTCCCATATGACCTCCTACAATGCCAAATTCCTTTAATTCCAGCAACTTTTCACAGAAAGAAAGAGAAACTGAGAAGGAAAGGGCACACTCTGGATTTTGCTGTCTTCATGGGGTAGTAACTAACTGTTTCCTATCTCTGCAAAATACCAAAACCAATAAAAGAAACACAGATTTTGAATTGCAACCTATGCCATATAAGTTTCTTTTTATCCCTAAAGTAATCTCTATTCAACACGTAACTCTGGAGACATTTAAATCCTCCTGCATAGTTTTTTCCGGAACAGTTGTCCTAGCATTCTGGCCAGAAGACCTTCAATTGACTCATCTTGGTGGATTCATCCCAGTATGATTTTATTATGCAACTATAAAAACATGCAAATGTTCCAACAATGAACAAAAGTGCTTGTAGAATAAAAAGACTGGCCAGGACAAGTTTTTGTAAAATCTATTTTCTAGAAAAAGGGAATGGCATTGGATCTCCGTGCAGAATTAAGCACTATGGCACATAGGAAAATATCAGTTTGGGAAACAGAGGGAATATGCAGATCATGCAGGAAAATAGTAAGATGTCTAAGGATCTGGGTGAAGTGGAGATAAAGGTTGTATTAAAAACTGGGGCTAGAGGGCGTTTCTGATATCGTTCTTCAAGGATCACTAACATTAATCATCTTGACAGAAAAAGTAAAGTATATTGATAGATTTCCTGCTGATGAAAATACAAGATGCACTGTAAATTCCAGAAGCAACATTATACAAGGTGAAAGGATCATTTTAAGAGTGAAGTTATAAAAAGAACTGGATAAAATTCTGTAGAAAAAAAATAAGGTCATGTAGTTAGGGAACAGTAATAGTTCTTCGTTTATCCTGTGAATTTTTCAGCTAGAAATAACAGAAATACACAGATGTCTATGAACAAGACACCAATGCAGGGAACCTATTTAAAAAAAAAAAAAAAAAAAGCTAAATTTAGCCTCAAGGAAGATATTTTAACAAAAATAGAGGATGTCCATGTCATGTAAGAAATACTGCCATGTCCCTGCCTGAAATGCTCTATGTTTCTTGTAGCAAATGAGGGAATCACAGAATGTTTTGGGTTGGAAGGGACCTCAACCACAACCTAGTTTCAACTTCCCTGTGGGAACACTTTCACTAGAGCAGGTTGCTCAAAGCACCTTCCAACCTGGCCTTGGAGACTTTTAGGGATGGGCATGTTGAAGATATTGAAACAGAGATCTTTGTCAGTAAGGTGTCTTGCCATCTAACAAAGATTGTAGCTTTGGGATAGTGTAGGTGGTGAATCAACTCATGAATAGTAAAGAAAAGATCTTACCTTTCTTCTTCATAGATACTACTCTCAGCAATAACCATTTGTCCTCAGGAAAGTCCCTGTGCAGATAGACATCATAGAGAGATACTTACACAGCATTCTGTTAGTACACGAACAAAATCGGTATTTACTGGCCACTAATTCAGGTGATGTTAGGAACTAAAAATGTTATCTTGAAACAGAACAATGTGATACTAAAGCATCATCCCTATATCAGCAGTGGAAGACAAGTCTTGGGACGAATTACCTTGTAATTACAGAAACGTGGAATTACCTTTGCAAATGAATTTCCAAGTAACTTTTATAATCCATACTGTTACACTACACACACACACACAGTTTTTGCTTACAGACACCTACTACTGCCTATTTTTCCCTCTGATTAAGCATTTATTAATTCTAATTTAAGGTTATGAAGGAAATAAAATATTTCTATTTCCTTCTTGCATTAGGAGAATCATCCAAATAAATCACCAAGCGATGTTTATCAAGCAACTTTAATTCTGAAGAGCAATGTTTTGATACCCTTGCATGTTGTTATTGTTAAGCTGGATAGTATTAGACAAACAGTAAAAAAAAAGGAGGGTGTCTTACTCAGTTTATTAGAATGCATAAGAAAAATAATATTTATGAAACTTGTTTCTCCACAGGGTGATAAGAGTCCTGGTTTTTAAGAAACCAAACAAAATTTTCTGCATTCTCTGTAATCTTAAAAAATAAATTTTCACATGCACCTGTAGCTCAGCAAAATTAAGAAGTTGAATTTATACTTCTAGGATACATTTTTGTGGTTCTTGGCATTCAAGACAATTTAAATCTGATGCAAAAACATTAAATCTGATTAATCTATTACCTTGCATTTTAAATTACTTTCTTGCACACATTAAAATGAATGGCATTTTAGGGACTACTTAAAGTGGGATGCTCTGTTTGCAATGCATGGTAGAATAATACATTTTTAAAGCCTATTAGTATCTCCAGGTCTAGTCATACACAGACCATACATTTAAATAGCAGGTACATTTTTATAAAAATCAATGTCTGTCCCACAGACCAATATTAAAAATGGGCAGTTAATAATGATTTTTTTTTAATGTCAGGGTTTTTTTAGTATATTTTTCCAGCTCAGATACTGTCTGAAAACACCAACAGCACTATTACTGCTGTTCCTAATACCAACAGCAGATAACACTTTCAGGAGCAGGCATTTGGTTAGTCATAAATGAGAACCAGCTCATAGCAGTCTTAATCTTTGAGGTCTAATGATTCTGTGAAGTATAAAAACAGAGAGAGACTTCCGAAAATCATTAAATGTGAATAAATGTTTTCACCTTGCAGTAGTCAAGCACTTAAGGCCTTATTGGGTGTTACTGTGTGAGTGACACTAACAAGTATAGCAGAAGCTATTAATGTGTGTAGTTAAGCACATGCTTAAAAACACTGAATCAGGGAGCAGATGTGGAGTCCACCTACGAGCTGCTTCTTTGACAACTTGTACTGTCAACCTTTCAAGAAGTTTTTTAAATAGTTTTCAACAGAAAAAATAATTCCACTAATTTTTGATGAAGTCTAGATTTCTTCATCTCCCATATTCCACTGGGCTACATACATGAGTGATAGTTTTCTACGCATCATAGAACAGTAAAAATCTAATAGGATCTATACTTTCACCAATCTCCTTTGCTGTAAACTCTCACTCTCCTCTATATATTAAACTGCATCTAAAAAAGCATTTTTCTTCTTTTTGTAATGCTATTACAGCTGTAGGTATTTCAGCAACAGGAGTTGTTTGAAATTACAAAATCCAATGCTTTAACCTTCTTGATCAATACTCCATTCTAAATATTTGTAATAGATGAAGAGAAGTAAATTAAATTGCATTGAAATAAACGACCTTTAATTCAGAAATCATATCAAGCCTCCTTTAGAACAGGATCACATCTGAAGTGATGTGATCTGAAGTATCTGAAGATACCTTTCCCTGTTTTTGACACTGATATTTAGTTTTTGTCCTCCATCCTGTTTAATTGTTTCAGAGTTTGAATACGTGTCTGAAGAAAAATGAAGGCTCTAAATCCTTTCTGGGGCAGCTCATTCTTTCAAAACTTTTTTTAAATGCGACACTTTAAGAAACTTTGTGAGAGCCAAGAATTTACTGAGCTCTGCCAAAATGAGTACTATGAAAAAGTAAAAAAAGAGGAGGTCACTGAGACTCAGCCAAAAGTCGTATTATTAAAGAATTCTTTATAGACCTGACTGCCAATTCATCCTGTTCTGGAGACTATAGCCTTGTTCCACTCTGGCAGAGCGTCCTACCTGACCGCACATTGTTCTTTGGTCATTATCCAAATCCTGTTGATGGATATGGAAGCCTCTCCAGGGATCTGAGTGCACTTTGGAGTGTAGCATAAAAACACCAGTCAGACAATGTGAAAGTCTTGCTGAATAAGGTATTACCTTCAGAAATTAATTTGTGACTGATGTTTTGGATGCTAATGAACCATTCTTTCATACTTCAAGACACTAAGAATATGGCTTGTCCTGCCACATGTTTAATATTTGAAGCATTTTGTCATTTAATTTTATTTATGTGAAGAACAGAGACTCAAAATAAAACCTTCTCTGAAAAATGGGAATAGTTGAATCCAAAATGGATTCAACAAATAGATTGCATTCTTGAAATAGGGAGAAGTGAGGGGTGGGAAATGATGATTCATTAAATACCCAATGATTTAGGAGGAAAAGTCTTATTTTTGGAATGGGTAAAAGAGAGTGAGACAGAGTTTTAAAGCTATGACCGATACATATGGAAATAAAAATAGGTGTGAAACAACAGTCACTAAATTAGCTTATGCTGAAACTAGGACACAGTAAATGAATATATAATTTAAGTCACAGTAGATTATACTGGAGGATAGGTGGAATTTCTGAACGCATTTAGCACTACTTGATTGTGCTGACTTATCGATAACAAAAACTTACTTCTTTGGTAAAAATAAAGCTGGTCATCACTTAGATCTTCGAAAAAAACCATCCTTAGATGCCAGAAATGTAACTAAGTTTTACACTTTGCCTTAAAATGCAGACGGAACTTCTGAAAAAAAAAATATTTTTTTATTGTTATTAAATACAATTTTTCTGTGAATATTCTTCTTGAATATTGATAGTGAAGAGCTATCTTTGATATGATATCTGCAAGCAGTAAATTGAAAATATACTCTCTACGTCAGTGATCCATTTTCAAAGTAGGAAGCATACAGTGATCTGATTGTGTTATTCGCAATTCTGTAAATGTTGTTACTTTGGTTTTCAAATGTGGAGCGGACAACACAGGAGATTATTAAACACTTGGATTTGAGACATTCCTGTGAACTTTAGGCAACCAGACAGAACTAGTGCAACCAAATGGTAAAATATTAGGCATTTTTTAATTACCTTAATATCATTTGCAACCACATAGTTAAAGGAGAATCAATGTTCTTTTTCTTCTGTCATTACAGAAGAACTTTCAGCTGCAGAAACATCCTGATGCAGAGCTGCCCTGGGAGATACACAAAGGTCTTTTTATAACCTTTTCTCTCTTTTTTTGAGCAAGTTACTTGTCATATAGTAACTTCCTTTGATATCACACACACCATTGCCCTGGACCTGTTTTATGTAACAAAAATCCCCTGTTACATTCACAAAGCCCAACATGTGTTTTCGCAGCAGTTCGGCCAGCCTTTGCCTCAGGGTTAGACGATCTCAGCCCAATGCCCAAGCAAGATTCCTACCCCAAAGAGTGACAAGTTTCCAGGCTCACTGCTTTCCTCAGAAAGGCTGTCTTTAATGGAGAGTGAAAGGAGGAGGTCACATCCTGTTCCAAGAGGGGAAAGGAAGCTTGTATAGAATGTTAGTTTTTATAATCAAAAAGTCTCCCTAATCTAGCTTGTGCAATCTGTTTAGATAGTACGTATGAGTCCAGACCTCTTATCTTAGCTGATATAGCCAAGCTAGCTATAGACACATCAGTAGTTCCTCCAAAAGAAATAGCAAAATATTCTTAAAGTATGAATATTGCTTAAATAGCATTCCATTTACTTGTCTTTACATTTATCTTGTCTCAACATACTAGACTATGCTACTACAGATTATTGTAACCTTTATTTCTTCCACTCTATTGTACAGTCATGAGATTTATCAGATACTGTGACTTTAAACAATTCCATATGCCATTATTTTAAAGGTAGTTGAATGCAAACTAAATCTAAAGCCATGAATGTACTGTTAGCTATACTTGTCTTATTTATTTACAGAAGGGGTGGATTTGAATGAATGACTTGCACTTTCCACAGCAATCCTACCTTTCTTTTTTTTTGAAGCAAGAATTCTATTTATTCCCTAGAATAAATCTATGTATTGTTCTTTCAGGACAGTATGTTTAAATGCAGCTTACACTAGTCTAATGCTAATCTGACTAGAGCCAAAACCAGCCAGAAGCCTTGATTAAACTGGAACTGAATTAAACTAGTGACAACCAACTTTGATAATTCTGGCTTCAGCATTAAGTATTTTATAACTGAATTATCATGTAGATACTAATTCTTTTTTTTAATTTTGGCAAAAATCAGGAGCAATTGAAACACACAGATTGGAAAAAAATTGAAAACTACATGAACCATGATTAAGAAAATAAGTGATTTCTCAAAGCAAGTTACTAACAACATTGAAAATTCATTCTGATTTTCCCAGATTACATTGCTGTGTTCCTTTCAGGAACAGTTTACACTCAACTAGAGATTTTATTCATGGATATTCCACAGTTATATTATATATTTTAACTAAGAACTTGTAGTCCTGCACTGTGCAACAAGAACTCACATCACATATCAGGATAACAGAATTTCTAGGTACATTCCTAAAGTCAAGTGGCAAATGAGCCCAAGTTCAGGCCTGGATGAAATGAAGTGCATAAAACAGACACCCTGATATCTAGCAAATCCCAATTAAGTATGCTAAATTGATCAAAATAATTGCCACATTAACCTTATATCCCCAAGAGAGCCTGAACAGAATCTCTGCTCAGGACAAAGTTAGTCAGGTAATCAGTGGGAAAAGAGGGAAAGGGAGGAAAGGATGGCTGACTGGAGAGTCCATCAGGAAAAATTTACCTTCCTTTGCCATAAATACAAATGTTACCAGGAACTTGCCCGGCCAGAGCAAAGCAAAGCCTTTTTTCCCACACTGACTGCAAAATGCTGCAGGAAATTTACAAGGAAGAACTAGACAAGAACTTACTTATCCTTTCCTGCTCTTTCTGCAGTTGCAGTTTTCCTGCCCTATCATTCATCTGAAGCTGAATGTCTTACCTGGTGCAGCAAACCATGGCCTCTTATCAAGTTCCCTGGGGGTGGCCAGTCTTACCCTATACTTCTGTTACTTTCTATAGCCTCAAGGTTTTAGAACTTAGGTGCTCCTCAAGGCCCTGCTGTGGCCCAAGCACCCATTCATCAGAGAGCTACCCTAAAAGTTTGTCTGGGCTTTTTCCAGTTATGAAGCTGAAAGTCTTTGACTGGTACAGTACTCATGTTAACAAGGTTTCATCTCCACAGTTCTCCACAGGAAACACACAGATCTTGGCAGTTTCTCAGGCTATGACCTCTTCATCTTTATTATAGAATCATAGACTGATCTGAGTTGAAAGGGACGCTAAAGATCATCTCGTTCCAAGCCCCCTGCCATGGGCAGGGACACCTTCCACTAGACCAGGTTGCTCAGAGCCCCATCCAACCTGGCCTTGAACACTTCCAGGGATTGGGCAACCACAGTTTCTCTGGGCAAATAATTTCAGTACTTCACGACCCTCAGAGAGAAAAAATTCTTCCTAATATTTAATCTAAGACTGCCCTCTTTTAGCTTAAAGGACACAGTGCTTTGGGTTTTGAGTTGACAGACCAGCACTATGGACCCTGCTGTGCATATCTCTGTTAGCCTGAGGTGGGAAAGCATGTCCAGGGAAGGGCAGCACAGCTGGGGAAGGGTCTGGAGCACAAGTCTGATGAGGGGTGCCTGAGGGAGATACGGGTGTTTAGCCTGGAGAAAAGGAGGCTCAGGGGGGACCTTATCACTCTCTACAACTGACTGAAAGGTTGTAGCGAGGTGAGGGTCGGCCCCTTCTCCCAGGTGACAAGTGATAGGACGAAAGGAAATGGTCTCAAGTTGCACCAGGGGAGGTTTACTTTGGATATTATGGAAATTTTCTTCACAGAATGGGTTGTCAAGCATTGGAACAGGCTGCCCAGGGAAGTGGTGGAGTCACCATCCCTGGAAGTGTTTAAAAAAATCTGGATATAACACTTGAGGACATGGTTTAATGCAAACAAAGGGGTGGTGCTGGGTTGATGGTTGGACTTGGTGACCTTAAAGGTCTTTTCCAACCTTAGCTAGTCCATCACTCTGTGCAGTGTCAGAAAGCACACAAGCATCTTGTTCCTCTCTCTCTGTCACATATGGCTCTTGTCAAATCCTTTAGGCCATTCAATAACTAGATGGGAGGGTCACTCACCACATCACCTTCCAATGGAAATCTGTGGGTGATTGGTTGGAGGATTTACAATTAATTGGAAATTATTCCAATCTATGTAAATCTGCATCCTAGCTTGGATGTCATGGTACCTGGGTTTTTATTGGCAGTGCAGATTGACACAGAATCTCAATGTTGTTGTACATGAAAGGATTATTGCCTTTATTTGACAGTCCAAGGAAACAAACCGTTAGGGTCAAATGGTGCCAATCATTACCAGTTACAGCCCAACTTTACAGCAATTAAGGATATTGCCTTTTCTTTGCAAGCAGCACGTTAGCTAGAATCACCTGTAGGCAAATCCCTATGATACTATGATACAGGAAATAATTAGGAGCTGGGAATGAAAGCGAATACATCTGATGAGACAACAGCTGGATTAACAGATCCCTGTATCTGAGGTACTTTTGAATGGCCATTACCCGCTAAGAAATGGTGGCCTCAACAACACACTCACGTGTCATCACGATACTGTGGCAGCTCACAGCATGCAATGTACCAGATTTACAAGTGTCTTCTTCGTTTTCTAACTGGAAAATCAAACCATGTCCTAGACTCTGGGTTTAGCCCCTGCTAACGGTAAACATAGGACAGCCTTTCCACTGGTGTCCTATCCTAAAGCAAAACAGCCCAAAGAATTACTCATGAGCCTCAGGGGTCATAATGACCTTTCTGGATTGGTGGGACAGCTGGATTTCAAGGTATTTTCTCCAGCAATACCCTTTTTGCAGCAAAAATTTGGGAAGTACAGGGGTGGAGAAACTAGGCCTTTCTCGGTTTAAGTGCTGTGGTTTGCAAGAGGCTGAAAGAACATTTCGACCCTGAACAACACTTCTCTGACCTGAACCAAAAGCTGGTATTTCTGTACTGTCTAAGTGCCTCAGCCTAGTAAACTGCAGGACTGAAGGTGTGGGATGAGCTGTGTATTTAAGGTCTGCCTCAGTGCTCAGTGTTCTAGTGGAGCTGAATGAAAGAAAACAGAAAAAATCCGGACACAGCCGACCACAGGAATTTTTTTTGTGGTGTTCACCAATCAAAACTGTCAATGATGACATGTGAAAACAGATAAATGTACCTGACATGTTTTCTTTAGAAAAATATTTTGAGCATTATCTAAAAGCAGAAGCCACAAACCTGCGTTCACTGACCCTTGACATTTCCAACCCAGCTATTGACAAACAGTGGCTGGAAAATTGAGCACAGCGTGCTCCGGTTCAGGTGCAAAGAAGCCTGTAGTTAAGTCCATAGGAAACCAGTGAGGGCAACTGGTAGAGCAGGACACACCTGGCAAGAGAGACTGTTCCTGCACGGGAGGAGAATCACGTATGAGAGCAAACTGGCCTCTGGTGAAAACTATTTATAGAGGACAGCCGGAAAAAACACCAGGTCTATATTAATGGCATACTACTCCCTGTGGTTCAGGAGTGACTGACTTTCTCCTGAAGCTCTCTTCTTTGTTCTCACCTGACTTCTAAAAGGGCAAGGTGAGTCCTGAACAGGGGCAGACAACCAGGCCAACTTTACTGTTTAATACATGAAGCAGGTGCTCCAGGGCGCTCCCTGTTCCAAACTCAGCATCTCATTTGTTACAACGTAACGCAAAACTCCTCTGGGCATGCTGGACCAAAATAATTCCTTAAAACACTAAATGAATTGAGACAGCCTAGTACATAAAATAGTGTTTTTACTTAAGGTGAAGACATGAAAAAGGTCTGACATTTAGTCTCACGTGACCTTTATCAAGGACAGTACAAAGCATACAGTTTTTGCCTTGATAACTCCCTGTAGCCGGGAGTGTTTGACTTTGATAAAGGTCACTCGGGTCCAAAATGTTGGGTCATTTTCTGTTATCTTTATGTTACCTGAAAAAAAAAAGGCATTCCTCTTAGTACAGTTGTCCTCATTTTTAGCATTACTAAAAAAAAACCTAATTCAGTTCCAGGAGGAACTTTTTATGTTATTCTGTATCAAACACAGTGGTTTTTATTGTGCCTGTTTATTTCCGCAAAGCTCTCTTCTCTGATCAAACATCACCGGCCTCTGATCAGGGTGGGTCATGTGAACTGAGCTCCACTGATGTGAGTAAACAGAAACAAATGGTGCAGCAGAGTACAGATACTATGGTTTTTTCTTTTTTTTTTTTTTTTTAAATAACTCATTTGTTAAGCAATGTGACTAAATGGAAGTGGGGGACATTTACATGTCTAGTCACACTGTACTTAAGATAATTGTGCCCAACTGTTACACTCCTCTTCTGGAAAAATATAACATTGCACAAAGCTAGCATGGCAGGAGCACGGACACAAGAAAGATGCTGAAGCATATGCTTAAAGCCTTAATCATTTTCAAGGTTGTTCTTCAAAGAATTTCTCATTATTCTGCCTGTGAAAGCTGTATTTTCAAACTTATGTTCAGATTTTCATTTTCATCATGTAAATTCCTCACACTCTAACAACTATTTCTAACTGCTACCCCTTCAGCGTTTACCCAAGACAGGCCACCTTGAATCAATTACATAAGGGGCAGACACAGAGTTTATTGTCTGCAGAGGAAAATCCTGTCTCACAAACACTTCTTTTCTTTCTAGAACTTCCAAGTATTGCACATTCTTCCCTTCAAAACTCATCTTAAGAGCAACTTACAAAGAGTTTTGCTTAAACAAGTTGCTGTGCCGTGGAAGAAATACTGATTTGGAGACAGGACTGCATCTAGTATCTGTTGTGATTGGGGAAAGGTAAGTAAATTAATTCAGACTTCCTCTTCTATTCTGATCCTGTCCTTACAGCAAACTATGGCAAGAAGGGGAGATAACAATATAAAGGGGTTGGTTTTCCCTTGTAATAGTGGCTAAAGGAAAGTGGAAGAGATGCAGGTGAGCTGTGACTATACATCAGGACAGCACAGCCAGCTTAGAGCAAAATCCTGCCATTGGTAGAAGAGAAAGTAGGAAAGAGGATACAACCTGTATCTCTATTACAACCTATTCCTAACTTCTTGGGCCATTTGTAGTGTCCACAGATCAATTCTAAATATAGCCCACAGTGACCTATCTTAGAAGATCTGCAGAAGTTTTGTATATGATATTAGAGGATCCTTCCACCTATTAAATAATATGCACAAAAACAAACCTTTATTTGTGTTTGTGTCCCTCTCTACCTTTAGGGATGTTTTCTTCACTGACCTCCTTTGATGTCATCCTCTCAAATAAAAATATTCCTACTACTACTGTGATCTATATTCTGCTGTGGTAGGTTGAAAGAGATACTACTGGAGACAGAGAAGCAGCCTGAAGGTAGCTGCACAGGACTACAAAGAAAAGTCATTTGGCCTTCAAATTTTTTAGGCTGAGGCACATTCTAAGACAAAAATCAGAGCAATCTGCAGGAGAATTCCTACCCAAGGCAGCTGGATATAAATTCAAATTACCTTAAAAACATAGATCTCTTTTTCTTAGGAGATTCTGGATAATTCAAAGTGGATCAGCCACCCCCTGCCCCAGGCCATCCCTCATCCCACACCTCCCCTCCCCTGGTTAGAATGAGAGGGGAATCTGCTACATCGTCTTCATTGGTAATCTTATAGCCATGTTACTTTATATAATTTTAGATGAAGTAGCTTAGAGACTAATTTGTTAGGAGTTGTTTGGAAGATAGTTTCAGCTCTACTAACAGAGTTGCTATAACTTCCAGGAGAAAATGATCTTTGTAAAGAGAAGAATCTAATATTTGGCATTTTTGTTAACGGACAAAGGATCAAAGATTGGGTTAATCCTGAAGTTAAGGTGCCTTCAGCCATCTTGTATTCTACTTCATGGGAGCTCACTCCGTGTTTCTATGAAGCATAAACTTCCAAACTCCTGCGCATAAAACCGTGGTCAACTCCAGAACTTGCGTGTTTAAGAAGAATGCTTTTAACTGAGGTTGTTTTGTTTCATAGAAAGAGGCTCATATGACTGTACTTACATCAATTATATGAAGGTTATGTTTTTGACCAGAAAAATGTGTATTACATTACATAGAAGAAATACAGTAAATGGAATTTTTTTCTTATTGTTATGCCAGAAAGATTTGGTCTCATTCACCTCTGCAGGTACTTCTCTCTACATCTTCCAATGGGACTTTTGACATCTGGTCTTATATATCTAAGAGTTAAATTCAAGCTCTACATTGGCTTGTCATTCCCAACTCTACTGACTTTTACGTCCATCACATTGCTTAATTTTGCTTCTCTGGGATTGTTCAGGGAAAGAGGGATTCACTTCAGAAAATTTCCTAGAAGATTTTAACAGAACTATGTGTTTTATATAATCCTATCAGTAGCTGGCATGGCATTAGAGGGGAAACAAAAGTACCCAGGAGCTGAGAAAGTAAGAGAAGATCCTACACAGATGCTCACTATGGAACAGTCAGCTCAGTCCTCCTCCCACAACTGCAAGGGCAAAACCCCTTGCCATTTAATCCATAGAACTAATATTACTATCCCAAGGGAACAGCAAAAATAGCATCCCATTTTGCATCTGGCTTCCAGCTTTATGTTAGTAGAAATGCAGGACACATGGGAAGCAAAACAGGCCACACAAAAGGGGAGGGAGCCAGTCAATCTCATTTTATGGCTTTGATTCACCGATTCTCAGTTCTCCTCAGCCTTAAGGAATGGTAGCCCTTAAGGAAAAGGTGCAGCTAACTGAGCCCCTGTTACCAAGTTTGAGTGGTTAACAGAGTAGTTACAGGTCTACTGGGCATCTTATCACTGACTTACCTATTAGGGCATGCCAAATGCATGACATTTGGCTGGTTGGTGACTGTCCCTTTAACAGTAACTATCAAATGGTCTCTATTAACCTTCCTCAGAGCAATAATTGTATTTAAATGATCCTTCACCAGTTCAACTCCAAGGCAAGATAATAAACTCTAAGGCACTGATATGCTAAGAAAGTGAGCAGACCGAATCCAGCGTACACATAAGCATGCATTGAGTTGAAGTTCACATTCTGATTTTTTTCACTAAAAAACACCAAGCTCCGTGACCAGCTCTTTCCACAGATCATATCCAGCACTCAGAAGAGCCCCTGTGCTGGCACAGACTAATTAAGAAGAAATGGAAGGATTATATTTATGTGTAAATGATACTCTAAAAAGGAAGCACTATCAATAATGTAGTAGTAAAATACTTGAAAGGAAATGGATTTTTGATGAAGTCAGTTTTTCAAAGTCTTTCTCCAGATAAGAGAATAATGCTTTTAAATTGCTATTCACGCTGACCGCTGCCACTTGTTAACATTTCACCCTGAGGAGAAAACACAGCTTAGCAGTACAGGGCTCTATAATAAGCATCTTTATCTCCTTGGGATTCTTGTTGTTTTTTTCCTCAGTACTGTAAACCACATACCAGTCGGGCTGACTCACACAGACCTCAGGAGGAGGACACGGAAAAGAGAGCTGTTTTCTCGTGAGAAGTTCAACATGGTGAAATTCCTCTTCCATTTCAGCAGCTCCAAAGCCGTTTTGCACCCAGCTTGACCTGGCAGATGTTACTCTTCTCTCACTCCTTAGTTTGTCTGCAGCTGGCTCAGGTTCATAGCTGTTTGGAGTGTCCCAACGGCTTTCCTGGTTGGAGCTATAAAAAAAGTCTGAGCCTACTCATATATCAGCATGAGAGCGATATCGTAGGCACTCCTTGGAAGTGGCAGAAAGAATGGGGGAGATGAGTTGACAGCCAGCATTCCTGTCCTGTCAGCTTGGAGGATGTTGCCCACAAACTAGGATGTTGGCTCCAAACTAGGGAGCAGAGAGGCCAGGATGGTGCAGAGAATTTGGGTGATTTCATTATCTCTCAAGGGAGACAGGGAGATTTGAAGCTTGTAAGCATCACCTGCATTCTCTGCCTTTCTTTTCCAAAGCAGTACTTCAGATGACCAGCAACAGGAATCTTCGTCTTAAACAGGCTTAAAGATTTGGTTTCCAAAACAGCCTTTGTTCTAGAGTGGCTTTGCACATATTCCCGCTCTGAATTTGCTCCTGTTTGTTTTAATATGGTGAAGGCTTTTAGCCTGCTCAGTTAAAGAAAAGTAGAGGGAAGACACTTCCAAGCTGTATATATAACCCACAGATTTACAGCATTAATGGAGTACACTTCAGAAACCCTTCATTTTGGCACTGGCACGGGTTGCCCAGAGGAGTTGTGGATGTCCCATCCACAGCTGTGTTCAAGGCCAGGTTGGGTGGGCCTCTGAGAAACCTGGTCTAGTGGAAGGTGTCCCTGTCCATGGCAGAAGATTGGAACTAGACAATCATTAAGGTCCTTTCCAACCCAAACTATTCTGTTATTACTCTGTAATCTAGTTTAGACCCAGCAAATCTGTGCAGTTCAACAAAGTGATCAGCATAAAAACAAGGAGGATCAGAAAGCACCAAAACTGCATGCAGCACCAGGTTAAACATTTACACTGTTTCAGACTCCAACAGGTTTGAGTACTCAGCACTGATGAGGCCACACCTCGGGTGCTGTGTCCAGTTCTGGCCCCTCAATTCAGGAAGGACATTGAGTTGCTGGAGTGCGTCCAGAGAAGATCAACAAGGCTCGTGAAGGCGTTAAGTCCTATAAGGAGGGACTGAGGGAGCTGGAGGTGTTTAGCTTGGAGAAAAGGAGGCTCAGGGGAGACCTTATCGCTCTCCACAACTCCCTGAAAGGAGGATGTAGCCAGGTGGGGATCAGCCTCTTCTCCCGGGTAACCAGTGACAAGACAAGGGGTCACAGTCTCAAGCTGTGCTGGGGAGGTTCAGGTTGGACATTAGGAGGAATTTCTTCACAGAAGTGTTTATTAAACGTTGGAGTGGGCTGACCAGGGAGGAGGTGGAGTCATCATCTCTGAAGGGGTTTAAGAAACGACAGGACGTGGCACTTTATGCTATGGTCTAGTTGGCATGGTGGTGTTTGGTCAAAGGTTGGAATCAATAGTCTTGGAGGTCTTTTCCAACCTAATTGATTATTTGATTCTGTGATTCTGTGATAAAGGGGATGTCTTCATGCCTCGACTGTCCCTCTGTTTTGGGCTTTGGAGACAGTCAAGGGAGTCTCCAACAGCAAAGAAGTTTAAGCTATGTAAATTCAAGATCTTGTTAGGTTGCCAGCTTTATGCCTGTACCACAATAGCCCTTCCATTTATACAAACCTGCAAATAAATTTATCTGCAACCGCTACAAATGGTCCCTCATCAGTTTGCACACCACCTCGTCTTCCACACTGGGTGGACACAGGCTTAATGGTCAGGCAAAAAAATCTTACACATGCAGAGATGAACTGAGGAAGGATAAGAAAAGAGAATATCAAGCACAGGTTACAAGGTTCCACCTTCTACTGTGAAGGCAGGTGGGATTTGTAGGCAGCCCAAGCTCATGCTGGAACAACATTAGTGCCCTCAACTGAGCCACTGACATACTGAACACCAGTGCTCAAAGCAAGGTCAGGCCATGATCCCACTGAGGAATGCTAACCTCAATTAGATGCATACAAGAGATGTTAATTCTAAGCCAATATTCACCTCCTGCTACTTCTGGGAGGCTGTAGTTCCATGTACCACCATTCCACATGGTGGACAGGCTGCCACCACTCCAATGTGCTGATAAACAGTGCTCTCCTAAAGCACTGCTGCAGCGCTGCTGGCTGCTACAACGTGCATGTATTTTTGTTACTAATGTGTGACCTTAGACCTTTTATTAATGAAAAACATTGCAGCTTGCAGAGGAAAACAGTTTTAGCCTAAAGCAGGCTGTCATGGGATGACTGCTCCATTTTGGAGGTCAGTGAGTAAAGCAGCATGAAGTTAGCTAAAGGTGACCTAGAAAGGAAGAGAAAAAACATGGGATTTGTTTCTTTATGGCTTTTTTATGGCAAACAAGGACTTTGTGAAAGGCTTTTTTCTATTTTTTAATGGGTGTTTTTCTTGTGCAATTGCTCAAAGTAGACATCTAGGTATAAGATGTGGGTGGCCAGAACATTCTCTACATGAATATGTCCACATAAACAGTTTTAAGCAATTTATATAGTTTGTCTAACAGGCGTCTGGACCTTAGAGTTGACAGCTTGCTATTTTATTTTAGTTCTTTGACAACTAAATGTAAGTTGCAGTTCTAAAGCCATAATAATATGCAGGCTACACAGAATTATTAAGGTTATACAAAGACACTGGTTTAGTAAATGTCAGCAGCAACAGAACACAACCTTTTCACAAAAAATAGGTGAATCTGATTGTTTCCAGGGGGGTTGATAGCAAATGTAAAATATTCAACTTTGGGTTATCTGTGTGTCTGCAATTTTGCTCTATGCACTTTCTCCTGAATGAGGATCAGCCTTTCTGTCCAACATCATGTCCAGTGAGGCTGAGAGATTATATTGGGCTGTAACAAAATCCTGTCCATCAGGAAGTAATTTAGGCCCCAACAGATTGTTACCTTTAGCCACTATTTACTTGTCCTTTAGTAAAAAGACAAACTTGTACAGGCTGAAAACCAGCAAAGAACAGACTTACATCAAAGAATGAGAACGGAGATGAACAAACCTGTTCCTAGCTTGGCTTTACTACTGTCCACACTAATGCCTCCAAGCAGCAAATAAACCCCAAATCTAAGCTTTTGAAAGCAGCACAAAATTTGTAATCCCTTTCCTCTTGCTAATACTAAGGGAAAGACCAAGAGTCAAAATATTCCCCAAGTAAAAATCAAGTATTCCAGAGCCATGAGAAGAAACAAAAGGCAAAAAATAGGAAGCTGCAAAAGTCATCTTAAAAGTAGGACAAAGACCTCTGACAAACAACTGCTAAAATATGGAAAAATAAATAAATCTTGAGTGTGCCACATTCTGTGATCTAGAAGACTGAAATAACCTTTGGAGAGCCATGAATCAATGTGAAGTATTTCAGGACTGTTGGCTCTCCCCCAGGCATATCCCTAAAGACACACTGTGGGAACATTCTTTGCACAAAGTATTCGAGCTGCAATACAGTTGGTAGCTTCCCATGAACTTATAGTTCCAGTATTACTGTAAATACAGTATGTTAAACAAATTTAAAAGAAAAAAAAACGTCTTTCAAGAACAAAAAGACTATATACTGTAAGAATACTCAAAAACAGCTGCCTCTACTTTTTTGACGTTTAAAAGACCAGATGTTCAGAAGTGCACAATGACAACTCCAGCTTAGATGTACCACTGCCACTGCCAGCATCATATGCATCAACTTATGCTTAACCATGTAATTTAGTGCTTTTGGGGGGTAAATACCATTTAAGAGAGACTCCATGATCAATAAATTTGCCTAATGCAAGATGCTGTATTTTATGTGACATGAAACACTTCTTGTTTTAGAAAGCTTCTCTCCTCACTTTTTCTTCCAGCACACAGCTCCCACCTCCCACCCTGCCCCTACTTCTAAGTTTGTTTTTAGTTATTTCTCTACAATCTACCCCTATTTCTAAGTCTGTTTTTAGTTATTTCTCTACAATCTTCTCCACACCCACTAACCAGCAGCAGCCAGATTCACTACAGTGAATGTTTGTGAGGAATTTGCCAGTGTTGAATCTTTAAAAGCAGGCAAAATGAGTAAGTCTGGAGTCAGAGGTTCAGAAAAATAGCTGTGTGAATGAAATCCATTCACAAAAAAAAAGAGTCTAAAAAGATGCAGAGTAGGTTCTCAGTCTGGCAAGGCAATACACGTTTCTTCTGCTCCTGTCCATCATCTCATGAGCGTGGCTGCCACTTTGGTTTACACTCAGTACCACCTTACTCCCCAGGTAGTCCTATTGAAAACTGTGAGACGAGGCAGGGAACAGCATTCTCAGTATTAACAGCAGCAGCGAGGCTGTCCCTTTGTCAATCATCTATAATCTGTGCTTTTATTAAAAAGAGCTGATATATGTGCTGACAGTTTCCAGCCCTTGTGCAGCAGCCCATTCGGTAAGTAAAGGGATTTAGTGCTCCAAATGCTGCAACAAATCTTGTAAGTGCCCAATTATCACTCGATGGCCACACCTCTTCAGCACCCCAGGGGCCATGTCACCGGAGATAAGCTCTGTTTATGTTAACTTAGTGTCAGGATGTACAGCATATGTCTATGAAGCTGGATGAGTGCCCTTTTAAAGGATGTTCTGTACATTTACATCATGCAGCCAACAGCCCTGGAGGTGTTGCAAGAGAAGAAAAGGCTTTTCATAGAGCTTAATCCAATTAAAGCACATTAATGAAGGTTAGGATCATCTGTCACATTATCCAGACACATCCTTTCATGCATCATCATCTGATTGGCAAAGTCTGATTTTCTTTTAAGGCTTTTCATCTTCACCAAGAAAATGTGATGGGAAATTCAACACTTAAAATACTGGTGGCTTAGATGAGATTTCTGCATCTTTATTTTATTTTTTTTCCCCTCTCTGTCACTCTGAAAGAAATATGATGTGTATTTTAAAATAGTGGCTTGTTTCATCAGGTGGTACAAACTGGAATACATCCAGTACAGTAACCCCAAATAACACTTCCCAAGATTTTTTTTGAAGGATTGTAAGATCTTAGTGCAGGTGAGCAGAGGAAGAAAAAAACCGCTGAGATTGAAACACCACACACTGAAAATGAATACAGGATTTCAGGTGCTGTGGCTGCTGTAATGGTATCAGGCTAGTTTTCTCTAATAGCTTTGAGAGCACCTTCCCACCATCATCACACTAAACAGTCATCAGAGAGAGATCTGCCATCCTTCATCAGGAAAGAGGAAAAGACACATTCTGATTTCTTTACAACCCCTCTTTATGCAACTTCAGCAAGACAGAGGATACGAGGGGAGACTTCATGCAGGCAGGTGAGCATCTTCTCTCTGCCAAGCTGTCCTGCCCTTCCAAATTTTCCTGGGAGCAGCTTGGCAGCACAAATATTCATGCTTAAAAGGGCTAATGCTGGAACCAGGCGTGATCTAATTTCCAAAACTTGGGCAGCAGGTAAATCCATTAAAGATGGATGTGATGAGAATCCTACTGGAGAAAAAAAATTTGGGGAAATTCAATAATGCCTCAAAAATATACCTTGGTCTCATCATTATCCTGTGACATGAATATGACAATTTCTAATCATATCAGCCTCCTAGTTGGTTACTGCTACCTCTCCACAGAAGGCTACTGGTTTCATACCACAACTGTTAAAAATACACCATTGCACTCCTTATCTGTGTCAGTGCAAATGCTAGTTGCCCGTGTCACCTGGCAATGAAGACTGCTTGGATTATCTCTGCATGACCTACAAGAATGCCCAAGCTGTCACCCTCAGGAAAAGTCCCACTTGCTCATACCCACTTCTCAGCAAACTACAGAAAGAAAATAGAGAGATTATTGTAACTATCCTGTTGCTGACACTCAGCCCCAAGTCTTCATGTCTTCTTCAAACTACTGCTTTCCCTCCCAGCCAACAGGATGAAACATTTTAGTTTCTCAATAAATCCCAAAACACTGTACAACACATAGTGCCCACTAGTGGCTCAGGCCAATTGCTGATATCGGGCTCCAGGCACAATATGCTGAAATTTATGCAATCTGTGCTCTGATATTTGCAGTACTGGGTCTGAAAGAAAGAGGCAAGCAGCCAGACCTGCTGGACCTCTTCAACTGAATCAGTGAGAGACTGAAAGGATTAATGGAATATGTAGGGAAGAAACTGCTTATTAGCATGCAAAGAGCATCCAGAGCCTACAAGGAAGGCTGGGTTTTTAACAGATACCTTCTTTGGGATTTATTAAGTTCGCTGTGTACTTCAAGCAAAGAAAGCAATGCAGGAGGCATGACCAGTGTGCTTAATTTCTCACTTGAATTTAAAGTATTACTGAGGAGTATGCCCCTCTGAGGACTACATATATTTCTGAAAATTCAGCTTAGAATTTGACAAAACATGTCTCATCATCCATTGCTTTGCTATCTCACATGCATCAAAATGAACTTTACTTCAAATCCAAGTTCAACCAACTTCTCCCAGCCTCCTTCCGTGGAAAGGTGGGGGACCAATATCCAATTTTAGAACTTAAAACGTATGTGAGGACTTACAACTAGGAAGATATTTACAGGAGTGGCTGATGGAAAACCAAAATTCAATGAAAAGACATAAACCTTATTGTGCTATTTTTATCTTCTTCCTATTTCCTGTGTGTCAAGCAAGTGCAAGTACTATGGCTGTAACCAGAACACTCCCCGTGTGTGCTTAAGACACCATCTTGATTAAACAAACCCCTATCCATTAACCTACTGGGGATAGATATTTCCTTGTAAGCAGACACAACTACTAAAGCTCATTCACCCACTTTCCCTGAGCACTGTCTGCCTTGTTCTACGACCTTCAGCCAATGGAAGAGATCAAAACCACTATGAACTTACCTCCAAGGCTTTGGGGGTATGTATTCTAACAGAATACATATAACAGACACCTGGGGATCTAAGGAAACTTGCTATATATGTCCTCCCTGCTGGCTACATGTTGACAGTTGAGATCAGTGGCAAGAACAGAGCAAAACCCCACAAAGTCATTTCATTATGAACAGTTACCTATTCTGCAGCAATATATGTGTGCTTTCCTAATGCCTTCAGTGCTATGTTAATGTCCTGATGCATAAGATTTCATTAGCATTCATTTAGCAAATACAGATTTGGCACAAATGTTACTCTGTGAACATGTAGATTCAGATAGCCTTAAACTTTGGAAAAGTTGCCACCCCATTATAGCCCCTTTCTGGTTTTATCCTGTTTCCGGTTATCACTGGTCACATTAATCATTCTATGAATGTAATTGTTAAATTGTCATTTTATGAAAGAAAAAGGTTGTCCTTGTGACAGGCTTACATTTCTGTGTGCCATGTTTTATGCAAGTAGTAGCAGCCTTAACAAAGAGCATGTGACCTGATTTCCCAGATGTCTGTAAATGTACTTGGCATTGAATTTTAAATCTGACTGAATTCAAAGCTCTTCATATAAAACACAACTCGAGTTAACTTTTATCTCTATTTTTTTCCCTTTCTGTCTCTCAGCAGCTGTTCTTCTTTTATTATTTCATGTGCTATATTCAATATGCAAAGTTTCCTTGTTTGTTAGAGTGCATTACACTTTCTAATGCATCTGTCATGCTGAAAAACAGGAAAGTAGCATAAAGCCTCTCTTGTGATTTTTTTTCCCCCCAGTTAAAGGAAGGCTTAGTTAGAAGGAAAGAAAGAAGGAAAATAAATTTGCCTCCGAGCATCTAGAGAGCTTAAGAAAAAGGTTCTTCAGCTTTATGAAACTTTAAAAATTATAATACCAGTGAATTTAATGCTTAGAGATGACAATGACTGGTCCTGGGAATTTTCCTTAAAAGGGTCATTTGGGAGGTAAGACACAAGACAGATAGGAAATCTGGATTCTGTTTTACATCTATCAACAGCTTACCAGTTAACCTCTCAGGTTGTGCCAGCCCTGGAAGTAGTTAGAAAAATAATCCACATCTTCCTCTTAATCAATGCAGGACCCTGTGGGAGTGGGGGTTTTAGATAAAACTGCTGGACCTGCTTTTACCCTTCCTTATTTTAATTCTGCCAAAACTGAGCTAAAGACATACAGCTCAGTCCTGCCTCAGAAGTCTTTTCCTCACTAAAGCTTCCTGGATTATAAACCACTGGAGCTTTGTTGTTAAGTTTCTTTGGAGTAGACAGATCACCGAGGTTGGATCTGGGTATTTCTTTGCCTCAGTCAGAATTATAAGACACTAGGAGAAACCTAGCCTGGGCTGTACAAAACTAGCTCAGGCTAATTCACCCTACCAAAGTCCCAGCAGCTGAAAATCACTCCTGCAGAATTCCAGATGGACACTTCACTCCTCCCTATGGAATCCATCCATACCTCTGCAGCATGATGCACAGCACTGAGCAGCTTTCCAAACTGTGTACACTATAGGGCATTCTCAGCAGTAAATAAAAATCAAACAACAGCATTAATGGACATTTAAATAAATATTAGGAATATCACTCGTTTCTGAGGTACGTATGAACTGTGTCCCTATATGAGTATGTTTTATATGTATAGCATGTGTGCATATAAAAGGACTGTTATGAACATAAATGATGTGCACTTAATATTTTTAAACATTTTTTTGAATGTTAGGCTCAGTGTAAGTAACAGGATTAAATGTATGAGTTTTGGAAATGGCTGTAGCTTACTTCCAAATGAAGTGGTCACAAAAAAATTCATATCCCTGACCAATTTCCTGGCAGGTTTTGCTGCTTTCTTCTGATTTCAACAATGTTTTATTGGGGCAAAATTCCTTACAGCTCCCTGCCTGGCACCTCAGTTGGAGGCTGGAGCACGTCCCCAGCAGCTGGCCAGGGAGTGTGCTTCAAAGTTCAGCACGTATTCTTTCATGATGAATTTTCAAAGGTCTGCTCTTCATTCTGGAGCAGACCCATACGAGATCTCACACTATCATCCATGAAACAGAATAATCTTTTTCTACCCGCCACTTACTCAAGTCCAAATATCCCCCCTGTTTTCCATATTAAGCAGGATTTTTGGTCATCAACAACTCAAATGGAGTCATCAGGCAAGATTACAGCACAGATGTTGCCTGACTTGATTCAAAGTTCAATGCTGGCAGTATGTAGCTACAGCGAGCTGTGACTCTGGCCCAGCAAACATTAACCCCTTTCTAACTGGGTCAGTGTGGGCTGTGTTATAACCTGTCCATGCATCTCCCTTGTTTTAAAATCTCTGAGCATTCTTGTCTCTGGACCCAGCCAGAGCACATTCCCAGCAGGACCTGCTGAAAACTCTCTGTTCATGGGCGAAAAGCCCAACATAAGCTTTAAACACATTGCAACATTTTGGCAAAAAAATATTGACTTGGTACTCACCCTTATAGCTTGTCTGTGTTTTGTTTCCTGGCTATTTGGTCTTTCCGAATGCTATCTTAATGTTTTGCAAATACTATTTTATCTCCCAATCTATCTGCATGCTAACACTTTCAAGCAATCTGAAATCATAGTTTGGAAAGGTATTTGAGTGCCTAAAATCCTTTAAAACTTCTAATGGGCTTCTAAATACAGGTCTGATTGACTGAAAACTTAGATCTACGATCAGGCATTATGTGCTAAACCTGTTTCTAATTTTAATTATGCAGCCATATAGCCAACGTTGCAACTTATGTAGCGCTCAAAGGTTGCAGTTAAGATTGTTTTTTAGAGAGGAAAATGAGCTAGAATATACCCATTTAAACAATACCCACAAAATTAGGATGGAAATAAAAAAAAAACAAATGAGGCTGAAAAAGGGATGAATTAAACTTCACTGCTCAAAAGCACAGAAGATCTTGGTCTGCACTGCAGAGAAAGTGCGTATTCACTTGGTGAATCCTTCAGATCCTTCAGATCCTTAAGAAGGGTCAGATGACTCTTTTCTTTCAAGTACATTGCAAACATTAGATCTATGTAAAGTGTCTTGTCCTTAATCCACCAAATATTTAATTATTCATATGAAAGAGTAACCATTTCAACAGGAGTGGTTTAGCAAGCTCCAAGCTAATGGCCACAATTGGCCTGTTACCTGAGTCACTCCAGACAAGGCAGGAGCTCAATTCCCTTCCCCTTCTCTTTGGGTGACTTCCCTGCTCAGACATTATTAATAGGTCTGAATGCCTTCCTAACCAGGTCTGCCTTGGCACACTGCTGAGGGAGAACAAAATTACCTACGCCAGTCCACAGCTGTCTGCCAGGTCAGTCTAAAGTTAGACTTAGGTGCTTTAGAGTGTTGCAATGATAATCGTTCACTTGGTCCCATGGGTGCTTCTGCCTCCTTATGCACCAGATGGACAGAAACATCTTGGAAAACATCTCACCCTATGCCAGCCCTGATGTGACTTTGCAGATAACAACATAATCCTCCGTTGTGAACCCAAAGTTTTCCTTTTTGTTCCTAACCATACAAGGGAAAACCCCCTAGACTTCACTCCTGGGGACAGATCAGCACCAAAAGCAGCAAAGAGCAGGGAGATGAATATCCATACCTGATATCCATACCTCCTTAAAATTCTGAGGCTTTTTAGGTTCCTGAAAGGCTGCTGTCAGTACTGTGCAAGCATTTAGTTTGCAGCTGAATTCCACAAGTTCAGAGATCATAATGGAATTGCTAGAAATAATAGATCAGAGAAAAAGTGATGCCTGATTCACAGTTTCACAAGTTCTTCCATATCTATTAGTTCTTTGTGGCAAGTAGTTTATCTCTGTTAATGTCCCAAACACATTGGCTCTACATCTGAGAAGAGTGGGAAGCAGTAAATAAAATGCAAGACTAAAACAGTAGAAAGAGTAGAAATAAATCATATATTTCTGTATGCCTGTAGGAGTACAGAAATTCAGAGATTGGTGTGAGGAATGTGAAGAAAGGCTGCAGGAGGAGAGAAGCAGGATGACTATTTTAGAGGTAGGAAGGGCTAAAATCTTATTTCAGGCATCTGTCTAGAAAGTCATCAGCAGATGGAAAGCTCACAACATCTGGCATTTAAAGAGAAAGTCAATATTTAACAGGATTTCCTCTGTCTTTCAAAATATTGATTTTTGAAAATGAACAGCCTTTAAAGAGCACATACATACATACAAAAAAAACCCTAAAGCAAGCTAGCCACAGTGCTGGGTCTTAGCACATCATGCAGCTGTCTCAAATGTGGTTACCATCTGCCCCAAGGGCGGATTTAAACCTGACAGACTAGAAATTGAGGAACTGTTGTCCTCAGTTGATCAGGTCATATCATTTTCATGATTCAATCTAACCTTAAAGTCCATCCGCAGTTCCCAGGGGCCGTGGTGGAAATATGTGTTATGTGCAGCTGAAAAGTGCGCTGGCCACAAACACATCCTGTCTCCCGGCCCATCACAAGGAATAGGGCTGGAATGAGGCTCATGCTGCTGCTTCTCCACAGCACTTCTGTGCCTGTGCTTCCTGCCTTTCCCCCCATGAGACAGAAGCAGAACAGGACTGCAAAGAGCTATTTTGCAGGAAAATATGTGTGTCGTGCTCTTCATAGCTCATCTGTGCTTACAAGACTTCTCTAGGCTATGTTGGTTGCCCTCTTCAAAATATTACGTATTTAGATACATAAAAATAAGTGTCAGATCAAAGAACCAGGAAAACAGACTACATTTATCTATTCTCACAGGAATTTACATGTTTCTATATGTACACATTTCTCAGATGTCAATGATTTTATAATGTGGAAAAATATTTCTGAGAAAGTTTCACTCTTCTAACAGAAAGTAATCTGATCTCTCCAGTTTCCAAGTGAGCCAAACTCTCCATTCACTCAAGCCTGTTAAATCAGTTGTGACTATGACCAGAACCGCCATTGTGTTCCCAAAAACAAGGTTCTAATGATCTATCTTGGAAATGAGTTATAAATACCATTTAAAACAGAGTAGTGATATTTTAGTTCCATCCTTTTTCCATAGCAACTTTTAAATCAAGTGTTACTTCCACATATCAAGTCATCGTGGCCAAAAACACTATAAATGGATTAAGGTGAATAGTAAAGAGGGAGCAATATCTCAAAAATGCTTTCTCTTTCAGAAAGGAAATTTCTTTTTCTGCTCCTTTCCTAAATCTGAAGTATACCCTTCTTCCAAATTGAAAAAACATGTGCATGGAAAACGTGTAACAAGAAACTTGGAGGAAGGAACTGCAATAGGACATCATCACTAAAAAATTCTAAGTTTAGAGCTGGAGATGGCCAGGAAGTGTCACTCACTCCTTACGCCCTGGTAACAAACCTAGAGTTGGGTTGGAAAAATCTCCATCATAAACAAATTTCAATACGTGCCCAGAGTGAAAGTTAAATAAAACCTGGCCCATGTAGCCAAAACTGTAAATCAAATCCTAAACAATGATGCCCCAAAAGAGTCAACAATTTTAATCCAGATAAAAGCCAGCTTGTTTTATACAGTCTGAGTGCTATTCAGATGTCCTAAATTCCATCTCAGCCCCTGACCCTGGTGTTTCCTTTTCACTAAATGTTTTTGAAAGCCTGAAGCTAGCCAAGAGAAAACACCAAGTACAAAGACTCATATGCAATTCTGGCCACGTTAATAAGTCCTAGATGATAAAGGGCTTCTCCCTTCCAAATTTTTTTCTCCTGAGTTAAACTACCTTACCCAAAGCCCCTACCAAGAGGTTCAATTTCTCTGCATGAAATGGCACATTTAAAAAAGAAGAGGATGGACACTGCCATCCCTCAAGGCCTCTTTCCTCTCTTTCCTTGCAAAACAAAGGAAATAAATCCTTGCAGAGTACAGTGTACAAAAACCAGCAGCGTACACTTCACTGGAGCAGGGGCTACTGCACATTCACAAGTTACAAGTCCATATTCCCTGAAGACCTGCCTGGTGAGGAGGACATGGACATGAGCCAGCTGAACTGTTTCTTTTCATGTAGCAACTTATCTTCTATGTAATTTCTTTCACTTCAAAATCTTTCTTTGAAAAATGATGTGGAACTAATGCAGCAGCTGCAAAACACTGCTGCTGCATACCTGGTTCACTGCACAGGCCACTCTGGAAAGCAACTGAGGAGGACTGGACAGTCTGTCTCCTCTCCTAAAATTGTCAGGATCTGCCCACGCAAAGAGTTGATCACTAGGAGTGGGACAGTAATAGGAATGGCTTTTGAAGATGACTCCACTAAGCCACAAAATCTCACTGCTGCGGCTAAACAAGCCGTTTGTAAAATCCTGGACAAAGAATTTTTTTTGTATTTCTTTCAAAATTTCTTATCAACTGGCCATACACAGAGCTGTTTGCACCAAAGATGTATGATTTCCTCCTATGCATCATATAACTTTGTTCTCTAATTGAGATGCCAAGCAATTTATTCTAATTTATTATCTATTTTTATAGCATCAAACCCAACAGCATAATCTCCAGGTTTATTAATGTGACTACATGTTCTGCTCTCTCCCTTCTCTCCTAATGGCCTGGAGCTGTGAATAGGCTGTTGTTCTGACACTACAGGGTGTGAATGGCCCGTTAGCATTCAAAGTTGGTGCAGGAACTGGTTGTTTGGCATCCCAGAATTTATGCCCATCTGTCAAAGTGGTTTTGTTTCCACTGAAACAGTCATATGTTGGTGGCAAGAGAGAGGACGGGCACCAGGTGTAAGTTCAGAGTAGATGCAGCTAGACTGTTTAAAAAAAAAAAAAAAGAAGGGAAAAAAAAAGTATTGCTTTGCAAGTAGCTGCTTCTGATAGCAAGTAATCAAAACATATGGAGATTACAGACTCAGATTTGTTGACACTTTGAGGCATTATGCCACAAACAAATGCTTTTATCCTTAAAATGTTTCATTGCTGGAAATTTACATATGAAAAGCCTAATTACGGGACAATATCGTCCCCCACAGAAAATAAGCAACCTCCACAAATTCAGTGGATATCCTTTGAAGTGTGCTGAAAAACTTACCCTTACATAAGACTTCATTTTGTTAATGGAGGGCTGATGTTTCTTGTTCCCTTAAATAAGTTACAGGCACTCAAACATGAAGAAGCTTGGTAAAGCTGTCCCACTGAAGAAAAGAAAAAGCAAGATTTGCTTTTTGGCAAAACCATTTTCTTTATTCTAATCACAGCCAAAAAAAATTTCCTCCTTCAACAGCAAGCAAATTAATTGAGATTTGTCTAAAACTGTGAACCACTTTTAGAGCTTAAGGACATAGACTTGTGTTAGATATTCAGTAACTTATGTAAGGATGTTTAGGAGAGTTAGTCTAATAGGAAGCACCCAAATCTGAGCTCTGACACGATACTCCAATTTTTCTCCCTCTCTAGTAATTTCAGTAAGAAAGCTTTCCTACCACACACAACTTTCAGGAGGACAGACCTCTCTAACGAGAGAAAGGTCACCTCTTAAACATGCTGAGAGAAGGTGGAGGAGAAACAGAAATGTAATGGGGCTTAGCTGAATGGGATGGGGGAACAAAAATTGAGAAATGTGAACATAATACCCCCTAGTCATGCCTTGGGTATGCTGAAAGGAGAAGCTGCTTTGTGGTGCCAAAAGGACAGGGGAATTCAAAACTTTATCAGGTAATTTAGCTCCTGCAGCTGGACAATTCATGATCGATAACGCCCTGAGGTATGAGAGTGATATCCCTCACAATTCCGTGTGTAAAACTGGTGCACAGCCCAGACATCCCTCAAAAGGTCTGGGGGCACATTTCAAGGCTCACAGCCCTGACAGAGGCCGGGTGTCTTCACTGAGACATCCCTCAAGGACAATCTGTCTCAGCTAACGTGTGTTACTTGTACTTTGGAGGTCATATATCGTGGTCCTGTGTCCTGCAATAAACTGACCTAGGACTCTTTGATAGTAAATTTGGGGGAAAGGGAAAAGGAGTATTGGAGGAGTGTCCTCTTTGACAGCAGGGTGGTGAGTGTGAAAGCACCACTTAGATATCAGACTATACTCTCACTTTAGCCGATCTAGATAGAAAACATCAGATTGGCAAGACAGCTTTGTGTATGAGTAGGTACCAAGCATAAAAAAAAAAAAGAGGAGACTCAATAAAGCCTCATGCTAAAGCTGTAGGGAAAAATATAACAAGTAAACATCTTTCTCCCCACATCAAGGTAACTTGTAAGCTAACGAGCCAGAAACAGATGTTTGGTATCTTACTTTCAGCATCAGCAGCTCCCTAAAATGATTCCTGAGTTTTGTCATCTTTGGTGTTCTGCTCGAAGCCAACCATTTAGAGCCAGAAATAGTTCTGACAGCTCTATGCTGGCTGGTGTTTCCAGCTATGTTCTCTTGCTTGCAATTAAAACATTATGCTCTATATCCTTGTGATAAAAAAAAGGATAACATTTCTTTCTAAGCATCCAAATAGTTACTATGTTCAGACTTTTATGAGAGTTTAGGATATTACTAAAGAAAACAGGAAATTAAAGGAAATGTAAATAAAATAGAGGTGTTGGAATAATCCCGTAATGTCTCCCTTTCGTTCCCATGATGTTCAGGTGCTGACGGTTGCTAAACCCTTTCAGTTACGTTAACACAAATTAAAATCATATTAAGGTGCAATTCCCAACTGTAGCTCACACAGTAAGAAAAACGTTTGCAGACTCCTCTGATGTTTATTGGAAAGGGAAAGAGAAAGAGAGAGAGGGCAGAGAATGTAATTGCTTCACAGTAAGTGGAAGCATTTCTAGATGAAATAGTACTAACAGTACTTATTAAATTTCATAACAGGATGTTCTCAGCTCAAATATCCTCCTTAGTCCTTGATTTTATAACTGAGACTGGCAGGGCAAAACCACTATGAAACCAGATAAATATAGAAGTTTTACTTATTTTAAATTGCTTTTTCCCCCTCTAGCATTGCTGTCTTGTACTCTCTGGACTCCTGAGGTTCAGGTCCTCACTTCATGCACCAGGGGAAGCCACTTTTACCCTTCCAGATTCCTTCATTACTGTTCTTAAACCTGCTCTGTAATTAGAGCGTAGTTATCTTCTGGGTCTCTGTCCAGCCATCTCTGGTCCCAGACCCTGTCCTCCAACCAAAACACCTTTCCATCCTCTGAGCTTTCAGACAAGATAAAACAGTCACCTCTGTCTATTTTGCAGAACAATTAGCTCTGATAAGCTGGCATACAATTCTCAGCTTTGTCATAAAACCTGCACAGAGAGAGGTTCAGGGTTCAACAGACATTTTGTCCTTTATTGACCATATCCCCCTTCGAGAATCCTCAGGTGTAAACACCAGGTGTTCCTACTTTCTCTCTAGGAGAGCATAATGAAGTTAGGAAGGCCTGAAGCCTTTCTTTCCTCAAGCAACAGAGCACTATTGCTTGCTTTGGATATGCTAATATTTCCTGGGCCTCCTCCAAACTGTCTCCTTGCCCAGACAGATTGTTAATGACTGTTCCCAGGACTGCCTAAGCCTTTAAAAGGCTGGTAACTCTTTATGGGGGAACAATGTCCCTTTTCCAAAGGAATCCCTCCAACATAAAAGTTTTGCCTTGGCATAGATTAGTCCTTGTATTTCACACAACATGTTTGTTGGAACCACACTTAATGCATACCTACATGACTAACACACATGACTCACTACTGAATATTGATTAAGATCAGACAGAGAGGCAGGCAGAAATTTCAGTGTGACAAGAGGTTTGGAATGACACCTGTCTACATTGGAAACAGGATCAGATAATCAGCCTGCTATGATTTACAACAAATATTGTTGTGACCATCTGCACTGTGCTACTAGAGATTTTTGGAGGTTTTGCATTACTTTTTCCTATATTGCCAATCTTGCACCTATTTTACTCTCACTTAGATTATTTCTTGTGGAGCCCTTCTCATGCTAATTGAATCTACGAAAATAAAATGAAATGTAAAAAAAAGCAAACCAGAAAACATATTGATATTTAGCCAGAAGATTAGTAACATATTTTAACATATGGCCACAGAAAATATAAATACATATCAGAAGAAGGATTCCTTTTAGTGTATCCTATATGTGCATTATATATATATATATACATATACACACATATATATATACATATACATGCAGAATCAAAGACTGTTGTGTTGTAAGACAAGATAAAGACTATCTTTTCCTATATCAACAAGTAAGCACAACCCAGGCATCCATTCCTTAGGTATCCAACCTAATGGCTATAATATTTCGCCCCTCTGCTCTGGTGAGACCCCACCTGCAGTGCTACATCCAGCTCTGGGGTCCCCAGCACAGGAAAGACATGGACCTGTTGAAAAAGGTCCAAAGGAGGGCCAGAAAAAAAATAGCAGAGGAATGGATCACCTCTCCTGTGGGAAAAGGCTGAGAAAGTTGGGAGTGTCAAATCTGGAGAACAGAAGGTGCCAGGGAAATGTATTTTATTGTGACCTTTCAATACTTAAAAAGGGCTTATAGGAAAGATGGGGCCTGTAGTGATTGAACCAGGGGTAATGGTTTTAAATTAAAAGACCGTAGGTTCAGACTAGACATAAGGATTAATTTTTTCATGATGAAGGCAGTGAAACACTGGAACAGGTTTTTCAGAGAGGCAGTAGATGCCCCATTCCTGGAAGTGTTCAAGGTCAGGATGGACTGTGCTGAGAGCAACCTGATCTAATTGGAGATGTTCCTACACATTGCAGGAGGGTTGGACTAGGTGGCCTTTACAGGTCCCTTCCAACCCAATATCTATGATTCTGATTCCTACTGGCTGTGGGAGTTTAACCTCCCACACTCAGAGCCATCTGGTTGCTAAGGGCTGATGTGAAGGAAGAGCTCGAAGGAGGATCAGTACAGGCTCCCCTGCCCTCCCCTTGGGAGAAGCTTTCAAGCTGAAAGTCTTGCCTTTCACCCCTGCCACTGTCAGGTCTCACATCCCCTTAATCCTGACCCTTGCCCACTGACTTGGCTTTCTGGCTCACACCCCAGGACCGTGAACTTCCTGGGCAATCACTGAACTGAGGCTTACCTGAGTCACTGTCTCTGGGTGTTATTATGCTGCTGATTCAATTTCAGGCTCCTTGTCGATGTCATAATGGCCAGGGTCACATTCAGCACACGGTTTACCTGCCCTTGTGGAACTGCCAGCTGTCACTGATACCCCACAATATGTCACACCATTCTGACAACAAATTTGTTTCTTTTAAATAGCAGCTGGTTCTCAGATCTCTCCAGGATCCTGACCACACACAGCTCTGCATTACCATTGCCAGCAGCAATGGCATTCTGGACAATCCCACAATTAGCTACCAACCAAGCATGTCTTTTTGAGAACCTCTTGCTTGCTTTGTGCTCACTCCACTCATTGCTTCTCCTTGGGCAGATCTAAGATTATTACATGTTTTGGAGCACACCCAGAACCTTAATTTTACTCCTGGCTCTTTTCTATTGAAAGTTTAAAGGAGACATTGATACTGTGGCCCTTGCATGTGTTATCAGCAGAAGTTCCTTCAGTGTGAATATAGAGATCACAGGTGTTTGGCAGTGAGCGCTTGTTCTCTTGTGTCCACTCAAGAAGACATAACAGCAACACATATCAAGCCTATTGATTGTGAATTCCAGTTCTGGGATTTCCATGGAAAAGCGTCTCAGCTGCCAACAGGTTAGGAGGAACATTATACAGCTGAAAGCCAACCATGAGTCAAGTGATTCATAGACAAGTAAAAGGGGCTTTGTTATGTTTTTCCTCCCTTGAAACAGAATTATGTTTCGTGGATGGCGAGAGAAAGAAGAGCTTCTACAGAGCTCCTTGTGGATGTCTTCCACAGAATTCTAATGTATGCTAAGTTTAATTATTAATATTCATAGATCACTGTTACTGCCAAAAGAAATAATTTTTACAACAAATTTAGCTTACTGCATTCTGAGCTGTCAAATCTCTATAGGATTTTGAAGCTCACAAATTCCTTTTAAGCTCAAGCAGAATTCAAGAAACAAAACTATCTTTTAACTTTAATGAACTTCCATTGTTCTACCTTTCTTGTTCCTTTTCCAGAAAAACTAGTCCTAAGGATTCAGCTTCTCAATTTCTCCAAATCACTATGAGTTTGAAGAGGTCAGCCACTATTGAAGACATCAGGGAATACCCTTAGATGGTCCTTTAATATTTTACGAGGATTTAAGAGATTTTTTTCAGACAGAAAACACAAAGATTACTTTTAGAATATATTGTTCACTGCACTTCATTTTTCTTTTTTTCTTTTTTTACTAGTAGAAATGTCTTGAATTAGGTGATCATTTCAGTGAAAAGATTTAAATCAGCTTTAGCCTAAACCAGCATATATTTATTCTTTCTTTTATCTACTGAATTATATGTTGAGGCTACTTTGTTCTGTCCAGATATCACTGTGATTTATTAGGCTGTTGCTCAAACCTGAGCAGAGGACACTATAAAATATCATAAGTCACATGGTGGATTCCCTTTTGCCCAGTCACCCAGTCCTATCCAATAATATAAGAGCAATCTGCCTCTGAAGAAGCCATACTTCACTCTTCTCTAAGAAAAAAACCCAGTCTGTAAAACCATATGTTGTTTGTTATACTGAAGGAAGAGGAAAAACAAAAAGGTAACAGAGTTACCTATTACAGCTGATGTCTCAAATAAGGCTGGATAAATTCTTCTTCCTCTCACAGGACATTTTCTATACCTTAAAAATTAAGATTTTCCTTAGATGGAAATATAGTTTCAGAGCTGTGGCAAATTGTACTTCATGGTTATGAAAGTCTGTGAAAATGCACCTAAATTCAATCCTTGCATGTGCGTTTCTTTAGAATTACATAATTGGAAAGCTCTTTTCCAAAAATCTGATTATATTTAAAAGAAAAACCTAGGTGCTAGTTCTTACATAAAACCAATCTCAAAATAACCCGATGTCCAAACACTTTGATGGCTAAGACAGAATTTGAAGATGAACAACCTTTGAGCATGACACCCCCTTGAAACTAGAGATCCTTTATTCGTGTTCATCATCTGTATCAGATTTACTGGAGTGGGAGGGTAAGAATGTAGCCTTGAGTCAAAGCAGCCTCACTGACATAGCAACATTTCCGTAATGGATCTAGCCATGAAACTAAGCTGGAATGCCACTGATCTATTTTGTTTGTAGGCTTACAAACCAGGAGGACAGGATTCCGAGCAAGTTCACCGCCTAATTTGATTTTCAACCAAATTGCAATTTGTTACAAGGATTGTGGAGAACATCAGAGGCATGTTTGTGGCAGATTCATACTGCTGCAAATTCCTGCGTTGCTTGTTGTATAAAGCGAACATAAAGAAAGTATTGGTGGGTTGTGCTAGTAATACTTTAAAAACAAATTATGAATAGTCGTCATAAAAGCCCTGAATGTGTAAACTTGCCTTTGTTCACTGCTCTATACCATAATTTTCAACAGTGGAGCAGCTCTATAACTCTTTGTCATTAATCCAGCTGTTTTTCCTTGTCAATTAATACTAGTTCTGTGTGCTTGAAATAAGTTTCAACATCCTGCTGAGACTTAGGGAGGGAAAGGGGAGTGGGTTAAAGATGCACTTCAAATTTTTGTGCTTTGACAACTTCTGTCTAACTCTCTTTTACAGATTAACCCCTATGTCTATATAGTGCAGCACCGTGTGGCAATTCCCACACTATTCCTCAGCAACTCTGTGCTGCACAGCACAGTGCAGTCAGTATATTGCAGAGTATTAAATTCGGCCACAGAAAAAAGCTGCATTAGCATAGCATTGCATACAGGGTCAGCCAGCCCTGCATCACCCCAGGAGTCATGATCTCCAGCACCCCTGTGCAGACCTGGATGTGTTATCCAAGGGGCTGGAGCTATGGCAGGACTGGAGTGCACATCCCCTTTTGGGTGTGACTGATAGAATCTTTCCCAGTTCCATGTCACACTGCCTTGCCAACAGCATCCTTTCAAAGTCAGATATGTAAAGCACACTGGTTAATTTATTATGCTATTCTACCCTCTTCTTTCAATAAAAAATCTTGCAAAGCACCACATCCAGAAAAACCCTCAAGGGTCAGGGAAAAGAGGTGGAAAAGAGAAGCAGCTAAGGCAGAAATGTCTGCAGCTAACAGAACTGCAAGGGGATATGTGAGTTATAGCACAAGTGCCAAGTAGAGTGTCTACACTGTATGATGTATATATGTCTGCGTTATCTATTTTGTTGCAATAAACAACTGTATGCAAATACCATAGAATCAAAGAAGGGCTTGGGTTGGAAGGGACCTTAAAGATCATCTGGTTCCAGTGCCCTGTCATGGACGGGGAACTCTGTGCTAGACCAGGTTGTTCAGAGACCCATCTCACCCATATGAATATCTATCTATACTATATTCCCCAGAAATTAAATGTTTTTTACTCAAATGGTGTTGCCTGAAAAGCCAAGATTTCTACAAACATAGAAGTAATTAGCATTAAGAATAATTTACCATATGACCTGTATTCTCTTCCTGATTAAACTGTTAATTTTAATATAAATGCCTATTTGTATTCTGAAAAAGATATTTCAATATTTGTGTTGTTTATAGCTGGAGTAGGGAAAAATTTTATAGAAAGCAATTTGTTCAATTTAATTCTTCAGTTGCCTGTGAATGTGCCACACTCATCATTAAATTTATTTCATATTAAAACTCTTTGCTGAAGAAATGTTGGTTTACAATTCTTGGTTTATAAATACATTTCTAAGCACTTCATTGCAGAGAACTCAGATTCTATCGTCTAAAATTATGTACAGATCACATGTCATTACTTCTGTCTCTATTTTGCATAAGCAATCCAGCAACTATCCAAGCATGTTTCTAGCAAATGTATCAGAACACGTACATAAAGTGAATGTAAGAGTACACACATACTGTCACCCTTAATGAATGCAGAAAGATTCCACCCATATCTTTTGATAAAAGAACGTGATTCGAGAAATTGAGAGGTCCAGAATCATTCCTCAGGATAAAACAGAGGGGCAAGAGTTTTTACATGATTCACTTGGGGTCCAATCTTTCCTTCTGCCCACAAGGTGATAGTGATTTCAAAAAAAAATATGAGCTAGAAAAAACGGTGCCTCTAACAAGGAACAAATTCCTACAAACACAAAAAATGTGTAAAAGTATAGCTCTAAATTATGTCCATAGGAAATTTTTAGACTAAAAGTGCATAAAATTCACAGAATGTTTTTCCCCGTTAATAGGGCCCACATGGGATGATTTGCCAGATCAAAAGTAGACATTGATATTGCAAAAGTCTAGGTCTGAGATGATTTCACCAGGATCTCATCATACTCCATGGAGATGAGTGGCATTACAATGGACTATACATCTCACCCTAAAGTGAGATGCACATAAAACAAGTCAGATGATTTACGCCCATTAGATACAAGCACATAAATTGCAGACACTGCAGATAAGACGAATCCTATCTCATATTAATAAGGAAAGTTGTGACTGTGAAAGCCTCTACTAAGTACCCTTTAGCAAGTAGAAGCACATTTCTTGGATCATTTTATGGGTTCTTCTTGCCCACAAATAGAAACCTGCATGCCAGAGAAAAATAAATTCTAGTGACATATTCAGATGGACTAAACAGGAAGAAGGCTTCAGATTTTTCCTAGAGATAAATAAACCTAAGTAAAATTCAGAGGAACAATTTTAAACTTCTTCCTTATCAAGTGATACAAACTTCTCCATTTATGGAAAAAGATGACATCTAATGTAAAAAAAAAGTGGAAACAAGATGGTTTGGCACGCATTTCTTAAGTCTGTTTCATCAAGCTTCTATTCTTTGTATAAGTACTCAAGTTGCTACATGAGCAAATCTTGCACAAATAATGACTATCATTAAACTGCTCATTTAAACAGTTGATTCAAGTGAAATATCATGGTTCTCTAGGCTGCCAGATAAGCACTTGGGAAGTGTTGCTTTGCTATTTGATATGTTCCCTTCTTTTAAATCCTAAAGAATCCCATGACTTGCACAATAAGCAGCTTTACATTTTAAACTCAATGAGCTGAGATACCAAAGAAAAGAAGAAATCTATCATCGAAAGAATAAACAACTCTGTTGATGCTTCATTGTTGAAAGGCTTTCTTGAATATAACCAAAACATTTCTTGCTTTGAGGCACAAATGGATTTCCAAATCCCACAGTGGTCAGAGCAAAAAATGCAAGTTCAAGAAGCACGGAATGCATCTTTAAAAGAAAACGCTATGAACAAAGAATATTCTGTTTCAAAGATTATCGCAAAGGAAATTAAACACTCTTGCATTTTTACCCACATGACATCACATCTAAGTCAGTCCACAAATACCTTCACTGCGTACTTAAATAAAAGGATACAAGGAGTTTATAAGCAAGGAGTAGATTACACTGTTGATTAAATAAGGTGCTACAATTTGGGATTGAAGATAGGTTGTTTCAGCACTTGCTTCAACAATAGAATCACAGAATGATTCGTGTTGGAAGGGATCTTAAAGATCATCTAATTCCAACCCCCCTGTCATGGGCAGGGACGTCTTCCAATAGACCAAGTTGCTCAAAGCCGCATCCAACCTGGCCTTGAACACTTCCAGGGATGGGGCAGCCACAGCTTCTCTGGGCAACCTGTTGCAGCGCCTCACCACCCTCAGAGAGAAATATTTCTTCCTGATATCTAATTTGAACCTGCCCTCTTCCATTTGAAGCCATTACCCCTCATCCTATCACTACCTGCCCTTGTAAAAAGTCTTTCTCCAGCTCTCTTGCAGCCCCTTTAGGTACTAGAAGGTTCAATAAGATCTCTCCAGAGCTTGTCTTCATAGGAAAAGTGGTCCTGTCCTGTGATCATCAAAAGAAAACAGCAGAAAAATTAAAAGTAGGCCTAAAGAGCATTTGCACAACTCTACAGAGTGAGAAAAGTCTCCCAACAAGTAAATTTTAACGTCAATCTCACGTTTCAGTTACTTTTCTTCACTTGCACAATGCAGAGTCACTGTAACTGTAATTGTTTGCATATATTTACATGACTGAGCAAGAGCTAAAGAGAAAGATGCCAATTTCAGCCAGTTCTTAGCAAGGAATGATCATACTGTCATTTCTCTCTCATTGACTTCTATCTGTAAATCAAGACACGAACTGCCTCAAAAAGTTGAAGGAACAAGTCATGTCTGTATCAACACCAGGAACTCTACAAAACATAAACCTAAAAAAAAACCACCCCAAAACCAAAACAAACTAACAAAAAAAAACCTCAGAGCAAAAAAAACCAACACACACACACAAACACACCCCAAAACCCAAACCTGCTCTGGTTACAATAGTTCACAAACAAAACTTGAAGACAGATGCTCCTTTTGTAGCTGAAGGGAGCATTTGTGACTCACTATGAAGAAAAAAGGGTTTCTCAGTTCTCCGCAATCTCCATTGCATCACTCACTGAACATTTTCCATAAAAATAATTCCTCCCTTTCTCAAAGTTGGTGCAGTCTTTCTCTGCAAAATATCCATTTTTTTAGAGAAATACATTAAGGCAGAAAATGTTATGCTTGAAAAATATTAGTTCTAAACTAAAAAGCCACCTGGCTGCCTCTTTTTCCCAGTTGTCCTTTACAGCCTTGGCTTTCTGGCTGTATAACTGCACTAATGGCAGTGACATAAAGGTAACAATCTCTGGGTCCTTATGTAGGCGCTAACTGCATTTTAAGGTAAAGAGTAGCAGTACAAAACCTGGTGAGGAAATACTGCCCATGGTGAAGATTCCAAGGGCTTTGACTTGTAAAATTAAAATCTTCACCTAGTAAGCAGCTTTTTCCCAGGTGGAAAACAATACTGAGTTTTAGATGTGTTTATGAGCTAATTATGCATGACAGAGGTATCCAGGACTTTTCTATTTACTATTGCTTCTCCATAGGTATTATCAGTGGGCAAGTAACAAACTCATATAAACCTGTACTGCACTGCAGTGTGAGTGTAGGACCAAATATCTGTATTTTGTACCTGAAGAAAAAAAATAAAAAGGTTATTGAATTTATTGAAGATCACTGAAACATTGTTCAGCTTGAAAAACTGCAGGAAGAGTAGGAAGGACTTTATATGTCCTTTATACATATCTTTCATATGCAAAGTAGGACTGATGAGAGTATTCCAAGGAGCACCATATACTTAGCATTTGCATACAGAAGTGGTGCAAGGTAACCATCACTCACCCCCCAAGTAAATCACTTTGAGAACTAGCTATAATCCAGTACTGGTATCATATAAGCATCAAAGAAAATATTTATTATTCTTTCTTTGGGTTTCACTCATATAAATTTTAGAGGTCTTTCACTAGGTATAACCAACTCTTGTAATTAAGCTCCTATATAGGTAAGTAAACCCATTCTCCAAAGCAGGAAAACTTCCTGAATTTAAAAGGTGTAGCTTTTAAAGAGGATTTATTTAAACACATTCACCACATTTCCTTCTTCCTCAGAAGGTAATTTCTCAGAAGAATTTGGCTGGCTTAATTGGTCTCACCCTTGATTCTAGAGAAGCTCAGCTCCAGTGTTTATCCAGCAGTTACAACACAGAGACCATCCTCCAGTCTCTGCATGATAGTTAGCCCAACTTCTAAGAGGCCTCAACTGCTTTTCTTCTTAAAGAAGAAACAAAATATTGTGATATAACTTTAGAAAAACATCTTAATTAGATATTGGGAAGTACAGAATACCCAGGAGGCCACAAAAGCATGATAAGATCAAAATCACATTTACACAAGAGAGGAATTGCTAAATTTGCTGAAAATTACAATTCAAAAGATGAAATAGTTGAAACAGAGAAAGAATGTGAGTTCATGCTTTCCTTCTTTGGAAACATTTGTTTTCATGAATATGGTCACATGGTACTGTATAAATTCAAACACTTCAACATAGTAGAAATATCATTTTCACCATTGTGCATACACAAGACCAAACAAAACTCACTTCACATATCCTTCAATGCTGTGTTCAACTGTGTAAATTACACAGGTTAAGGGAACACAGGTAGTGGAAGCTCTTATTTTCCTAATAGATGGAGGTTTCAGAAAATTTAGAAAAAATGGATTAAACAAGGTGCACATTTCTCTTTACCAGCAAAACCCAGTCTCTTCTGAAATTGCATAAATGCAACATTTTGAAAATAAGTAAGAAATCTCTTACAATCACTGAATAAAAGCAGGGGCTTAATATTGAGTATTAATGTCTATTCCTTTTCTTTGTGTATGACTTAAAGACAGTACAATTGAAGGCTCAACTTTATTACAGCTAAACGGTAAAATAAATCTTGTTAATGAGAGTTTGCTTGAACCCTATTCTGAGTCATATATTGAGATATAAGTGCTTCCATGAAGTATTACCTCGCAGTAAGTATTCATCCTCCTGAAACATAAATTCTGCAAATTATTTTTAGATGGGCTAAAATGTAGCTCGATCAGCAAAGAACGAGCAGTTTGAATAATGGAAAGAAGGGACAATAAAAAAAAAAGTGAGCCTTGCAAATTTGCAAATAATATAATCACAGAGAATCTGCCTGGTACTGCCTGTTCTTAGTCTTGATGGTCTTAGCAAGATTATACCCTTGAAATGACACTTGTGAGCTTGAGGAGAGAAGAGGGCATCTCCATGGCAGCTACTAAGACAGAGCTTTTACTCAGAACAAGAAAATAAGGAGCTTTTACGAGGTGAGTACATCCTTGCCTATGGCAGAAAGGCCTAGCAATCAAATCCAGTCAGCTTGGAACATGACACACAAGGAAGGAAACTACAACACCACTGGAGTTTTGGAGTTCCCCAAACTGCAATTTACTCCAAAGAAAGCATCATCTGCAAATGCTGAGCAAGGCACTAGTTTAAGCACACAGTCCAACCGGACAGGCACTGCACCAGGGTAAATCATCTGTACTGGATTTTGCTGGGATAGAGCTGAATTCCTTCATAGCAGCTCTTATTTTGCTATGTGTTGGATTTGTGACCAAAACAGTGTTGATAACACATGAATGTTTTAGCTATTGCCGAGCACTGCTTGCAGAGTTTCAAGGCCTTTTCTACTTCTTTCCTCCCTTTTGTCGTTCCCATTTTCTCCGACATCCTGCTGTGGGGGAGAGTTCGTTCGTATGAGCGGCTTAGCTCCCCGCCGGATTTAAACTACATAATTATCTAAGACTGAAGTTGATCAGATGACTGGTAATAATTTTTTTTTAAATGCTCGTACAAATAGAATCCTTTCAGTGCATCTTCTCTGCCACGATTAAAAAAAAAATTAACCTCTTCTAACAACTTTTGTCAACCAGTATGATTATTGTATCTAAGCTAGGGCAGTATGAACAGAAAGACACATCTGAGGAGAGTGTAAAACACAAGAAATCGGCAGCTGATTGCAAAAGTCAAAGAGGAGGGGAAAAAAAATTTAAAAATTGGCTGTGACAGTAGTATGATATACGGCCCCAGAACTGGCTTGTTTTGTACCAGGGTCTACACAGACTTTGCAGAAGAATTTTCCTACCCCATTTAAAATTATCAAAAAAATGAAGAGAACAAACAGGCAGAGGAAGAAGCAAGTAAATATTGCAATTACACAGAGGCACGGGAAATTTTTGTTAGGCTAGTCATGAAAGCCAAGTATGCAGATCAGCATGGTAATTTCTAACTTCTGAACAGAAAACAGGAGAAGAATAGAGCCTCTCCACAGAGTATAAACACTACAATGTCAATGTTAACGACTATTCTGCAGTTGTAAAGCAACAGTGCTCCAGTACCATAGCTATTATTTACCACATCATATTTAAAATTTTCAGCTAAAAATGAGTTACAGATGTACATTCCCACTCCCAGACCCAATTCTCACTGGGTAGAGGCACCACTTGTGGATGCAAAGGACCCACAAGGGAGAAAAAATTCCTTTTCAGACAGAAAACACTGTTTTCCTTAACACTTAAGAGACTTAATAAACATACCAAGAAAATAGCATTAGAATGTGAATCTAAGCAACTTTTTTTGGAAAGCTTGTAGCTTCCTACAAACCTCTTAAGAACTTCCAAACTTCTACAGCCTTTGAGAGCCAGAGGATAAACCATGCAAATAGTGCTACCCACACCTACTGACTTTTCTAACTGTCCAACTTTTATTTAGTAGTTCAACCAAGCTTGAATGACCCTCCAGATGTTCACTTATCTGTTTTGTCAGGTCCCATCCCTCTAAAAAGAATTTTGGCTTCTAAGGGACTGCTCCCAAGAGAACCTACAAGAAAAGGTCCTTACCACAAGCTAACCATTAAATCAAACCAGGACTGTATTACCTGTCCTGATCCAAAACAATGACAAAGACCTTCTGAAATCCAGAGACAGTTGAGGGTTTGTGCCCAGAAGTGTTCCCGGACATGTTCATTTCACTGGCTCTTAACATGCTGCGTTTCAGTACTGTCTGACCTGTCCAAGGAAGATTCAGGACACTGTTTAAACAACAAGCAGAAAACTCTCTAAGGAAACAAGTGAATTATGATCATCAGGGTTTGTAGGGGAGTGGGGAAATTCTTTCCTTTGAAGGAGGAAGCAAGTACAAAAAAATCTTGCAGCACATTCAGCCAAGCTCCTTGAGGTGAGCATATGTTTTCCATACTCTTTCCTGAAAGCACGCGGAGATGCTGGCAGCAAAGTTATGAACTGATGTTTTGTCTAACTACTTAAACTTACCTCATCAAAGCTTTTTATATTCATGGGAATAAGGCCAGGCCTTACTCACTGATGTAAATCCAGAAAAAGCATCACTGAAACCTATAGATACTGTTTGTGCATGTAAATCATATTCATTCTTAATACTCAGTCGTTTACCTAACTAAGGAGTTCAAGTCCATACAAAAGAAGGGGCAATTAAAAATTCCAAAGGAAAAAGGTATGTATATGTAAAATAAATTATATAGGAGCTATTAATTTGCAGAGTCAAGCCAGAATTAGGATTCAAATGTTCATTGAAATATATATACAAGAAATTTGTTTCTGTCCTTTGCATACTTTAAAAGATTTAAGAATAGTATGGCATTTGGGATTGCAGTTTTGCTCTTACAGATATTTCATATAAGCAAAATTACTTGCGTAACTATTATGGACATTCTTGGGGAACTTATTTAAATTTCCAAGTAGTCTGGCAACACATCTGCAGTTATTTTATGTTATTTAGAACACATGTTTCATGAAACATAATTGTGATTAAAGAGCTGTTCTATATTTAAATTTGACTATTTGTAATTTTGGTTTAAAGGCTGGATATTTAAGTTAAAATAATAGAAAACAAGATTATTTAAATGTATTGAGGATGGTATTATGATTACTACAGATTTTTGTTTCTGTAGCAGTTCTTATTCCAGAATTGCAACATGTTAATTACAGCTTCTGTTCAAAAAAACCTCTGTCTCCAGGAAGGCTGTTTAGCACATTCTTAGCGAGCTTTATGCATGAGCTTAAATTTAAGTTCATTTTAATGTGACTTCCTGAACAGCAGTGTGGCTTTAGCATGTAAGTAAGAGGGGTTTCTTGCTTTACCATTAACTAAATTTCACAGTGCCCCTGAGGTCTTCTCAACTCACATAGTCTCTTTAATGAATTTTGCTCTACTGTCAAAATGAAAAATGAAATGCAGACAAACCAAGATGCACATTTTTCCTTAATTTGAGGGAGATTGCCTTTTTCAGACCTAGTACTTTTCTGTAAAGGATGACTTAACTGTATAAAACAGGGAACTCAAACCCAGGTTAGTTAGATTTCCTGGTTCTTTCAGATTTGACTCTAAAATTGCAGAAAATTAGCTTGCTTTGGAAACATTAGCTCTCGGGTCACAATCAATGCCAATAAGAGTCATTGCAGCCTCACAGAGTCAACAAACACATAACAAGAGTGCAAAACATTTAAAGGACATAAAGAGATGTAAAACTATGCTCTATTTGACCACTGTTACACATGCACCAGGAGTTCGGTTTTAGGCTATATTTGCAAGTCCTGTGCAGAGTGATTTTACCCAGCAACATGTCTAAACCAGACGGTTCCATTCCCAGCACCAGGAACCCAATGGACACAAACTTGACCTTCTGTAGAAGTGGACAAACTCATTAATAAAGGAATCATAGAATAGTTTGTATTTGGAAAGACCTTTTAAAGGCCATCTACTCCAACCTCTCAACCATGAGGAAGGACATCTAGACCAGGTTGCTTAGAGCCCACAACAGTGAATCCAAGTTAACTTCCTAAATCTCATCAAGATGGCTCTTTTCCTTTTTCAAGATGTAATTTGAAGACTACAGCAGTGCATTGTAGGAAGGGTTGGATCGAGAACAAAGGGAATGAAAAATCCACTTTCCGGCACTTATTCTTGTTAAACTTCCTACGGCTGGTGATTCCCAGCCCTCTAATTTATCAAGGTCTCTCTGCAGGGCCTCTCTGCCCTCGAGAGAGTCAACAGCTCCTCCGAATTTACTGTCATTGGCAAACTTACTTAGTGTCTCTTCCAGTCCTGCGTCCAGGTTGTTAGGGAAGATGATTAAGAGATCTGGGCTGAGGATGGAGCCCTGTGGAACCCCACTAGTGACCGGACAGCAGCCTGATGTTACCCCATTCCCTACATGTATATGGAAGGTTTCTCAAAGGAAAATCCACTCTGTTGGAAAAATCCTGCTGATGATAAGCAGAAAATAAGCAATGCAATAGTAACCAACCTATGGTAGTTAAGCAGTTTGGAGTAAGTATATTTGTACATCCACTTTTCAAACACACAGGAAAAGTGATGAAAAATCCTATTTTCTCAAGGATTAGCAAGCACCATGAGGTAGGAACCAGGCTGAAAAGAGGAGATGGATTTCTGAACTGCCAACAGTTCCTTCCTGCTCTCACTGTTCCCCCAAATGCAGGCTCATTACCTGGTGCTCACACACTGAGGTATTTCTACTTTTTATTCGAGTTTACACAAAGGAGGGAGGCAGTTGGTAGCCCACAAAACTTTACGGGCAGCTCATCAAAACTTTACACTCTTTACACATCTTTACACAGTGAAGGCATCAGCATTCACTGGTTACAGATTACATAACTTCTTCATTAATTCATACTCAACCCCCTATTTGCTAATTGTATCTCTTGCTTCTGGTGTTAATTAGTCCACATGTGCAGTTCTCTCTTTCATTTGAGTCAGGGACCCATTTTTAGTAGGTGGTCAACAAGTCGGTCCTTGCAATCTCCTGTTGCCATAATTATCTTTCCTCCAGTTACTGCTCTGTTCTGCTCACTTCACTCCTGGTGGCTCTCTTCCAGACACCCCATTCATCTTGGGATTCTCTTTCCTTTCTCTTAAAACAAAGGACTAGCCAAGCAATTTCTTAATCATCACTGCCCAGGAGTAACTACCAATTAACAACTAAAAAAAAAAAATTTCAAATTTTGATTCAAATTTTGAGGGGCTCAGATCTTGAGGGGCTTGATATCACAGCCACTGGCAGCACCACAAAGTGTTCATTCAGTGCAACACCTAATGCAGAAAATTGTTGAAAAGCATTAGAGGTTTTGTCATTTCAAACCACAGCTTTTGGCTGTCCCAGGAGCACAAAGGTCTGGTGGGGAAGCAGAGAGCAAACAGCACAGCGCAATGCTTATTAAGCCAACATCTGGGTTCAGTCCCGACTTCAATTTCTAATTTCAGAACTTAGCCTCAAGCAATGTGTCATTACTTTTCTCATAGTGGAGTAAGAACAACATAGATAATCACAATAACACCATTTCTGCAGAAAATCTCATTTCCCAAGGTAGAACGCAAGTCACCTTTCCCGGCCCCCGCTAACACTTGCAGTTTGAAACTCCATCTGCTCAAGATATAATAAAACTTTGAAAATGTGGACTTTCTGTGAAGCTGGCAGCCACATTTCTCTGCTCAAAAAGGTAATATGATCTTGAACAGACAGTTATTTTTCTAAATATGATATTCAAAGAGGGTGCTTGAGAGGCACTCTCCACTCTGGATATAGTTCTGGTGCGTCTGGCAGTGAGACGTGAACTAGAGATTAGCGCTAACTCTGGTTTGTCACTGACATCTGCTCAATGTGACAGATTTAATGCTTTCCCATGACCTGAGTGCACAAGTCTACAGGCTCTCAGAGACGGCAGCCTCTCTTCTGAACAGCTTTAGATCGGAAGGGAAAATATGATACAGACCATTCTCCTCTCTTTCAATACTTTGAAAGAGAGACAAACTGAAGATCCAAATGCCAGCTGCAGAGACCTGTACATTGATAAAGTTGCTGAATGTGGGTTTTGTTGATTTTTGTTTATTTTCCAGGTGCCTAGTGCCCTGGTTGAGTTACTGAAGAGCAATCCAAATGCCCTGATACCCCAAACACAGACGCTGTCATGAAACTCGTACTATGTTGCAGATACTTCAGCTGGCTACAGAAATTCAGAAGCTGCTTTGATTTGTGGCAACAGCAAACATTATTTTGTGTTAAACCTAATAATGTCATAATAAAATCATTATTAATTTATTAATTATAATTAAATTGCCAGTTTATTGTATTGAAAATTTGGCACTGTATGTTATTTCTTATGTTATTATCAATAACAATAAATATTGAGCTCTATAAAGCTGCATGCTGGCAGAAGATGCTTTCTTAAATATTTATTTTGCTTGACATCAAATGCAGGAAGTCTAAATAGTTTCCCACCAAGAACATCCTGGAAACCCTCTCTGAGAATTGCAGCCCCCTCAGAAATACCATACTCTATCACAGAACACTTATTTAAAACACTTGGAAGAATGTGAGGCTGACACAATGTATGAGAACATCCTTCCAGTCTCCCCAGCTTCCTCTTTTGTATGCCATCTTGCCAAGACATTCATTTTACCTTTCAGACCATTATTCACAATGAGAAGATTTTGTTGTTGTTGGTTGAACACTGCGATCAGCATGGTTTTGCAAAGTGCTCATTAATCCTTTTAGATTTGTGTTCACAGAGGTGTCTTGAGATAATATGAGCTGGCAGATAATGTCACTGCTGCCCTCAGTGACCACGTGCATGACAATGTGGCATGTATATTTTTTTCTAAACTGAATTAAGTCCAGGTTGGATGGAGCTCTGAGCAACTTGATGCTGTGAAATGTGTCCCTGCATATGGCAGGGCGTTGGAAGGTGACCTTTAAGGTCCCTTACAACCCAAACCATTTGATGATTCTATGAAAATAATGTCTTTTTACCAAGCTAGTCCCAAAGACAGGAAGGCCCCTCAGCAGCAGGGAAACCTCTCAATGGAATTCTAGCAGACCACAAAAAATGTGTTAAAAGACTAAATTAAATCCATCCATTACATGAAAAGAAAGGACAAAAAGAATAAGACAATAGTTCTTTCTTGCCATGAGCTGTAAAAAGACGAGGAGAAGCAGCACTGTGGCCCTATCCCGCACTGTCCTGGGAGCTAATGCAATCCTGCCATCCCAAAAGGTGATGGAAGCTGTTATGGAGACACCACTTGTGAAGCATGACATCTGAGATGCACGTTCATGAAGGATTGAGGAGCACTTGGGGAAAACGTTGCTGCAAGTTCAGCTTGGCTGTATCGTTCCTCCCCCTCCATCAATGGCACTGCAGGAGATGTAACATTAAGCTAGTTGGACCTTTGGTCTGCTCTGGTATGTCCATTCTTATGTTCAAACTCACACAATTTCAGGACTTTCTAAGGAGGGATTTTGTTTTCCTGAAATGCATTTCTCTTTGGTTTTTTGAATAGTGAGGCTCATCAAACTGTTGTCAGCTAACATTTTTTTTCTCTCTCACAATGATCCATCAGCTCATATTCTTCCCTGAAGGCATTCCAAATTATCTGAAAGATGTGCCTAGGCTTTATAGGCATTTTGTCTTTCAAATCTGGCTTCTGTATTGCTTATAGTTTTTTAAAAGCTACTTTCTATATTATTTCTTCTGTTATTTTTAATAGAGGCTAGTTATGTACAGCAGGCTTTTGAACTCACGCTTATTACATGAGTATCTTCTGGGATATCTGCACAGATGTGTGAGGAAAGACCTCCCTGAAAGCTGTAAGGCATATTCACTCACCATAGATATTCCATGTCTTTCAGTACATAACAGGTAGCTCTGGAATGGAAACCAGGTGACGATGGTTCTGAAAAGCTGTATCTCCTTCCCCTGTGAGCAGAGAATCTAAATCCCTGCAGAAGGGAAAGGCAAGACCCCAAACTGCAGCAGCAAAACCCACCCAAGCTTTCAGTCAGAGCCCTCCTTTAGGAAGCCTCGCTCTTAGATCTTAGAAAAGGTCACATATTTGAAGGGATATGAAACAAAATTGTTGTTGTTGTTGATGCCTAATTTTCAAGGCCACAAGCAAAAGGTTTCTCAGGGGCCTTGAAGAAAATGTCAAGGTACAGAGGATTTTTTTCCTAAAAACCTTTCTTGCCCAGATGAAAGTTTACTTCTCTCAGCCTAAAGTGAAAACAAAAATAATGTACATACTATAACATCCCCAAGACATAACAAGAAAAAAAAAAACATAGAAAGAAATAATTCACAGCAAGGCTAGAGAAACATAAGAGAAAAATTACAATAATATAACATAACAGGTGTAAGAAAGAAAAATTAGTGGATTAGATAGGACTGGATCAACATGAGACACTAGCGTGGCCTGACCCTTAGAGCAGAGGTGTACAAACAGCAAATTACTGCCAAAAGCAGCTTGTGATCCACTGCCAGGAACAGTTAATTTGCCAGAGCGGAAGAGGAGGGGTGAGGCGAGATTTGTATGTGGGAGAAGACAATGCCATGCCTATTTCTGGGAGGCACAGTGCTAGCCAAACAGAGCTGGCAGGCAACTTCCTAGTGCATTCCTCAGCAGGGTTCAGGGATGTTTCAACGTCACAGATGATGCCTGAGGCATGTAGGAGAAGTAAAACAAAACCAAAGTTTCTGCACACAGATATAAAGACAACAGCCTGCACTCGGAGTGGTGCAAGGAGAATGACTGTGAAATGATGCACACTACATGAGCTAACTGGTTTTTCCATGCACGGTGTGTGTGGAAAAATTCCCATGGGAACAAGAAAAAGTTGAATGTGTTCCACCATTACTGTTTGCTATATATTCAGTATCAGGTGAGAGACTAAACACCCTGATATTAAATCTCAGAACAAATAACTACCTATGACATTTTGGGTTGGACAGGGGATGCACTGTAAAAGTACTTGTCCCAAACACAGAAACAGCAGATGATCCAAGGTCAGTGGATTGCAAAGAATCACTTCAGAGGTGTCTGAGAGAAAGTTCTTTGGAAAGAAACCCGTTATCTGCAGGTCATGATAAATGTTTGTGCTATATCCCAAAGTGAAGAGAGCAAAGAGAATCCCTAAAGACACCTCAAATACTGTTCATGGTCGAGCATTATTCATTTGGTCCAATGTCATATATTTATGATTCCCATTAGTGGATATCACACCCCCGCTGGTTTTTAGAGCTGCTAACAAGGCGACACACTGTCAGCACTGCTCAGCACTTACATCACTGCCTTCGAGATGGATACGAATGACAGACATGAATACGTATTTGCATGTGAGGAGGATCCTTGCTTAGTCAAAACCAAGTTTTAAACATTAGAAGACAGTCAATATAAATATGGCTTTCCCTGTGTGCTTAACTGTTTTAATAAAACAAATTGTGTTTCTTTACTGTGAAGCTGATATAGTCGAACACACTGGAATGACACTGCTTAGAGGAATAAAAATTCACTTCCCAAAGACCAACTTCTCTTGTGAGTCAAGTTAGTCTATAATAAATTTAGAATTTATCAGATGCCCTAAGAGTTTGCAGTTTTCCTAGCAAGTAAGAAATCTCCTTGAGTTTATGATGTTAGGAACCTAACTGTAACCAAATGCAATTATAAAACTATTATTATAGGGTGTTGTTAGATACTCTGCAGTTACATATCAACAAAATTTCCATTACAATATTATTTCATTCTACATTCTTTGGCTTGAAAACTGGTTTTGATTATAGCAGCCCTATAATTTCTCTGCTATGTGAGACTCTAAACTGTGACATCCTATAAATACATCTGAGAAAGATAAACCTCCAATATTTGGTTGTCACTTAATAAAGGAGGCGGCAAACAGGCATAGAGAAAGACAACTTTGATGAGGTAATCTACTTGACTTCCTAATACAAAAAAAAAGTGGGAATAAAACTCTTCAAAATTTGACTTCAACAATTTGCAAAAACTACTTCTCAGAAAGAAGCTCACAGTAAGATAGAATCACAGGAAGAGAAATGCCCAGTTTGGTATCATGTTTTCTAGTAATTTTGCCAACAGCACTTAATAGGATTAGTATACATTTTCATTAGGAGGTGTTTCAACCCAGTGTTTTCAAAGGATACTTTCTGCTTTTGCTTATCAAATTTTCCTCTTCAATTTTTTTCACAGAATTTGAAAATGATCCTACAAGGAGTTATTGACAAATGATGTTTGTTATCTAAAGTGGCTAGCAGAAGCATGTCCTCCTCACAGCATGAAAGCACATTATATTGATATGCTAGAGAGAGCCAGAAGCCAAATTAAAATTTTCTCCCATGGCCTATGGAGTCTGACAGTGATAATATTTTAATTACAAAACGGAAATTCAGGCTATGTTGGCTGAAAGGCTTCCCAGAGCTCACTAGTCATTCTGAGTCCATTTCTTTTTTTCAAGGAAAAGCCACAGAAACCAGGAGAAACTTCTGAGGCTGCTCAGTTTTGACCCCATGCCAAGCACAGCTTGAGGGCACAAGCGCTGACCAGCCAGGGGCTTAGCGTTGGGTTCTACTGAAATCCCCCAATACCAAGCAAAATTGGGAGAAAATGGGAAGTATCTCACAGCTGTCATGTTCTGTTTCAGCCATTCACTGGGAACGGTTCCTGTTAAAAGCTGTGCTGTAAACCTCAAAGCAGCTAACCAAAGGAAATTTATCTCTGCATCTTTGCCTAATGTGGCCACCCAAGATGCTGTGAAATTACTAAAGATGTGACAGAGAAGAAAGCAACTAAACTCAGAAGCATGAAGATACAGGCTTTTCTGTGAATGTTCCTTGTAAATGTTAATTTACAAACAAGAGATTCTGAAAGATTATTTCAAAATGTGGAGAAACGGGACAAAAATTATGGTAGAGTATCCTGCTTCAAGGAAGTTGTGTGTGTGAAAAGGAACTGCTCCGAGGGTGAGTCAGGGGTGGAGAGGGTCATCCTCTCTGCAAATTAAATTCAGGTCTGGAAAACCACACTCCTCTGAGATTGTGGGGCCCAGGCACACCTCTGGATGGAGGCTGGCTCCCAGGATCAGCACGTTCCATCACCTGAAGTTCTTCTAGACATTTTTTAACATACCTATTTCCCCTTCCTACAAAAATAATGGTATTCTTTCCCAGGCAAATATTAAGATTTTTCACATCAACTTTCTTTCAATTTCTCTTAGTCAAAGTAGGAAAATTCTTAGACATTAATTGAGTCAGAATTAAGCTTCATGCTCTCTGTATGGCTTTCCCTTTCATACGGGAAAAACAGGTTTACACAGAACAGAAACTAATGTAATTTAGGCTTTTATTCAGATCTCAATAACCAGATAGGGAACCTTTTCCCTTCAGAGGGTCTGTAGCACACCTGGATAGTTATTCCACTAAGCCAAAAGTGTGAAAGAAATCTCATCAGAACTGTAGTCGAAGGCAGAGTAATAAATATCCTTAACGTGTGTGAAAAGCAGAGGAGAGCAGACACTGAGTCTCACTGGTGTGCTGGACTTGCCTTTTCCTGTTACACTCATTAGAAATTTGGAAGAGATTTTTCCTGTTCATTCAAGTTCTGCTTAATGCATGAGGATAGGACTGGGGACTAGTTACATATTCCTCTTTGGGGCAATCTAGACTCCTGACATAAAGGCTTAATCCAGCAACACATGCCTATCAGAAAGTACATTCAGTGGCCAAAGACTACTGCCATTTCTAGCTTCAGCTGACCCCTCTGCTTTAGAACAGTCTAAGGTGGCTTTGCCTTATGCAGATTAAGAAATCCTCCGTCTTCTCTCTCCTTTCAGTCTGAAACTCTTCATTGAGCATGCTGTAACTGAGAATTAAAGCCAAGCTGTTTATAAATTGTTATGATAAAGGACAATAAATATTGCAGCTGGATTTGCTGGAGTACATATACAGTTAACCAGTATAACTAGTGAAAACTTCACTGTTCCTCCTGATTCAAGTTTTGTCATTTAACGCCATGAAAAATCGTGGATTATTTTTTACATTGAGGAGATTTGTAATGTTGCACATTGTTCCATTAGCGACTGAGGGACTATTCTTTCCAAGAAAAAGTGAAAGAGAGTTTGGAGATCAAAAGAATAGAAGGATAAACAAAGGACATGGTGACTTTTTAAGGTGATACAAATGTCTTGTCTAAGTGCTTTTGAGCTGAACTTCACACATGCCTGTTTCATTCTTCTTTCTAAGCCAACTAATGGCTCTTCTAGCATTGTGATGGCACATACATATGGATAGGAATCTCTCCTGAGCTGCCTGAATGCTTTAAAAGCCCATGAGACTGCATTTAAAGTAATTAACCAGAGCACTTGCCTTCAATATGTATACCACCTTGCAAATTGCCAGTACTACAGAATACTCATGTCAACTCCTACGGGACCAAAATGATACTAAACCTGACAGCAGCCGCACTGACATCACATATGCTCTGAAATAACCCTTGGTCAAAGCCTCAGAACTACAACTGCATAGATTTTCATGTAACCAATCCATCATTTATTTTGTTTGTTGCCCAGAACTAAGACTGGCAAACCAAGCCTAAGTTTCCCTCCAATGCAATTGCTTGCTGATATTGTGCCAGGTTCAGACTAATGGTTTTCATGCATCAGTAAATGTATTTGAAGTGGGGATCCTACAACAGATTTCATATTAACTTGAACAGATTTTTATTACTAAGTTTTTCATAAATGGCCCACTTCTCAGCTTGTAGCTCTCATAGCTTCTTCTGAGCTTCTTAGTCCTCATAAATATTTGAAATATACAGTTTATACTTCAGCTTCCCAGGAAGTGCCATATTAGCTATTGAGGTTTTTTCAAGATGAAATTGATAAAACAAGTGCTTAGTAATGGCCCTCCAAATGAGATAAAGGCCTCATTTTCTGTCTGCCATTAGTTTCGGCTTACTTATTTCTCCACACTGGCTAATTGTGTGTGAGTGTATGTGTATATGTGTGTGTATATATAGATATCATTATAGGTTCATGTGGGTTTATCACATGGAGGAAAATAACAGAACATTACAATTTTGTACTGGTTGTCACTAAGGAATCCAAATGGTGCTCCAGCCTTGCCTAGCCTTTCCTCACCTCATCATATTCTCCTGCAAAAAATGAAACAACTCTGTAATAACTGTATTTATTTTTTTTACACAAGATCCCTATTTTAGGCATTTAGCTAAATAGGAGGGGGCTTAGTGAAGACATGACATTGTATTCCAAGAGATAGAAAGAAGTCTAAATGCGAACACAAGGCTATGACATATGTCTTTCTTATGCTAACAAAATAAAGACCCACATTTTGACTGTCTTCCTTGAAACTATATGTCCAGACTCCCCACCCATAGCAGTTTAAACCTAGAGTGGGCTAGAAAGCTGAAAGAAAGTGAGGTTTCTTCTCCAATTCAGGCTCCAGCCTTTCTTCTGTTGAAGGGTTTAGAAGAACCTGGGAGTGAGGGCATGGGCTATATTATCTTTCACTTACAAAGTCTATCTACAAATATATTTTTGATCTTTTTTTCCCAGTTTTCTCCTAGGCTTCTAGGAGAGGAGAAACTTAGCATGTATGCACACATCACAGCTTTAATTTGTTTATGAATATTGCTATTCAATTTCATTTCTAGCTCAATGGAAGCTATCATGCTGGGGCTGGGTGGAAGGAGGAGTACATGAAGATCAGCATTTTTTATTTCAGCATAACTGAATCCACACATGTGAGTATTAAAGAAGGTAAACTTTTTTCTTTTTTTAAATCTATGCCAGGAGAACCAAAAAGTTATGAACCACATGCAGAGAAACTGTGGAGACAGAGATATCTTGTAATGGGCTGTTTTCCATGGTTGTATTCTGCCTGGAACAAGTTTCCTCCTAATCTGAAATAGCCCAAGCCTATTGACTGCCAGGGGACATTGCAAGGTGTCTGTATTTGTGCAGTGTGGTAGAAGATAGGTATTACATCTCTGTGTGGGAGCAGCACTTCGGTTTCTGGCAGAGGGCTGATTTCTGCTTGCTGCTGGGGTAAGCTGCTATTTAATTTCATGGTGAATTGTGTCAGGGCTCTGTTTTTCTTTGCACTCTAAATCCTGGTAAATTGCCAAACACAATATATGTTTGCTTTAAACAACCTGTTCTCATTGTCCATTGATGGACAAAATTCTAACCCACTAAAATGAGCATAATCCACTAAAATCATTTTACCCTGTGGAGACAGCAGTGCATCAACAGCTTATGTAAAGTATCAGCATCTCTCTTTTGTACTTAAATGGTCTGAGATTCACACGAACTGACTACCTCTATTTTTAATATACATATCCCCATAGAGCTGTGTCTGGTAGAGAACAGATATAGCGACACCCATTTTAAAGATTAAAAATTCTGACACAAACAAGCTATGGGCCAAATAAACTGTGCCTAATAGGATTTTCAAGAAGTCTTGCACGCCTCTTCAGAGTCTTCAAACACTGACAATCTGGCTTCTCTCGGCTAAGTCACTCTTGTTTTGTCCTGCATGCCTTTCCCTACCGTGGGTGGAGAGGTCTGAAGGAAAGCTTAAAACAGTTTCCAGACTGCAAGGGTAATTTGTTTTTTAGAAACAAGAAACTTACTCGGTAAGAAACATCATCGTACCAAGAACAAAGTATAGCGAGTCTTTAAGTCATGTATAATATACTGGCAGTTGTTCGAGATTATTAACACAAACCGAGTTATTCACCCAAGGAGCTACAGTAGCTGGCAAAAGTGTAGTTATACAGATTACAGGAAGCCTAGATGTACAAAAGTGTCAAAGCTGTAAGAAAACTTCGTCTCACTCATTCTGTCTCAGGTGGTTGTTGTATCTGCTGAGGCAGAAGAGATTGATTGTTTTATCCAAGTTTCTTCTTACCATGACTTACATGAGCTGGTTTTCACAATAGCATTTTTTTCTATCATCTCTGAAATGTCTCTTTTAAAATTGTTACTGATCGTTTTCTGCTTTGCTTCTTGTCTGATTTTTTCCGGTTTCTGACTGACAGTTTATGCATTCCACTGACTGGCATATGAACATTTATTTAAGTGGTTACACATTTATTTAAGTGGTTACACATTTATTTAAGTGCTTAGAACATGTCACATGTGGTCATCAGCCTGGACTGATGTTTCTCGTACTTTATCCATTGTCCATTCCTGTTCTTTGTAAAAGTTTAGAAGAAATGCGGGCATACCACAGCTTTAGACAGTCACATAATAAAGCTCTGCTTTGCTCTTGCTTCCATTTCAGGTGATTCTTGAGAATCAGTTTGATCTTTTGATCATCAAGCAGCAATATTCTTAACTTCACTTTTCTCCTGGGAGATGCTCAATAAAGCACCCAAAGTATTTTACATAGAAGGCTTCTTGGCATTAGGACTTTTTTTTCAGATGGATCAGAGTCTTGAACACTCCCTTTAGTAGCCAAGCAAGCACAGCAAATTGAGGTTTGGAGGTGCAAATACATCCCCACAGATATTTCAGGTACAGACGGTGCTTTGAGACCACGTTCAGTTCACACCAAGACACTTCAACTCTCAACTGACAATGCTTTCTCTGACACAAATTAATCCAATGTAAGGACTTAATTCAGTGGGGTTCTGATTGAATAGAAAATATGTGACCTGTTAAAAAATTATAATTTATTTCTAAAAGAAAATGTCTCTTCCTCCTCTCCATTAGATAACACAATGTTCACAGCCATAGGTACATCTTACATAAATTACTGATGGCCCAAACAACATATGGCTTAGTTTGAATATTTTATACAGCTCTGTCATGGGATTTAACTTTAAGTGAAGTCTTAATTCCACCTGAAAGGCCCCCAAGACTACTTCCCTAAAAACAAACCAAAATCAAAGAAACTCTTGGATAGAATCCAGGCAACCCATTATAATTCAGAATTCAAAAGGCAATGTCAGAAGGAATGGTCTAAAGTCACAGAAAAGGACAGAAATAACACAAGAAAGCTTTTTCTCACACTCTGTCTAGCGTATTTCATTTGTGTGAGAAATTGTAAGGAAACAGTAGACCTCAGATATTTTCTGTGGATTAAAACAACATATGCTGTTCAAAAGGAACAGTCTCTAGCAGGTTTTGTCTGTATTTAAGAAAATGAAACACTATATATCATTACCATTCTCAGCAGAAGATATAGGAATGGTCTTATCTGTTGTCAAGTATTCCCTTAAGGTAGTCTGGAACTAACAGAAATAGGATACAAAAGCTCAACTACCCATTAAGCTCTTATTCAGGTTGTGGTAGCAAAGTACCTTTTGAAAATACCATAAAAACGAGCATCAGATATGAAAGATTTCATCTACATTTTGTCTCCTGAGGGGAGCTTTCCCTGCATATATATAAATTCTCTGAAAGCCTGTCCATGTTTCCCTCTGAAATGGTTAACAGGAGCACAGTTTAATATTGTAGATTTTACGTTTCCCTTGTAAAATTGTGATTCTGAGGATGTGTATGAGAGAATCGCACACTATTGAGCTACCTGACTATCACCCAATTTGACTGATCTTTCCATATCTTTATCTAACCTTGCTTTGTCTTGCTTAATGAAAACCTTTGGCACTGGCCAAAGCGTCCTAAATCCCAAAGTTGCAATTAAGTTTCTTCAAGATCTGTCTTGTAAATATGCTACCAAGGTCTTCTTTATGTGGCTTTTTGTTGCTGCCACTTGTTAGCAGCCTATATTTATCTATTTTCTAACCCACATTGCCCAGCGGGGAAAAAAAAATATATAGGTGCCTAATATTTAACTCAAAATAAGATTCAAACCATCTAGGCTTCCTTTGCAGCTCTGCAAACAGAGGGCCTTAGAGCATTCCAGTTTTGTCATTTATTTTGTATTTGTAAATCCTTCTCTGAGTGTAAGGGGATTATGAGAACTGCTGGGGACAAGGGAATAATAATCCTTACCAATATTTCCTTTGAAAAGCAGACCTTGAGTTCCCTAACGGTAAATCTTTCCAGTGGATTAGTCACAGAGACTCACTGCGAGAACATCGTATCTCTGCTAAAGTTAAAAGTCTCTTCTACGCATATTTAAAACCATTTATTTAATTTATGAAACAGCTATTTTTCAATTGGTGTTGTTCTGCTTACTGATTACTGAGAAAAGTCATTAAGTTTTCATTTGAAGGCGTTCAAGGTTACCAAAGATTTCCTTTCATTCATTAAGTATCTGCAGGAAAATGACCTTTTCTACGTACATTTACACTAGACTAAATATGGAACAGTTTCACTGCTTAAATTGCATTAAAGGAGAATTCAAGAAAGGCCTGATTTGGGGACTTTTGCCCAAATCATAAAAATATTTGAGGCAAAATAAATAAAAGAAAATTTTTCAGAAGGCAATGTGCATCAGATAACTTCATCAAACACTTGATTTAGGTACAGTATTAATAGGCTAAAGAAAAGTGTCACAAACAGAGTTTTAATTAGAGGCAGAAAGTATATTCACAACTCAGTGTCCTAAAGCCTGTCCTTATAGGCAGTCTTTCTTTTAAGACCAAACCATCAGTAGTTCCTTTTGCCCCTAGTGTTTCAGTTAACCATCATAAATTAATTATATTTACTCTTTTAATTAAAGAGTAGTTCTTTTCTTTACTGAGTGATTTAGGTTCAGTGCTAATGTGAAGTTAAATTTTCAGCTGCAAAAAAGAAAGGTACTCCATTTTTTTAATAGGATTGCTTTGAATCACATACAAGAGGTTTGCAAGAAACCCACTACGCCTAAAAGGCAACTTCCGACCATGGCTAGTAGACATCATCCAGCTTTTGCACGCCAGCTGTTTAAACCAAGGCTCTCCAAACTTAGAGCAGGAGGGAAAGGACTGAGGTTTCCCCGTCAACTACTTAGGACAGCATGAGAAAGAGGAGCTATACCACCACTTGTCAAATCAAGTATGTCTGGAAAAGGAAAGGGATATCTTCCCAAATACAGAAAAATAAAATTGCAGTATTAGGAGACAAAAGAGAGGGTTAATCTCAATAGTATTCACGTTATTTTCATCAGCCTTTATAGCAAACTACAAGGAATAAAATCCATTGTTAAGCAGCCACATGTCATCCAACCAACCTGAGACCAAATTCTGAGCACTTTAGTAAGATGTTTTCACTGTGGAGACAGACCAGGGAACAAATGCAATAAGAAAAGCTGAAATATTATAATTACGCATAAACTGTACTGTTATTGCTCCTAGCTCTTTTCTTTGTTCTGTGTTCATTGTTTTAATTTTACAAAAGCATTACCATGTTCTTCCTTAATCTCACCTTTGTTTACACACACCGCCAGTGAGCATCTCACTAATTAGATTTCTAATTTTTGTAAGATCTGTCTGTGTCTCTTACTTTCTCTCCTTGCCTCATTATTTTCAAATGAAATGGCACCAACACTACCTTTAATAAAAATATTATTCCCAGATGCAGTCTTAACAAGTCCTACTCCAATACCTTCATGAGATTTATCTTTGAGCAAAAACATAATGGTGGCAATTTAAGACTCAGAACACTAACTGTGCTTGGAATTCCTTCCAATCCAAGTACAGTTGGCTGAGAATTGATTTTCCATTGCAATGTGGTGTTGGCATGTGTGCGCTGTCTAGAGTAGGCTGCCTGCCAGCCTCACCACTGCCATGCAGGAATAACAACATAATATTATATAGACTTACTAGTTTATTTCTTTGCAAGCTACCACAAAAGGAACTCAAACTTTTTCTTGACTAGGAGCAATATTGCTATTTGATTGACATTCCTTCCAAGGGAAGCTGAATCATTACAAATTCCTGACTCTGAAATAGAATTGTAATTGACACCATATTGCAAAATCTCTGCTAGAGACACACTTTTGCAGTCTGATCTAGGTTCTCCACAATGATTTCTAGGGCAGGGATGATGCATTTGCTACCTGGTCATAAATCCCAGTCTGACATACCTTGATTTTTATTTTAAAACAAACACTGAAGTTCTGTGCTTGATACTAGTGACCACGTTTCCCCAATATCATCTTCTCATGGGTTATACACAGGGTGGTTGCTGATCCATAGTAACAATGTCAGAAGCACTTTAAGCAGGAAAAAGGTAGGAATTTCACTTTAAGACAAAGATTTATATTCCTTTCAGTTACCAGGCACCCACCTACAACTAAAGTTCTGCTTTTGTGCTATTAGAAGTGTTGGATGTACAGTGAACAGGATCAGAAAATCCACTGGGGCTAAAGGAGACCGATGAGCTTCCTGCATTCATTTCAGCTCCAAACTGCTTCCCAAGATGGCTGTACCAGTACAAAAAAGGGAGTGGGAAGAAACCGAGGGAAAAAGATGGTTTGGTTCTTTTGATAGCGTGCCAGCATAAAACACTCATAAAGCTGCTACCTAAGGGTCGTTCTGAAGTTTGTGCTACCCAGTGAGGCTGTGGTTCTACAGACATTTTTCATTTCATAATAATTCTCACTGCACCATCACATCTTATAATCCCCTTGGTACAAGTAAAAGTATTGGGGCATGTACGTAAAGGAGCACTTTCAGGGGTAAGAAAGTGAATATGTAACATACTTCATGACTTCTGGTGTACATTTGAATTTGAGGGGCATAACTCAGATCCCAGTCTATAAGGAAATTTTTTGGATTTTCTTGTTCTTTTATTTCTTGACTCAAAGTTTTCCTTTCAATACAGTACTGAAGAATAGATCTAGAGAATTAAAAATAAAGAGAGAAGGGGAGAGCAGGAGAGTGCAGAAAGCTCTATGGATTTTGAGTATCAAAGTCCAAATCTGTAATTCTGAGAACTCCCATTCAGTCCCCATCTAATCTTGGACATGGTGTGAAGCAATTCTTTGTCTCTTCTGAACTTTTGAATTCATTTAATCACAGAATTATTTGGTTTGGAAGGGATCTCAAAGATCATCTAGCTCCAACCCCCCTGCCATGGGGGGGCAACTAGACCGTGTTGCTCCAAGCCCCATCCAACCTGGCCTTGAAGACCGCCAGGAATGGATCATTCACAGCTTCTCTGGGCAACCTGTGCCAGTGCCTCACCATCATCACAGTGAAGAATTTTTTCCTAACATCTAACCTAAATCTAGTCTCTTTCAGTTTGAACCCATTACTCCTTATCCTATCACTACAGTTCCTGATGAAGAGTCCCTCTCCAGCTTCCCTGTAGCCCTTTCACATACTGGAAAGTTACTATTTCTCTATGTAACCTTCTCTTCTCCAGTCTGAAGAGTCCCAACTTTCTCAGCCTGTCCTCATACGGGAGGAGCTCCAGTCCTCTTATCAACTTTGTGGCCTCCTCTGAGCTTGCTCCAACAGGTCCATGTCCTTGTTATGTTGGAGGCACCAGAGCTGGATGCAGCACTGCAGGTGGGGTCTCACCAGGGCAGAGCAGAGGGGCAGAATCCCTTCCCTCTCCAGCTGCCCAGAGTGCTTTGGATGCAGCCCAGGACACGTTTTGGCTTTCTGGGCTGTGAGTGCACATTGCTGGCTCATGTTGAGTTTTGCATTAACAAATTCAACTTTTCCTGACATTGTATCCTTGCTCAGCCCAGAACTGCCAACTATGATAATGCTGACAAATCTGAAAATGCAGCCTCCCAGAGAAGACAGAGAAAATCCTCTACCTAAATTGCTCAAGGATTTGCAGACTTTCTCGGGGCCTAACAGGACTCTATACATTAAAGAAAAATGCAGCTTGGTATCATTCTCAGGACTCCATTCTATTTTGCATGCGTAGGCTTGGGAAGTGATTCTATGAACTGTAGGCAGGTACAATACAAAGCAGAGAAACTGAAGCCCACTCCTCTTCCCCACTGAGCTCTCATATCATTTAAATGCCCTAACCACTGGGCAATGATACAGTCACAGTCTTTCTTGTCCTCTCTTTTGATCCCGTGTTTCCCTGAGAGTGATCAAAGACTAACTATACATTATTCTTTCCTGGAGTTACAGAACTACCTTGGGAGGAAGAAAGTGAATTCATGTCCTGACCTCCTATATAAGTGCTCTAAAAAAAAAACTACTGCATAATGAGAAAGGGCTTTGAGGACTGGTTTTAAAAGAAGAAATTAAGTCTTTCATAGACCTTAAAAAAAAGGTACTGATCTTCACCACCTTAAATAAAGAGAGTTTAAGGCATATATATGGTCAGAAACATTTAAGTGCATCCATGGTGGTATCATCTACATGCAGCTGTAATTTGAACCATTTTAAGGGATTCCTTGAACAAGGGTTCATGCTATCCTCGACTTCCTTTTGACAAAACAAACTTTCCCCATGTCCACTTGCAGTTGCGGGCTGAAAGAAATTAGGAGTTCACTATGGGTGTTGAGGGGTGATACTCTACTGCCTAACTCACCACCTAACTGGTCTTTCCGTGCCCATAATGACTCATGAGTTGTAGGTGACAAGTAAATCCCAGCTATTAGAACTTCACTCTTTGTTGCAGTGGTCTTGACTCTATCAGCTTCCTTGGGGTCCACGCTGGAACCGTAGGATTTGGTAGCTATGTGTGTGGTTTTCTATATCTTTTCTGTCTTTCTCTCTTTCTTTTTCTTCTCCTAATTCTATTTACATGGAATATTTTGTGTAACTTAACATCTTATGGGTTTAAAAGTTTCCAGATTAAATGGGCTAAGTTAATGCTAAGTTAAGTGGTTTATGTTGAATTGTATGTTGTATTTAATCCTTTGCCAAAGCTCCTTTTTTTTTTGCCAGTAAAAAAAAATTTTGTGTATTTTGGACCTCTTGAGCGTATCTGGTTGTATCTCCCCTGTACACTGAACTAGAGTAAATGAACCTTGGTTTGCCCCCTTACATTTAAATGTTCTGGGGTGTTACAGGTTACAAAATTAATCACGATTTTCCTAATTTCAATAATTAGAGTTTACAGAATCACAGAATCATTTAGGTTGGAAAAGACCTCCAAGGTCATCAAGTCCAACCTTTGGCTGAACACCACCATATCAACTAGACCATGGAGCTGAGTACCACATCCAGTCTTTTCTTGAACACCTCCAGGGACAGGGACCCCACCACCTCTCTAGGCAGCCCATTCCGATGCTTAAGAACCCTTTCTGTGAAGAACTTCTTTCTGATTGTTCAACATGAACCTGCCCTGATGCAGCTTGAGGCCATGTCCTCTTGTCCTGCCTGGGAGAAGAGGCCAACTCCGACTTGGCTACAACCTCCTTTCAGGGAGTTGTAGAGAGCGATAAGGTCCCCCCTGAGCCTCCTTTTCTCCAGGCTAAACACCCCCAGTTTAAACTAGTTTAAGTAGTTGTTTATTTTCAAAGATACTTCAAAAATTCCCATCACAGAAACTATTGAAAAGAGGATCAAGGTAAAAAATACCCTTTTTTTAGTAGTTTGCACACAAATAATATATTGTGTCCTCTTTCGGCTTAAACAGCATGCTGCCAAATAACATCCTCATAGCTTTGCTAACATCATTTGAAGGTATTGCTGCAGTAAGATATTAAAGTACTATTTAAATGGAAGTTGTTAAATAAAAACAGTCTTGCCTGGATTCTGTTACATTTAAGAGACAGGAAAACAAATCAATGTTGCTGAATGGAAAAGGATGAGATCAATATGGGGAGAAAGTACATTTTCAAGGCATTAAAAATCTAAAAAGTTAAAACAAAAGTTTTAAAACTCTGAACAATTACCTGGCTGCATCCTTTTAAATCAAAGCTCATGGCATTTATAGAATGCTAGACGTCAGATAATACTGTGCATCCAAGAGCTTAGCAGTGCAGTTTTCTGATAATGTACCTCTGAAGGCCTAGACCTCAGAAAGAGCTTTGCAATCATCAGCCATGATTTATGGAAGCAGTAATTCTCCTTCTCCCTATATTTCATGTCATTAAAAAGAAAGATTGGTCTGTCCGTTGAAATTCTCTTTCTTCAGGTAGAGCTAAAAAGAACAGTAAAAACTATAGGCGAACCCCACTGCAGCCAAGTGATTTTCCAAAGATTAGCTACATAGGTACTGAATAAAAGCCTGAGTTATCCTGGGTGTTATTCACAGCTCTTTCCCTTATTTTTCTGTGCAAGCTTCCAAAAGATACATCCAGCAATGCCGGGATGCATTGGAGCTGGGAGGAGGAAAACATGCCAAAGCTCTAAAAAGGTTTAAAAAACAGAGTTTGGTTATTGGTATATAGCCCTAGTTTCCATATTAGTATAGATATGGACCCCACATAAAACGAATCATAGAATACCCGGTTGAAAGGAACATCGAAGGTAATCTGGTCCAACCTTTCTTGGCAAAAAAATGGAACTGCTTGGGTGCAGAAGTAATTTTTCTTCCTTGTAAAGAGAAACATAAATCATGGTTTCAGGATCCTCTGAAGTCTATTTTGGATGCACACATATAATTTTGTCTTCCTCTCAGTAAGGGTAGTCACAGCACTAAAAGCAATTGCAAAGCTTAGGAGAGCTTGAGAGAAAATAGATGTGGTAACATTTACAGCAGAAATTCATTCCCTGGTTTGCCAACACCAGACAGTCCTTTTCCAGGCATCTCCATAAGTGTGTGAAAGTACCTTTCTATAACCATTCAAATTTAGGATGCCAGTGAGGTTATGTTGTGCTCTCTTCAGAAGTTCTGTGCCACTTGGCTTGAGGCAAAAATGTCACATTTAAGCCTTTTTTATCCCTCCCATCTCATATGTAAATCAGACCTGATTTTTATTGCAGATGTGTGCAGCAGTTGTACATGTGCTTTGTTTCCTCCACCTCTTTCCACAGGCATGGTCAGCAGCTCAGCAGCACAAGAGAAAGCTCTGAGAGAGGAGGGAACAGTCCTCCGGCTCTCAGAGCCATTTCCCAGGGATGCCAGTGGAAAATCAGGGACTGGTTTTGCTGGGCTCAGAGTATACTCTGACAGTTTAACCTGGAAGTGAGCTAGTGAATGATTTTGGTGTGTATAAGTAGGTACAACTGACAGTCACAGGCATACCAGAAAAGGGCAGTGCAAGAAGAGCACATCATGGTCCTGTGTGTGGAGACTCATTTTACATCTCTTTACCTCTGTCATATCTCTCTGCTACAAGGCTATTTTCCTTGAATCTCTCTCATGGTTTAGGGATGCTACTCCCCAGTTTAGTGCTCCCATTGAGACTCTCCAAACCACACTGCCATCTGCTCCCCCTCCCATTCTCCCCCTTTCCAGCAGGCTGGAAAGGAGAATTGGAGGCACAAAATGTGAAGATCATGAGGTGAGATAAGAACTATTTACTGGAACCAGCAATGAGATACGAAAATTAGTAGTGACAGCAACAATATTAATAATCAAAATGTACAAAAGAGACAGTGATTCATACGCAAAATGCTCACCGTGATGCCCGATCCAAACTCAAGCCACACACCCCAGAGAGCTCCCTCTGGCTTGGAACCAGCACTACCCAAGAACTCCCTCTGGCTCAGATCTAGCACCATCCCACCACTCCCTGTGCCATGCTCCCTCTCCTTCTCCTCAGATGTGACTCCCTTCCTCCCACCCCAGAGACAATGTGAGGTGGTACAGAATAACTTCGGGGTCCTGGCCATGCCCCTCTTCTGGCTACTGCAAAAATTAGCGCCGTCCTGGCCGCAACCAGGACAACGTCCTATAAAAATGATGTGATTTTACTGACCAATTTATATCATTATATACTGGCTTTAAAGGATTTTTCTACTGTCTAATGCACAGCTACCCTTAATTTCTCTCTCATGCATTGGCTTCTGACTTCAAGTTAGCAAACTATAGCTACCATTCTCATTCAAATAGCTTAGTTATCTAAGTGAACATTAGGTTGGTGAGACAGGTGTTTCACTGGTGCTGTTAGCCTTAGCCATTCATTTTTCATTTATTGTTGAGCCTTTATGAATTTTATGTCCTTACTGCTGTTTTTCTTAGTCATAAAAAAAGAAGAAATATTTAATAACTGCCAACTAATTTCCAGATCAGAACAGGTTTCTTGCTAAAGCACACTGTAGATTTGTGAATGGAAGTAGGTTTAACATTTTAGAAGCTGTGGACATGAACTACACCAACAGTATTTAAAATGAAACAAAATCATCCATTTGTTCTTATACTGCTTTGTCTGCAAAGTCATTCAAATTTTACAGGACATTTATTCAAAACTTTCCAATGTACAGGGAAGAAAGAAAAAAGGCAGACTGTCTGGACTGCACTGAGAGGCTGTTCTTATTAGGTTTCAACAGAAGTAGAAAGCTGCTGCTTTAGCAATAAGGACAAAAGACAACTGATATTACAGACATCATTGAGCAATATACAACTGATAGAGGGAAGGTTCTTGGAGTTCCTTGCTAGCCACAGTCTGAAGGAGCACTTCATTCTTCTTTCTTAACTACTCTTGTGTCAACCAGAACACTTTATACAAAGAAAACAAATTCTGGTTTCCGTGAATGTCTTTTGACTATGCTCCAGAGCCAGCAGAGAAGGGCGACCTAGTTACAGTTTGGTGAGTCCCACTGCAAACCTTGCAACCAAGAGCTATGTAGGCATTAGCTGCTTGGAAACACCTGCTGGAGAACTCATACAAATGTGAATTACCAGACAGATAGGCACAACACTTGCTTAAATGGCAGAGTTGTGCATTCGCCTTCAAAGTCATTTAGATCTGAAGACAATAGTATTTTCACCAGAAGCTAACCAGAGAACTTCTGCCAAGTAACACTTAAGCAGTTTCACAGAACAATTGAAAACCTGAGGCAGTACTTTGGAGCATGTAAAAGAGAATTGTTTTTATTTTAAAGGGTTTCAAATCGTGCTAATATGGTTTATACATTATTTAAAGACTGCTTAAAAAGTAATACGGTCTCAAACCTCCAGTCCCACCACTTTTTTTGTTTTTTCATAAATTGGTGGTAGAAAGCATCCTAAAAACTTTTTAAACCATACAGTTAAAAATACTAAAATATTGTTTCAATATCTAGTGAATGTCTCCTTTGCTTTCATTCATTCATTTTATTCATTGTCCACATTTCTACCAAGTCTGCACTTGCTATCACAAGAGTCAGTGGCAAGTAAGAAGGGGACAAACTCAGCTTTCAGAAATCTCAGAGCCAGCCAGCAGATGGGTTCTCAAATATTTCCTTGCACAAATGATCCAGAAGAAACTGATTCTTCGCCTTTCCCATTTAAGTTTCCCATCCCTGTACACCTGTTCCCTGTCACATTTGCTCTCCATCATCGGCTATCGTGTGAAAGGAATACCATACAGCGCGCTTCCTGCGATCAAATGGGAGCTTTCTACATGCAGCCACTAGTTAATGTGCTAGGGACCCTGCACCAGGATTCAACAGCCCATAGGGTGCAAAGACAGACAGAAATAGTCTTGCATATTTCCTTCTGTAAGGTAATTCACTCAGCACCAATTGCAGAGGCAGCTGGGCCTAAGTACCACTGTTTCCCACTCAGCAGGAGCCAGCTCCTCCCTCTCATAGAGTTTGCATAGACTGAGGACCTTGTGAGATCCAGCCTTTCACAGGTCTTGGATCATGCCAAACTCACAGAACATCACTTCTCTTTCCTCACAGTTAAAGTAGTACAAACCAGGAAAAACAGAGCCAGCAGTTCTTAGCCTGCTGATAATAGTGAAGGGCATGGTACAGGGATGGAGAAAAGGTACTATAAAAGCCATCCCACAATGGATGTTCTGGATGGGTGGTCAGTGTTTCTGCACCAAATACTGCCCGTCATGTCTCTGAGATGAAAAACCACTCATTTCAGCTAAAAGCACAGATTCTGTTTTCTGAGACATTGACAAATAATTTTGTTGGATATTGACTATTTCGCAGTCTCTGTAGAAGTCTGCCAGTTTTATAGCACCTTTCTATCTTAGGAATCTTACAGTAACATCATATTGTTTTGAAAAGGTTAAATATACATTAATAAATGTGTGTCTTTTTGCTCAGAGACAAGTTTGATTCCCATAGAAATCAGGTTTTCTATCTTCAGTTTATAAATAGCAGCCAGGACTGACAGGACCAAATTTCTAAATACATAATGATAAACTAAAAGAAATACAATAATGGTTTAAAAACAATAACTACCAGGGAGGTTTTCCATTAAGTGAGAGGCAAGGTATGGGTCCTACTAATTCTGTCTACTATTGGCTTCAAGAGATACAAGATTTTATTGGCCTAACATTTGATGCAGTGCTGTAACAAGAGCAAGATAATAAAACCTACAGATGAGAAAGAGCTTAAAGAAACAGAAAACAGAAATGAAAAGAAGCCTTGTGTCCTTTATTCAATCTGGCAACTGTATATTTAAGTTCATTTTACAGCTACTTCTCTTTACACTGAGTAGAGAGTCCGTTTACAATGCATATCATAAAGTTAATGAAGTTCTATACTGAAACATGGGCACACATGAAACTTCCTGTGATTCTGTTTCCTTAATGCACTGTGCCTCAAGAGTATGGACAGAGAAAGTTTTAGTGCTTAATCTTAACCAAAATCAGCTGGGCTATTCCAAAACAGGAGAGCTAAACTTTTCAGAAAAGATAGATGCCCAAAGAGCCTTCAGAACATCATCAGCTGAAAATTTGTGAGAACTATCATTCACTCAGCTATGGAAAGCCAAGACAGACTGGAATCGAAGCAGCATTTCTAAAGTCCTCTTAAAATGTTTATACTGAAGACTGTTATAAATATTTTATTGGAAGAATAGATAGAAATTCCAACTGTTCCTTGAAAAGCTGTTGTGCCGAATTTAGAGGTTCAATTCAACCACTAAAGTGTCAAATGGAGAGATTTTAGTTCTGCTTTTATTGGAAATCCAAATGCAAGTTTAAACTGTGGAGCCCCTTCTGATGCCTCTATAATAGCAGCATTTTGGAGCTGGACTCAGATGGTTTATTCCACTCATCAAACTGACACAGAAAAGAAGAGATTTAGTCTTGGAATAAAACAGTAATTTTTCCAGACAAAAAGATTGCTGAGAAGATTCAGTTTTATTAAAGATACAGAAGAGGGCAGCTGTTGTCTTTGATTATATTTACAAAGTATGAATCGGTTTTAACTTACAAAGATAGCAAACCAGAATAAATTTATGCTCACAGTGTGGGGACATATGCAGATGGTAAGGATGATCACAGCCCCTCATTTCAATTATAATTTTAGCATGTTCCTGCTGCAAATATCTCTCAGGCTTAAGGAAACAACCACAGACTATTATTAAAAACTTTACCAATAATGGCAGAAAAGAACCCAAGATGAAAATAAGAGGTTTTGTAAAGAATTAAATTGAATGAGGAATCAAGGGCTCCATACCTGAATTCACTCTATTTGCTAAATCACAGTCTGACAGTGAAATTGCTGTGTAGTTAAGCTTTGAATATGTGCAACACAAAGAAAGATTTTATCCCTTATAGTGACACATAAATATGTTGGTACTTAGGTCACGGCACCCAGACAGAGCATTCCAAGCCAATGTGTGTATTAGTCAAGAGATCACTTTTGCAGATGCAGAAATGAGGACACTAAACTGAACTATACATTTGGTTTAAGGCCATAGAGAATAAACACCATTAAATTTACCACAAATATGGAAAAAAATTACTTCTCTTCAGCATTAAGAGATGCATACAGATTGTTGAAATATTCTAAGGATTTCTTGTTAAGTTGTTTATCCAGTTACTTTAAATGGTGCAGTAATTTTTAACATCTGCTATCCCAGAAGAAAATGTACAAATAACAAACCAATGTTATTTACAAATCATCTGTGACTTCAGAAAAAGGATTAATACAATAGAAGAGGAAATTAGGGAGTGTTTTATATTGCACAAATAGTGAGCAGTTCAAATTTGCAGGAATAAGAAAACACAGGTAAACACAGAATAAGTCTGACTTTCTGAACATATTCTGCAGGGTATGGACTTACATAATAGGAGAAAATTATATCTGGCTACTTTTCTTTTCACTGTCTAGTTGAATATTTATACTCTAGAGACCATCACAAGAAACTCTATAAAAGTCTATTAATTTCATCACAAATTTGCAGTACTCTGGTGAAGCCAAATACTGTGAAGAAGAAAGCAGCAATCCCTGGACAGAACTGTAACATGATACATAAAAAAATAATTTATCTATGGAGTAGTAAATTCAGCCATCTGGTTGCAAACTGATTTGCAAGAAACACAATATCTAGTCCTGTCTGTCCCTAAGAAGAAACAATGGCTTTTTGAGAAAATATCTGGAATGAAAAGGCTGACTCTGTGAGTATGTCTGAATAATTCTATTCCCCTTGTGGTAAATTGTATAGCAAGACTGTATAAAAAAATCACACACTTGCAGCATGTATTTCCACTATACATGTAATGCTTTCATTTGCCTTATATGGTCAGTTACCACTGAATATTGTACTAAGACTTGCATGCTGTCATCACACTCAGGATTACTTTTGCAGTGGTAGCATTCCAAGAGATGTCATACAGATCATGGAAGTTTTATGTTTGCCTATATTATTACTGACCAGTTTTAAAAAAATGTATATGTGGAAATATCTGTAAGTTGCTTGGTCTCTCTGGTCTCCAATCTAATCCGAAGAAGCCAAATTTAAGTCAAAGTAATTAGCTTTAACACTATAACCTGTTATAATACTACAACCGGCTCAGCCAGCTGGACAGTCCTTTGTCTCCCTCCCTGGATGCGAGAGGTATGCTCAGAAAGCCTGTCAAACTCACACACCATGAAGAACACCAAGGGTTCACCAGGTTTGGGTTATTTTGGATCAATTTATTACCCTTGTCAGACCCTGAAACTCATCATCACTGGTCCTGACGTCTTCTCTGGGGAGAGCAGCCAGAGGCTGCCATTCAGAAAGCAGCAATTTCCTCCTTCCTCTCCACATGGATTTATTTTGGCAGCTATCTGTAAGCTCTACATACCAGGAAGTATAACCTGATCATTCCAGAAGAAGATTTCATTCCACCACCAACTTCTGTTTCAATCTACCCAGGTGTCATTCTTATACACATTTTCTGTGCAGGGCATACCAATATTTCAAGTTTAGATTTCTGCTGTCATCCGTCTCTCTTGGGAAAATTATGAAAGGTGCTCCTACCAATATTGTATTAAGATTATGCATACATAGCTTAATTGTTTCTGAGGCAGCTAATTTCTCTTTGCTACTGCATAGGTCAATTAAGGAAAGACAGTCTCACAGAAAAATAACTTCATCATAAATTTATATTAAAGCAGAGTCTGTATGGCTTTCACAAGTGGTTAAAATCAGACTAATTAACAATATTCCATCATAGCTCAGTAACTAAAATCAAATGTAAGCTCAGTACCACCATTAAGTGCCAAAGGCCAGATAAGGTGATATTTATGTGAAAAATCGGGAACATCAGGGGATATAGCTTGAGTGCTGTTGATGGCAAAAAAGAATCTTGAAGCATCTGGTTTGGAGTCACCACTGTGTAGCTGCAAGATTTGTCAGACATTCTCGAGTGTGAAGTTGTTCATAGGCCAATTAAACTACAGCCCTCAGGGACAAATGTGAGGAATCAGGGAATTTTTTTTTTTTTTTCTGATGTACTTCTCATAACAAGGTGCTGTGACATACCACTGTACAGGGACTGAACATTTATACCAGCATAGCAATACACTAAGTAAACCAATTACGAAGTTTAGAAAATAAGGAGAGTGTCAAACCACATCGGCTTTTTGCCTTCAGGAGAACATCTAAGAAAATCTTCTGTTTATATATATTTGAATAATCGTATTTTAAGTCAGGAGGCTATAAAATTTTGCATTTCATCTTATATTTAATTAGATTGCTGAAGCGAGGTATTTTGTACCCTATATTGATAGGTTAAGAATTATTTAGGTGCATGGTTCAAAACACTTAAATTATTCTAAGAGTAATCAAAATACATCCATTTGTATTAAATCATTTCCACTCTCTCATTCTTCTACATTTTATATAACTGTATTCATTATTAATAACCATAATTTATTTTCTGATGCAGCCAAGACATAAGAAAATATATCTATAGATTCATTCCTTAAATAAAATTAGGACATTACTCTTATCCATTTCAGGTAATCAAAAAGATGATTTTAGCCTCTCCCTTTAATGAAGAGAAGTATATTGCAGAAATCAATATATCACTGGTGCAAAGCCAGGAAAAACACAAACTATATAGCTTTTAGAAACATTACACAAATTTCATTCCAGCAACACTACAGCCTATCAAGTTAGCAAGAAACAGCCATTGAATCCAAATATTTTTTTTTTTGTAATTCAAGGCTATGTAATCAAAACAACTGCCAAAATGCAATGGGCTTAAAAGTGCAACTGCTTTGTAAAGTGTAAGATTCTCATCAACTTCAGAGAAGAGCCGTAATCAAGATTTAAATGTTCTAATTTATATAATGCACTGACTTATTATGTGTAATAGTTCATGCACAGCATACAACATATGAAATAGCATAGAAAAAGCAAGTTCTCAGATAGTTATCTTGCAGTCAAATCATATATTGGCTATTTCTTTGAATTGTCCTCTTCCAAACATGTCCTGTATTTACCCCATACGGTTCAGCATGGCTGAGCTGACCAAAGACATTTCATGGGGTGTTCTTCATATGTTTACCAGCTATAGGGATCTTATACAAACAAAAAAAATAAAACAAGAAAACACACACACACAAAACACACCAAAATCAACAAAATCCAACACTTTTTTATTTGGCAGTATTCCGCAGAAAACCACAGCACAATGATTTCAATTCTCCTCATAATAAGTCACAAATGAATTCCATGGAAACTAGGACAGATGCAGAAGAATGAGAAAGAATACCATTTCAGAGTAACCCATGGTGGCTAACAAATTTACAGATGAAACCAAATTGGGGGGAAATGTTGATCTGCTGGAGGGTAGGAGGGCTCTGCAGAGGGACCTGGACAGGCTGGATAGATGGCCCGAATCCAATGATATGAGGTCTAACAAGTCCAAGTGCTGGGTCCTGCAGAGGGACCTGGACAGGCTGGATAGATGGCCCAAATCCAATGATATGGGGTTTAACAAGTCCAAGTGCCGGGTCCTGCACTTTGGAAACAACAACCCCTGCAGCGCTGGGGACAGAGTGGCCGGACAGTGGCCAGGCAGAGAGGGACCTGGGGGTGCTGATTGACAGCAGCTGAACACGAGCCAGCATGTGCCAGGTGGCCAAGAAGGCCAATGGCATCCTGGCCTGGATCAGGAACAGTGTGGCCAGCAAGACCAGGGAAGTGATTCTTCCCCTGTACTCGGCACTGGTGAGGCCGCACCTTGAGCGCTGTGTCCAGTTCTGGGCCCCCAAGTTTAGGAAGGATGTTGAGGTGCTGGAGCTTGTCCAGAGAAGGGCAGTGGAGCTGGTGAAGGGTCTGGAGCACAAGTCCTGTGAGGAGCGGCTGAGGGAGCCGGGGGTGTTTAGCCTGGGGAAGAGGAGGCTCAGGAGAGACCTCATCACTCTCTACAAGTGCCTGAAAGGAGTTCGTAGCCAGGTGGGGGTCGGTCTCTTCTCTCAGGCAACAAGTGACAGGATGAGAGGACAAAGTCTTAAGCTGCACCAGTGGAGGTTTAGGCCGGACATTGTGAAGAATTTCTTCACAGAAAGGGTGTTTGGGTATTGGAATGGGCTGCCCAGGGAGGTGGTGGAGCCCCCGTCCCTGGAGGTGTTAGAGGAAAGACTGGATGTGGCATTGAGTGTCACGGACTAGTTGACAGGTGGTATTAGGTCACAGGTTGGACTCGAACTCAAAGGTCTTTTCCAGCATAGTTGATTCTGTGATTCTGTATTCCTTTACTTTAAACTTGGAAGAAAACACAAATGCTTTGTTTTACCATTTTTTATGCTTGCGAAGTAGAATATTTTTTATTGGAAATTAAATCTAAATCTCCTTATTAATCACACTCAAAGTTGTGTTCTGTTTGTTTGGTTTTGTAGGGTTTATTTTATTTTATTTTCAGTAAGTATGAAAGATTCCATATCAAAACATATCTCTCAGACTAAAGATTATTCTCTAGGATTTACTCAGATTTGAAACTGGTATCTCTTCAGCCAAAACAATGTATTTCATCAAGAACTACATGCTTTTGCTGTCAAAAAAAACCCAAACCAAACCAATCAGCTTTCACTAACTTGAAGCAATTAAGCCCTACAATGGTTGGATTCCTGTGACCCTTCTGAACTACTAGCACCAGTAAAAATAACTTTTGATCTAAGCATTAATTTATCAGGGGAGAAACGTGCAAGAATTCAAGAATAATAAAATTGAAATGTAGTAACTCTTAAGATCCAAAGAAAAATGTGATGCACACTAGACATCATAACCAGGCTTATCATCCTTCCCCCTAAGAACTCAGAGGATCATGGACTCTACTGTTCTTCACACTACCTGAAACTAAAGCTACTCTTGCAGATTGTCATCTGTAGTGCTCTCACACTACCACAAAATTTCTAACACTGTCTTCCATGTTCTCTGCTATGGAAGTGTCTGGGAGAGCTTGTGATTTCAAATGTCTGTCTTAGCTATTATGGTTACTTCCCTGTGCAAGCATTATAAATTTAACATCACTGTGGTGTCCTTGGCTTTCACTCCATATGTGTTTCTTAGCACTGATTTTTGTCCTAACAGAGCACTCTTAAAAAATAATGTACTCCCAAGCCTGTGACAAAGGGTTTCTAAATGTGATTCTGTGACCTTCTGTGTTAGCTGTGATTTGAAATGGCATCTCCCTTTTCTTCCATCATGGCAAACCTTCACTCTTGCATTAGTCTTGTCTTGGTTCATCTGCAAGTTATAAATACAGCAGCTTCTACACTTACTCTAAAGTATTTAAACTGAAGATAATCAGTACTTTAAATATTAGTGTATCTAATAAAAAATGCAATAATGGCTTGACATTAAACAGCAAAATCTACAAAGCTTTTAGGGGGTTTCCTCACCTTTCTTCTGTAATTTTTGTCCTATTATCCACTATTTCATTCGTCTTCACTTTACTGGTAATTATCACATAGAATTGCAATAGTTTAGACCTGAGAGAGATTGATTTTTACATAATTCTTGAAAATATTAATAATATAATATGTTTTTGTGCTATTTGATTGGGAGAGTAGGGGAAAACTTCAAAGAGCTCTAACTCCCTTAGGGTTTACATACTTTAAAATAACAGTATATCTGTATTGCCAAGAGGCAGAAGAAAAAAAAAAACAACAGACCTTCAAATTAATATTACATTGTCAGCAGGTTTTTACAGGCTATTTTCAGGGCTGTGTGCTGACTCCCTGGCTTAATGAACAGTTTGATTTAAAGCTTAAAATTATTAAGTGTTCCTACCAGAGTCATAAATAATGCAGTGTATAATATTCCTATCAAATATATAAAACTACATTTGTCTTCCATTAACAACACACTTTTTAAGTAGCCTGACCTCTTCAGATATATAAGAACATGCAATTAGTGCAATTTGTCACAGGTCCTTTACATTTTAATAAGATGTAATTAGTTGTCTGTTTAGTCTAATTAACTTTGAAACCCTGACAGTTCTTGCTCTCTGGTATAAAGCACAGCTCCTTATTTGAATTGCTAATACTGGACAGAGTGCCTCCATACAACAAGAAATTTAAATCTGTATACCTTTGCAGACTAGGAGGCACTGAGATAACCTGCCAATATTTGTATTAACTTTTCCAAAGCCTTTTTCATCAGTCTGTGACTATATATGGGAGTCATTAAAATGGGGGAGTCAATGTGGGAGCGTTTGGGAAACAGATGGAGTCGTTGTACAGTACTATTGGAATTCTATTAATGATCACACAACTGAATAATTCTGGTTTGGTAATACTTCTCATATTTCAGACATGATTAAACAAATGAGTTACAGACTCAGGCCAATGGAGATGTAAATCTTTTGTGTTCTTTGAAGTTAACCTGCAGCTCATGAAGTATACAGTGAGGTATTAAACAGATGACCTTGAAAACATGACATTTTAGTGGTCACAGAAAGGTATCAGCTGCATGGAAGCAACACTGAACATTGAGTTATAATCTCTAGAACAGTTAAAAGATGTTAAAAGTTCTGAAACTCAGATTTCAAGATTTGTTTTTCAGCTGTATGAGATGATAGTATATCCTGATTTTAATGCAAATTATTACTTTAAAATATGACAGATTTATTTTATATTCTCCTCAGGATGATTTTAAGTACTCAGAGGACTGAATTTGCAGATAAATGACACAAATTAACTGAATAGTAAATAAACTGCAGATTTGTCATTCTGTACTCTCCTGAATAAAATAATTCTGTGAAAATATGCTGTGAAACTTAATGATCTTCAGAATTGTAGAAACAGGAGAATGTAGGAATCTGTACAGAAAAAAAAAAAACAGCATGCAGAGAACAGAAACTATTCAATTTAAGTGTTGATTTATGTTCAAATAGAGCATATATAATACATTCAATGGAAGGTTTTGCAAGTTGAAATAATATATATTTTTTTTAATCCTGAAAAGAGGAATAGTTTCACAGTCTCAGGTTCTGTGCATGACTCTCCCAGAATGCCAAGTAAGGGGATGTATAAATCTCGCCTGCTGTAACATATAGACACTGACAGGGACAGAATGAGCACCAAAGCAAATATGAAGCAGAAATGATTTTTTATTACTTTAGGTATTTCTAGCTGTCAGATAAAAATGAGAGCATTGCTAAAAATTTTACAGAGTGACAGCTATGCCTTATGGATAACATTCTACAGTTTGATGTATGAGGCAGAAAATGTGAAAAATATTGTGAAGCACCACCTTGACACAATGATGGAATGCCACAGGAAGCGTGCTAACTCCAGAAGTATGTAGTAGACCACTGTTAAATAAAGAAAGGAGACTTCAGGTCCTGCCAAAAAAAAAAAAAAAGAAAGAAAGAAAGAAAAAGAAACATCTAAACACTCTGTCTTTAGAAGAACAAAAGCTGCAAAACTTTTTAAACAGCTGCCCAAGTTCTGATGGTCTGGTTTGAACAGGATTACCCCTTGGAGTTTCAATAGGTACAGAGTGTTTTGCAAACATTTGTGTTACACCCTTTACAAAGCATCAGAGGGCACACCAATTCCAGCATCACAGATTTTTATTACAACAGACTACATCTTTTTTAAAAGCACTCAGATAAAGCACATGAAGGCTCAATAGGCAGTAGTTATGTGACTCAAGTAATTTAAAATAACTGTTATAGTCTCATGTATCAAAGTCTGCTCCAAGCCTGACTATAAACAGGGAAAAGCTGAAAATAAGTACCAAATTCACTGAACATGCATTTAAATGTACACTTAATATCACAAATACATACCATAAACTAGATGCATCTGTATGTTTCATACTTCAGTATTGTCTTGTGCTGTCCCCTTCAAGCCAGGTCCCCATGTGAACCCCAGCTTGTGCTTAAAACAAGTTTAGAGAGGATCAAATGGAATAAGGCCTACAAAATCTGACCCAAGCAGAAATAAATCAGCTTACTAAGTTCAGACAAAAAATGAAAGGCCAAATCACACAACAACAGATTTAGAAATACGTAAAATTTATTCTTAACTGATAGTAAGTGATAGATCTCTGCTGGGGAATAAGGGGATTAAATATTGCATACGTTGAAAGTGGGAAGCAATCTTTAATTTAGACATGAGGAAAACTTATTTTTTTAACCACAGCATTGCAGACACATCTAGAAACAAAGAATCATTTAGGTTGAAAAAGACCTCTAAGAACTAAGACCTCTAAGACCTGTGAGAGATGCTTTCAATACGTTTGTTTTAGAAGACCCTTCTGGCTCAACCTTTCAAAGAATTCTAATCATAGAAAGAAAAGTCATTCCTAATATGCAGCAACATTTGAGTGGAGGCAAGCTTATATCAATAGCAACTTAAGAGGTATTATTGAGTTTCATAGCCAATATTTTAAGTGAAATAATTTTTGTGCACCTATAAAGAAAAATCACAGCAAAAGTTCTTACATTAATATATCCTAAATTAATATGTGCCAGAGGAGAAAGTCCACCGAAGAAGTTTGGCCTTGTTGACAGTAGTTGACGTGCAGGTATGATTGATGTCTGCCTTTCCTCCAAGGATAAATGGAAAGCTGGCAAATGCCACATATACATAATGCCTTGAATTTTAAGCCAAATTGATTTGCAGACATCATACTTGACATTTCCCCCTCAATACTTCAAATTATTTCTTGGTGCATGTTGCATGTTTATATAATATGTTTTGCTGTACAGTCTGGTTTTATCATATCTCCTTTAGGCTTTGTCCAGGCAGCTGCGGTTATAAATAGGCCAAAAACACTGTTTGTAGCAGAGATGAAATAGAGATTACCCTTGTCAAAAAAAAAAGTTTTAAAAATAAAAAAAATGGCCAAGAAAAAGTGAGGCCTTTGTATTGAGTCATAAGCAGTACACTGAATTTTTACTCCACTTACTCTAAACTGCCACCCAGGTTACCGCTGCTTGTTTCTTTTAAGAGGTGCTAAAATAATAAAGGAGAACTTTGGCCTTTCTGATACGTGCTAGCAAGTTGAAATAACCATGGAAAGCATTTCAAAGGTCTCACTGGCATACGGATGGTCCTGCTGGAGTTCGGGGAAGACACAAGCTGTGTGACCTCAGGAGCACAGATCCGGTCTCAGGACATGAGAGCTGCCAGTGGAGGTTTTACCCAGTGTCTCTTGTGATTCTGCTGTGCTGTTGATTCTGGTTTGTCATGTTCCATGCCTGTTACTAAACAAAATAACCTGATCTATGCTTCGGGGCTTCCTTCTCTTCCCATTTCTGTTTCATCAAAATAGAAAAAAAAAAAAAAAGAATAGCAGAGTTTATCAGCTTATGGGGTTTATATTTATTCCTGGGAGACATACACAAAGCCTAGGGCAACAACTGTGTGTGTGGTATTTTCTGTTACAGTCAGGACTCCAACTGCTGTTTCTGTGCTATTTCTGTGTCTGTGTCACAAGAAGTTGGTGAGCCAAGGTCTAGCTACGAGTGGAAAACGAGTAGCTGCAGCACACCTGGCAATCAGCAAACCAGCTCTTGTTTGCTTAAACACTTTTAAGCACAGCACATCGATTTTCACTCTGCCGTCTTCACACATAACTAAAATGGATAAAATCCTGAGCAAAGAAGATGGAACTCCAGATATTGATCCCCAGACTCATATTGACAAGTGCAAGTTAAAACATAAATATAACCAATCTGAGTTTCACCTCAAGTTAAACCCCTAGGCATGCTGCAAATATCTGAACCGTGAAAATTTGCCTACAGGCAAAACTGTTTGTTGGAACTGTAGCACTCCAGTTAGAAATAAAGGTGTGTCAGTGGTTGTAAACAGCTCAGCAGGCATTGAGCTATCTTTCAACTTCTCCATCAATTTTAAAAAAAAAAAAAAAAAAAAGGCAGCAAAAAAAACCCCAAAACATGATAAAAACCAAACCCCCAAAAATAAACAAAACCCACCAAAAACCCAAGAGCCAGTTATCTGGTATCCTATACACATCCTTCTTTTCAAAACATTCAAATATTAGGCTAGCATTTGCATTTTATTTGTCCCTAAAGAGTAAAGCACCAAACCATACTTGAGATGGATATGGGTTCTTCTTTCAACGTTTGGAGACTGAAGAACCAGTGCTTCACAAGTTTGCCATTTTAAGATCAAACTAACTTGCATCAACTTGTTTTATGGCAACCAAATGGATACAATCGTGCTGAAAACACGCTGAAACAAAACTGCTTTAAGCTGTTGTACTCTATCATTAGAGCCAGATCTAAGTCAACATTGAATGCTACTAACTTGTATATCCACGTTATCCAGAAAACACCTTGGCATGAGGATGACAAATAGTTTTAATTATTATCACCACCTTATTTCTCAGAAGGGGATGAAACCTTTAAATGTCGAACCTCTCACTAGGTACCTTCCATGTCTTGTTACCATACTTAGCTTTCCAAAAGCACAGAAAGGGAGCCTTGCTTAACATCAGAACTCAATAAGTAATTAGCACAAACTAGAAATCACAGAATAGCCTGTATTTAGATGGTGTAATAAAAGCAACAAATATCTGCATTCCAGTGCATGTCCATTGCATGCAACCACATCAAAGTTAATTCTGAGTGACTGTGTCAGCACCACTGCAAGGAGGTCTTTGCAACCCTCTGGTCATCACCAGCTTATAATTAATGTTTCCCATTTTTTTGTCTAGAACTCCTGCTTGTCTTGCAAACCAAAAGTACTAACCAAACCGTCTGTCAGATGTTCCTGGAAGCACCAGACAAAAGCACAACATACAGGAAAATTTGACTCTCCTGCTTTCTCTGCCACCACACTCCTGGCACATTCATGTTGGGACTCTTGAGCAAAAGGGAAAGAAAACACACATTCTTTTCAAAACATTCAAATTCAAACCATCAATAACATGAGAGTTGGCAAGACAAGAACTGCTGCTAAATGGGGTCATAGAATATAAATCAATCATCTCTGTGTTATAAAATTAAACCAGGTCAAACCAACATTGTCCCAAATTAACTTTATAACCCAGTCCAAAATTGCTTCTCAACATTGACTGATAGCTCGGTGTCTGAGAGCAATACTAATGCATGCTTTAGTTTACACCTCCCAAAACATAATAATTTAGACAATACACTCACAGGTGAGTCTTCACTTTTTATTTTTGTGAGACTTTGGTTTTTATTTTAACCCCTTCTGAAAATAAGCAAAATAGTATTTTTCTTTGATAGGAGCTATAAGTCGGTTATATGATAATATATTAGCTCATATATGGATGAATGCTTGGTCACCTTTCTGTCTCCCTAAAAGCATAACCATCACAGAAATAAAAAGTATCATTAAAAATATTTACCTGTGTTTCTCAGGAAAGTTTCAATGGATCAGAGATGGATGTCTTTGAACTCATTTTGAATTACACACATTGAGTTTTTTTATATATGGAACTCTTAATATTTGCTCTCTCTGGAAAAGGTTGGCTGATCAGCAATCCAATAGTCATTTCCTTGCCTTGAAACAAAACCTAAGGCATGTACTTAGTTACTATTTGTTCTTTACTTAGGCATACTTACTGACTTCAGTGGGCGCTTAACAGAGCAAGAACTGGAAATAAAAATGGATGAAGACATTAACATCTGTTCACCTGGAAAGAATATTTGGTTTTTTCTTGGCTTACTTTATATACCTGCTGCTGAATAAAACAGGCAATAGCATAGTTATTAACAGAATATTGCAAAATGAATAGTTTATACAATAGTTTATATAATAGTTTATAAAATCCTCTAGAGAGATTAAGGATAGGAGAGATACCTGATTTTTTCTGAACTAGACATTGAAGTTCTGTCATCAGGCAGTAAGAGTCTAGCAGGCCTTCAGCTGTGGGACTGCACAAATGCTTTTGACAACTCAAAAACCTCTTGGATACACTGCAGAGAGAAAGTCAGGAAAGTAGTATCTTTGAAATGAACTTCATGATACGTTGCTGAGTCTCCTGCTAAAACCACATCACAGCAGTAACTCATAAACATGCTTTGTTTTGTGTGAACTGAGTCCACAGCTTTTGCTCTCCTTCTTCCTTTCTTCCTGTAATACTAAACAGTAGAGGCTTTGGCTCTTTGCTTCTTGTACCACTTTTGGTTTTGATTCTCAGGAGAACACTTTGGACTTGTATTTTGCAGGGACATATGGTACAGATGTTCCATGCGTCCTTCTGGACTAAATGTCTATTTATATCAGTTGTCTGTTATGCTAAACGAGCAGACTAAATGACTTCTTGTCCTTATCAATCTGTGTTCTTTAGAAAAAAACTTTAGCTTCAACTGCTCCACACTGCTGGTTTCTACTCTGCACATTCCAATTTCTTTCTTCTCACTGTAACAGGTTGTTTCTGGAAAAGAGCAATAAAGGCAAAGCATAAGATGTATCACAGATGTCCTCCATAATATACTTCTCCAAAAACAATCAAAACAAAACTTCATTAATTCAAACCTTTTTTTCTTTTTCCCCTTCATGCTAAACCAGAATATATCTCAATGTCAATTCCCTGAGATCTTCAAGTGATTTGCTCATACTCTTGACTGACAGAGCACCAACTCTGCTTATGCAAACTGAGGGTACATAGCAAAGGTTTCCAAATCTAAGTGAGCTACCTGCCACATTTTGAAATAGAAATTCAGCACAAACCAGTAATACTGTACCTTGAGCTCCTGTAGGTAGTAAAAGACTGATTTCTCCGTAGGAAGGTCTGATTTATTTCTCTATCTGCCTTTGTCTCTTTAATTTACCAGCTATTTTCATTACATTACGAGCATCAGGCACTGTGCAACAGAGTAATGACCTTCTTTGCAACACAGAATTTGTCACATATTGCTTTCTTGTGCAAGGATGTGTCTTCTGCTGTATGAAGACATCATAATGGAAAGCTTACTGGCTAATTTCAGCCAGTTTCTTTGTAAAGTATTTATATTATGCTCCTTCTGCTGATTCTGTCCAGTAAGCCACAGATGACCAATTACTCATTTTCCCAACCATTCAACCTAGATAAGGCCTTAAATGTCTTTGAGAAATCACAAAGTGCTTGAAATTTCAAAGTTTGGCAGCCTGAGCTTCCTATGTCAAAAAGTTATGAGCACTCTTTTGTGTCTTCACAGATTTTAGAGCACCACTGCTACACATTCTTAAGGTGAAATCACAGTCTGAGGCTGGAATGCAAACCTACCTTCCAAACAGCTGCAGAACCTAATAGTCATCTAACTTACAATTAAATGCCATCAAAGTTATGTTATGCTCGCATGTCCCTGGAAATTAGGTGATAGATAAGGAAAAAAAGAATAGTTCACTTGGTCTGTGTGGTTTGGCCAGAAAATTAGACAATAAATGGGGATAAAAACCAACAGATAATCCCAGCTGCTAATTGCTTAGGCTAACAGGCCCCAGTCTTGTATGATAATAATCACCCAATACACTCCCAGGACTACGAACTGTCCAAACAAAAAGATGGATCAAGGAGAATATTTTATGCATTTCAGAGTTGTTCAGATGGACTATAATTGAAGTTTGACTCTAGTGAATTTGAATGAAAGTAAAAGGGAGGGCATTTGCAGTTGTAGGGAGAGAACTGTAATACAACTGTGAAAGTGTTTGATGTGCAGAAATTCCTACAGATATGCTGAGCTATTTCTTCAAACTTCACATTAATTATTTGTCAGTGTGAGTAAACACTGGCTGTGTTTGCAGGCAGATTCAAGACTGAGCAGAAGGTACAACAGTGGCTGGAAGAGACAATGCTGAAGTGCTCTCTTACTGTTATTCTTTACTCCACAATTTGAAGAACAGGTGTGTTTGCTGTAGTTCATGATCTTTCTTTTACCAATGGCACATTTTTTTTAAAGAGATGATAGATTGCGCTTCCATCACCCACTTCAACAGACAGAGCTGAGTTTTTCCTGATTGCACGTAGTCACTCCCCACAGATGTAAAGTGCATCTGCTACACACAATTGTAGAAAAATAAATCTGAAAGAGAATGCAAAGGCCCTCTCATAAAAAAAAAAAAAAAAAGAAAAAAATTGGGTTTTTTTATGTGGGGTTTTTTGGTGGGTTTTGGGGTTTTTTTTGAGTTTTGGTTGGTTGATGGTTGTTACTTAACCAGATCTTTTCAGCAATTCAAATGCCTAAGTGATACTCAGGGCTGGCAAAGGTTTTAGGGACTCACCTAAAGACAATAACGATTACTTTCCTTTCCCCAGTCCCAGTGAAACCCTACCACTTCAACACTACAACAGGGTGTTCTTACCCCCTTTATCTAAATTTAAGGAATATAATCTATCCGAGTCAGGCAACGCATTAATCCATACTCAAAGTGGACAGCTGTGGTACAGTGAAGTGATACGAGAGTACTCTGCAAGTGACAATGTCCTGTCCACAAAAGCCATCAATGGACACCTCCACGATGCCGTAGAGGAGACCAACTCCTGCATCACACTAGACTTATGAGATAGTACATCACAGTGTCCTTATCTAAACCACCCCTCAGCTCCTTGGACATCAGTCTGTGGCTGACTTCGCACTAGGGGTTTATCAAAGAGGAAGCTGTTATTGGAAAATACATCTCCATTTTCTACCATTTGACTTTTCTTATCTTCAGGAAGTGATGGGAAAACAGGGAGTAGTTGCTACAGGATCCATTTCTTTCATTTCCTTGGCAGAGGAGTTGACTTGAAATTAGAAGCTGAAGGCTGAATTCAAGCTCTCCTCTCTTCAATGCTCAAACCTCTTTACTTCCAAAGTTACGAACTGCAGTTGCAATAACCCATTGTGTAGTCAGAGGGTCACTCCCCCAAGCCAAATTGGAATAGGGAGCTGAACTCAGAATATAGGAAGAAAGCAACTGGTATTTTATACTCTGTGGGCTTCCTAGCACTTAACCCACATGAAGTACACCTCGGGATTCAAGGGTTTGAAAGAGAATTTACTATTTATCTTAATGACCATTGGTAAACTCAATTTGCCAGCACCTCATCAAGGTGCTGCAGTGTAAGCTGCCTAGATTTCAAGAATATTCTAAGTATTTAAATATTTATGCAGTCTTTTATTTCAAGATTTCCAACTTATTTAGCAAAATATTATTATTATTATTATTATTATTATTATTATTATTAATAATAATAATAATAATAATAAAAATATTTTATTGGTTTGACTTTTGCCAGGAAAGCAATTGGCATACATTATCATTCCTACCACTGTTACAGGAATTGCAAATGGAAAACATGCCACATGGAGTTATTTGCTTTCTGCATTAGGCAGAGACACATTTTCAGTGTCAAATGACTTTTGACATTTAATTTGAAGCCCAAGCTACCTTATAGCTAAGTGTCTTGGAATAATAATGATAGAGAACCAAAGCATTTTATTTCTAGCAATGGATTTTTCTGGTTGTCTTAAATAAATGAAAATACACCTTATGGTCAATACCTCATACTTGGAAACTTTCTTTTCTTCAGCAAACTATTTAGTCTGTTCAAGGGCTGAATCCTCTGTGTATTCTGTTTGGGATTGGTTTTTGTTTAATGGAGAGCTAGCTAAAATATTGATATTTAAATAGATGTTCCTGTTATCATCGTATTTTCGTTAGCAGTGGAAGAAGTCTTCCAAAAAAAATTTTTGACAAAGTATGTTTCAAGCTAAAATAATGTGTGAACTTGTGCAGAATGTGATTTGTTTTGGGGAAAACTCCAGTCATGCTCCAGTTATATCTCATGCCCACCATTGTCCTGGGGGTACATAGTCTGAAGTTTTCAAGGCGTTTTTTGAAAGTTATTAGATGTCAAATAGCTGAAATTATTTATATCCTTAAATTCAGATATCCCGTATGTATTCGTATTCTATCCTGGCCTGAACCCTACAGTATTTGTTATACGTTAACTAAACAATTGGTAAAGAATCAACAAGATTTGAAGCAGGACCACAGACCAATATTCAGAGAGAATTTGCTGTTCGAGACTATAAGACCCTGACTGAGGTGGTGGAGCACTCGAGAGCTACTTTCAAAGCAAGGTACTGCTTGATGTATAAAGAGTGCCAGAAAACAGGGCCAGTTGAAGGCAGCAGGAATACGTGTAAAGAGATATGACATTATGTACGCACACCACTGTAGCAGCTTTTAAAGAATTAATGTTACAGAAGTGTCGAAATGTTCTCAATGACACATAAGGCAACAAATTAGGATCTCAAGGAAAAAAGTGTTATACTTTGACATAGTAATTACTATGGACATCAGTTATGTTCACAAGGAAGTTTCTTTGTCTAGGAGAGGCCAAATTAAGAAGCTGAGCACTTAGAATAAAAAAGGGATATAAATTAACTATATAATATTTACTTGCAAGGCTCTTCATCAGTAAGGGCAACGACTCATGCTTAAAAAAATTTAATAACCATCCTCTTTTGGCTGTTTCTTCCATCAGTGTTTACTGAGGACACAAACCAGATTAATTTCACATTTTAGCAGTATAGGCCCAGTCAATTACCAGATGATATCCGTTTGCTGTATCTCACAAATGAGCAGTTCCCATCGACACCTATAACTGATGGCTATTACACAAAATTCATTCCTGAAGCAAATTACCCAGCTTAAAAGTTCACCCAGCCTGTGCAAGAACATCAATACTACGATTTGCATGGGCTTGCAAAAAGAAACTTGAGTTGTGTCTCTAATGTGACCAATAATTCTTTTCTGACCCAGTCTGTGTTGTGAACAATAAACAATCCACTTTTGACCCAGTTCGTGCTGCTTTCTCAGTCAGTAGTTATGGTCTTAATTAACCATTGCTTTCACAGAGTTTTAGTTTGTTTTTTGGTTTGCTCTTTATAAATCTGAGATGGCATATAGTCTAACTAATCAAACCACTGAAGCAGAAGCAAAGGGAAAAAACTATATGTGTTTATGTTAATCTCTTTAGAGACCAGGATTATTTGGATTAAAAGGAACAGCCATTCAAATAGTCTTTTCCTCACCCAGGGACAACTAATAATCTGAGTAGAAATACTAGACCATTAAAAAGAAAGCCAAAACAACTTTACCAACAAAGAATGTGTTTCAACTGCATAAAATCCTTTCCCCTATGGAAAAAAAAATAATTTTAGCAGTTTAGAGCAAGATTTAAAGTGTGAATAACAAATTGACACATGGTAAATTGGGTCAAATTTTAAATATACTTCATAAAGCCAATAAAAATTCTCCCTGAAAATGAAACGCTTATGAAAATGGGAGATGATGAAGAAAATGTCAGCTAGAATGATATGTCAAAAATGCAGTAAAATAATTTAAAAGTTATCTGTAAAAATGATGGATCTGTACGTCCAAGTGCTAATGATTTAAAATCATAGCTATTAAACAAAAGTGCTTTGCTTCTTATTTATGACTAGCTAACTAAGTTTAAAATTCTTCAATCAACAGAAACTAAAGCAATATAAGGAGATCCTAAATGGGCACATTACAATTATAGTCCCACTTCAAAAACTACTAAATAGAGTTAATAAAAAGAGAGGGCTGGCTTTATAAAATAATTCATCCTCCATGTCAAAGTCTAATTCAGCTAATGTATTTCTTTATGTTAAAAGGAATAAGCCTTTATGTTCCCTAGTGACTCCCAGAAACTGTAGCATTTGACTCTCCCATTTTCTCCCATTCGCCCTTGGACAGAGTCTGTATTTTTCTCAAGAAGAATTTTTCATCTAAACAAATGTGTAAAACTGTATTTGCCTTTGAAAATATGTTCTGATGAACATTAATTGGTTTTATTATTTGTACTATTTTTGTCCTTAGCACAGATAGCAGAGTAAAAGCAAACTCTGGCATTCCATGCCTTAGCCACCTACATCCTTACTAACTACAACTTTCAGGGCCCAATTTCAAAATCTTGAGCCAAAAATGAAGCATAATATGAAATTAGAATGTTTGATTCAAGCCAAGATTTCACTTATTGTGATGGATTCTTTGTTATAACCCCTGAATTAACAAAGAGAATCATAGAATATCCTGAGTTGGAAGGAACCCACAAGGAATAAAACAGTGCCATGTTCCTAATTAAAATTTAAGCAGTTTTATTACTATATCCTTCCAAAGTTGAGTAAAATACAAGTTGCACACACAACTGGCCAAAAGACTGTTTTACTCAAACACATTCCAGCTTATTGCATTTAAGAGCTCTAAATTTGAAGTCTGCAGGTTTCTAGGGTTTGGCATGGCTTTCTCTGGGGTACAAGTATATATATTTATATATTGATACATGCAGGTGTTTAAATAGTTAAAAGCAGAAGATAGCTATTCAGTAGCTTCCTTTCATATCAATTTAAGTGCTAATTGCATTGTCAGAACTATGATCAAGACAGATTTAACTGCAGCAAAACATGGTTTAAACTAAAGAATGGGAATATTTTAAGGGACAAATTTGAAGTGGAAAAAACTAAGTTTAATACAAGGGTTTACTTGAAATGGAATTTCATGTTGTGCACAGAACAAACTCTGGCAAGGCAGGTTTGTGTCTGACTCAATTCAGCATTTTGTACTACAATTTCCCAGCATCTACTTTACTAGAATGGGATTACTCAGATTACAAATGACAATTTCAAAATTAAATGAAGTGCCAGGATGGCAACTGTGACACTTGTTTGCAGGATAAAGTTATTCATTTCCATAGCTTTTTTAATTTCCAATTATTCTTAGATGCAATACCACATTTTGGTATTAAAACTCATGAAAGGTTGAGAAAGCATAAGTTTGCTTCCTAACCAACATATTCTATAACTGGTTCAAAACTGCTTAGGCATGGAAACAATTTTAACCAGGATTTGGAAGGAAATTGAAATGACTGCTTGTTTAGGGCAGGGAATGATAGGAACTGCCTCTATACATGTTGTAAAGAGTATACAGAGCTTGAAAGTAGATAAGGGCAATTGCATTGCTGAAATAAAAATAGTTTAAGGGTTACTACTTATTGTAGATATAGATCAAAGCAGTGAGAAGTGCCTATAGTGCTATCAGAAACCATCAGAATTATAAATGTGTATATATATATATACACACATTTTTATATATATATATATATACATATATATATATATACACACATATGCACACAGAGACACAGGATTTCTTTCACTTCCACAAGCATCCAAAACCCTAACAGGGAACTAACATGAGGTATTTCTATCAAGAACAACTGAGAGGTAGTTCAAACAGTTCACACTCCTCTTGTATATGTGCAGTGAAAGGATAAGAGGCAAAGTGCAAAATAGAAAATTTCTTTCAGGTAAAAAGAAAAAAAAAGCCTTTGCTGGAGTGGTCTCTGATGACCCTCCCTTAATAGGAAGGAAGCACTTCAGATTTCAAAATGCTCATTGGTCAAAAGGAATGACAAAAGTCAGAGGGTCCTCAAACAATCAGAGAGTTTTATTAGTAAATTACATGCTTGGCATGGAAATTGGTGTGTCAGTCCCTGTCCTGCTATATAGGCACACAGGAGTGGGTTTGGGATAAAGGGGTAGAGTCAAGGGAAAAGAGAAAGTAAGCACCCAATCCCACTTTATATTCCATGTCCACTTCCTGCCAATCATTCCTGCTCTTCTGCTGTACTGTGTTGTGGTTCTTTCTCGTGGAAAAGTGCTGCCCTATCTCCACCTGGCCTCCGTTCTCCAGCCAAAGCTTGGTCTTTCTTAGTTTTTCCTTAATAACAATAATCCTTGGTTATTACCAGTGATTCTTCTCTGTTATTACTAACAGTCCTTGGTTGGCTCCACAGCTATCCAGTTATCATTGTTTCAGCCATGCACATTTGCCACTTATCTTCTGGGAATTGAGAGCTCAAAAGGATCCCGCTTCAGACCGCTGTTTACAGGGTCACGAGGGAGTGGGCTTTAGTCACAGTAATTTTCCATCCTGGCCACAATCCAGTTGGTAACTTTCTTTGGAGGTTCAATAGAAATATTCCGCTTGGGTTGTGACTCAGGCAAGAAAAGTTTGCACGGCTGCTTGTTAAAAACCAGGTGCTCATTAGACAGCACTGGTTCCTGGGAACAGACAGTGCTTCTGATAAGCTGGGGAGGGGCTTAGTGCAGGTGCAGTTCGTCAAGACTGAGGCCTAATGAGAATTTCTCAGGTAATAGAAGGAGGGAAGTTGCTACTAAAGGCAGGTTTTCTGGGTTTCTGCATGGTCCTAGCATTAGAACAAGTTGCCCAGAGCAGATAAGGAAATACCAGCCTTTGAAATTTTTAAAGCTCAACCGGACAAAACTTTGAGCAGTCTGACCTCACTTCCAAATTGTCGTGTCCTGAGCAAGAGGTCCTGACTACAAAGTTCCTTCCAACAACCACATTTCTCTAATTCCAAGATTGTTATTAATGTAACAAATGCAAATAGCAGCATACAGTGCATTCCTGCAGGTTGTTACCAAGCAGCTCTGAGAAAAGAAGGCACCAACTTTTCAGAAATAGGAGGGAAAAAAAACCCCAAATCTTTCTTTCTCCAGTTGATCTGTCTTAATTTGCCCTGGGGAATTTCTCTGTGTGGTATGAGAGCTTCATCTTTTGCTTGACTTTATTTCATTGGAAGAGCAATATCTCTCACCTTTTTCCTTTCCAAGACTGCATTCCTTACATATTTGCTGGGGAATAGAGAATTTTTAAGGAAGAGAGGGACATGTAGCAGACTTAAAACACTCCACAGCACGTGGAGCATGAGGCCACTGTCGAAGTGTTTGGCATTTGTCCTCACAGCAGTAAAGTGGCATCCAGGTCCCACTGCAGCATTAACCCTTTGCAACATCTGGCTGTCACATAGCACGATTCAGACTTCTCTAATTAATTGTCTCTGTGATTTGCTACCTCACAGACCTTTAAGTCATATGAAAACTTCACCAGTAAGGATTTTACCTCAGTGTCTGAATCAATCATAAAACATAAAGTAGCCCCCAGGAGACCATGGCAAAGATGGCATTTCTCATTGATCTCTCCCCATTAGCAACTTCATTTTGATACCTGTCAGTGAGCCAGTTTCTAATTCATCTGCTGTGTAGCTTGTTAATGCTACATAATGCAGTGTTTTTAAATTGAATGCCTCAGAAAAATCAAAGTACCTAATATTGACATAGGTGTCTTAATCAACCAGACCTTTAACTCTGCTGGAAACAAAACAAAACAAAACAAAAGCTGGCTTGTCTGAGAAGAAGCTCCATACTGACAAGCCTAATTATATTTTTATTATCTAATTCTTACTTAGCACATTCACAGAGTAGCCATTTCATTATTCTGCCTTGGGCTAGCATCTGGCTAATGTTTACTTATTCTTTTTAACCAGCAAAACTATCTCGCCAATGCTTTATAAATTTTGTCAGCTTTCCAAGGAGCACAGATAGATACCAGAGCAAGACCAGGTTTCTCAATTCCTTACTGTCCCACTTGATACATTCATGGAATCACAGTATGGTTTGGGTTGAAATGGTCCTTAAAAATCTCTTCCCAACCCCCCTGCCATGGGCAGGAACACCTTCCACTAGACCGGGTTGCTCAAAGCCCCATCCAGCCTGGCCTTGTACATCGCCCAGGATGGGACATCCAGGGCTTCTTCTTAAAGCCACATTTAATAGGGAACAGGAGGTTACCCACAGGATTAAATAAAAGCAATCATTTACTATAACTTCTAAAGCCAATTCCTATAGAGTAGGTAGAGCTTATTCTTCTGCCCAGGAGCTGCTTTCAAAGTAATGGACTGATTTGTCCCCTGACTTGTCATCTGGACTGCAGTAACAGCTCCAGCATGGAAAACTCCCCTGTAATCTCTGACAGGATCCTTTCACACTCCCCACATACACACTTTGGTTCTGCTGCCAAAAGCGGTGCCAGACTTGTGTGGGTCTCTCAGGAGTGCTGGGGTTATTCTTTTTCTCCATTTAGTTCCAAGAGGACTAAGGTGTTCGTTCCAACTTTTCTAAAAGAAGAACGTCAGAATTTTAAAGCCATGTACAAATGAAAATTACTATTCTCTTGACACTTCGTAGAATCGTTGCCAGCTTCTTCCTCACATAGTTGCCTGCTAAAGTTTTAAAAACATTAAAGCTCTGCTTCCAGCCTGAAAGTTATTTTGAAATTCAAATCCTGTGACTTTTGAAGTAGAATCGTTTCACAGCTGTCAGGAAATACAGAGAGGCAGAGTTGTTTCTCCCAAGTCACACAACAGCTCAGGATCTTACCAAGAATAAATATTTATTTATGGGTCAGATCATGAACAATTTATTTCTTCATACAGTTACAGACATATAAGTAGTCATGTTTTATAGAAAGGATGTTTAACCTGAAGAAGGACTACAGAAAAATGGAGTGCTTCAAAATCCAATCAACAATAATAATGTTCATATAAAGCAGCTTTGTAGAGACCAGTGCAGTATTCATGTTTAAAGCTGCTATTAAAAATATCCCAATGCTTTCTTGGGATCCTTTATGAATTTAAGATGAAGAAAAATAGAAACTCAAGAAGAGGAAGACAGAATTCAGACATTTATGCAAAAGGAAGAATTAGATTTCAGCATTCACTTTGCCTCAGGTACACTTCAGGGAAATGCATGACATAAATATGCATGTATTTGTGCAAATAAGCATAAATCCCACGCACCATTTTACACTGCAGCTTTCATTTTAAAATGTGGGGGAAAAAGACAAACACGTCTTCAACGTTCTCTTTTTATACACCACCACATATGGTATTTGCTTTTAAAAGTTTTTTTGACTCTCAAGAAACTGCGATATCCTAATTTAACCGTTTTACTGGGAGCCATCAAAAAAACTCATTTTGTCAGCCAGCTTGGTAGCTTTACCCCCTACCTCTGAGTGGCAAAATGTTCAGGTCACCACTGAGTGTCTGTGACAGCTCTCACACACCTGTTTCTAAGTCCATTATGTCAAGAAAAAAGATCTGAGGTGACAGGAAGATATAAGTGGCACGTGTCAGTATATCATGGTCTACACCAGCACAGCTTTACATCTTTTTCTCCATCAGGAAGTTATAAACCAAATTAGGTTCTGAAATCCACCTTGGCTGCCTCACCACCCCTTTGTTGCACGTGCAGTGGGAACATAAACACCGGGGGCATTGTTATCCCATCCCTGGAAGTGTTCAAGGCCAGGCTGGATGGGGCTTTGAGCAACCGGCTCTGGTGGAAGGTGTCCCTGCACATGGCAGAGAGTTGGAATGAGATGCTCTGTAAGGTCTCTTCCAACCCAAACCATTCTGTGATTCTGTGATTCTGTGATTCTGTGATTCTGTGAGTCCGTGATTCTGTGATCTGCTTAGGGCACCTTAGTACACTAAGCGATAAGTTTGGGGACCGTGGAAGATTTTGGTCTAAACCTCACCCGCTTGTTTAAGTGAGTCAATGAGACAGGTAAGTGTTAGAGAACTGGATTACACGGAATTAAATCCTCTTTCTTGTATGAATGAAATACATTTGTACTTACGCATTTCTGGTTTGGAAAAACTAGGTCAGTGTTTGCTATATATGGGTTCATACAAATTACTGTACCTGCTGAATGGGAATTTTTAATTTTTTTAATCTTGCAAATATTATAATATTTCAGCTGTTCTACTTTGTCTCCACCCCAGTTCTGAGTCTGAGACCAGAATTTTGCTGTTATAAATGCCTACGCATTCTCTCAATTCTTCCTCCTTCTGTGTGTATTGATCCAGAATTCAATCTTTGAACTGAGTAACTCCTCCTCCTGAAAGCTTAAGTGGACATTAACTGGCACCTCTTGGGGCAATAGTGGGCTCTGATTGCGGTTTTACCTAGAGGTTCTGCTGAGCACCTCCCACAGCAGTGAACATCTTACAGCAACTGCGAAGCACCTTCTACTATATGTTCTAAAATTAACCATGATAGACACTATAAACTGATTTTCTCTGCTTTTCAATAAAGCCATTGTTATTCTCTGCCACGGGTAGAACATCACCATGAAGATCAAACCATACATGGATTTGCAAGACATTCCCTACATCTCTTTCTCACCACTCTGTGCGAGATCAAATTATGAAATGTACAGAAGGCATATAGAGCAAGGAAATAAATAGTAGAAATAAATATTTCTCTTCCGACATTTGATCCAAAATTGCCCCAGTGTCTTCCATTTGTTAAATTAATAAAAATATTAAGAATTTTAAAATACCTTTTCTCTTAGCTTTACATTGAGGATTTTTTTATATATAATAGTAATTTCTGAAAATCTTAAACATTTCTATATCTGCAGTTGAAGTACTAGCACCTGAATGTTTGAAAGCCAGTCTAAAATCTACTAACCTTGAAATGAACACTATCAGACTTTTAAGATAATCTTTTGTCATGTTTGTATCACATTTGCTATAAGAAAAGGAAACAACATTTCAAGAAAGTTTGATGATTTATGTTTTATCTGGTGTGTGCACAAAGCCTAAGAAAAGCCAATTAGCCAGTTTCTGAAAACCATTCTGAACAATTCTGAAGACGGGATTTTAATTCATGGGTTATATAGAACTTCCACCAATGTTTTCACCAAAAGTAAAATCCAACTTTGCTGTTAGAAACATAAAAGTGAAAAAAAAAAAAACAACATCTCTTTCAACCTGCTTTTACCTCTGTAAATGTCAGAGGTTTGGCACAGTTGTAGTTGCATTCTGAGGCTAATTAGAACTTCTCAGTTTTTCCTGGAGGCAGCATTTAATAGAGCACTCCTCTGCAGTATCTCTTAGCTTCTGAAACAAACAGCAACTAGAAAAACAGATCCAGTAGTGGTAGAAAGAGCCACCAGAAATAAAGCAGTACATTTTGACTGGAAATTTGGGTCATACAAGTAAGTTCATCCTGGTATCATGACACGTACTTTTTTGGAGCTATGCCATGAATAAATTGAATTTTTCAGAACATATACTGCAGAGACTAAGCTTTTTACTTTGCAAACAAATCAAGTTACCTACTTTCTTTGTAGACACTGTCTTTCAATCACATCTTAAAACATATTATTCTTTCATAACAGACAGGATAGCATTTGGAATGTCACAGTTGTATACACTCTAATTTCTTTCCTTATTTGGTTACGAAGCTCAGGCTTCCTAATATCTCATCACACCCCAGTGCACAATTTTTAACAAGGCTTTCCCAACTAATCAGTCCAGTCTCCAGTCACAACTGTGTAGCTCAAAAAGCACAAAATCCACCAGCTCTGCAATCAGTCTAGTTTATAAACTGATTCATATCCTCCCCAGATTCCATAGCTGGGTCCACATATTCACTTGCATCTGAATCAGTAGAGCAGCATATGGAGAAAGTTTTGGCTGTAAATTGGAGACAGATGGAATACAATGAGAGTATAATTATTTTCTACTATCTACTGATGGTTTAAGATTTGGCTCTCAGGTTTCCTCATTATCTCTATGTTTTCTGCACTCCTCAAGGTAGGAAAGAGTAAGAGAACTCACAAGGAAATGGAGCATTCTGATTTCAAGCAGTTGCTGCTCCAATCAGACATTATTAAGAAATAGTATGCTAATTTAGTAGGTCATAGGAATAAATTCTTTACCAGATCATTCCCTACTATACATCCATTTGCAAAGTTACATCCTATTTAGGAGCTCTCATCCCTAAACAAGTCCTACAAAAAATTTAGTCACCAATTCAAATGAAATTTACATTAACTTTGCAGCTTGGAATTTAGGCATTCCTTCAAAACAATTTAAATTACTGGAGTGTCATGGTTTAACCCCAACCAGCCACCAGACCTCAGGCAGCCACTCTCACTGCCCCACCAGTGGGACTGGGGAGAGAATCAGAAGGGTAAAAGGTAGAGAATGCATGGGTTGAGATAAAGAGAGTTTAATAGGGAAAGCAAAAGCCACACACACAATCAAAGGAAAACAAGGAATTAATTCAGTGCTTCCCAGGGGAAGGCAGGTGTTCAGCCATCTCCAGGAGATCAGGGACCCATCACAGGTAACGGTGACTTGTGAAAACAAATGGCATTACTCCAAATGCTCCCCCTTTTCTTGTCTTTTTCCCCACTTTCTGTACTGCTCATGACGTCACATGCTCTGGAATATTCCTTTGGGCAGTCGGGGTCATCTGTCCTGGTTGTGTCTCCTCCCACCCTCCCGGGCACCCCCAACTTCCTCACCAGCGTGGTCGGTACGGAAAGCAGAAAAGGCCTTGGCTCTGCAACAGCCCTGCCCAGCAGTGACAAAAACATCTCTGTGTTATCAACCCTGTGCTCAGCACAGATCCAAAACACAGCCCCACACCAGCCCCTGGGAAGACCCTAACGTTGTTCCAAGATACTGTTCTCAGAAATTGTTTAGAAAAGGAAAAGTGTGCAGTCCTAAAACTTGTGTAATAGTAAAACGGTGCCACTGCCTCCTTCTCCCCTGGCCTTATTTAAGTACCACATGATACTTTTTCTCATTTTAGCTGATTAAGATCTTTTTGCTTTTCTCATCTGGAAAAGTGAGGCAGGTTTTACTATGATTTATGAAGTTTTAAAAAGATTACAACCTGAAATCAAAAGAACTGACTTGATATTGTTGAACTGAGCTTAAAGTAATGTGAGCATGCAGAAGTTATGAGACAGGAATGTTATTAAACTCTCTACACTTTCTTCAATAACTTATTTAATTATAATAATTTTGGACGGCATCCTTTCTAAACTTCAGCTCTTTTCCAAAGGATCTAGAATCCAGTTTTTCACATATTGAAATTTCCTTTCTTCTTCAAATTAAATTTTCTGCAATATATTATTTTAATAATTGAAAATGAAATATTACATTTAGTGTGCACCTCTGTTTCATTTTTACTACCAAGAAAAGATATTTCCAAATCATACTCAGTCAATACTAAATTCTGTGTAGGGAACTTGCTCTGAGACATCTACTGTCCATGAAGTTACAGCATTCACTCTTATTCACACACCCTCATGTCTATATTACTTCTGAAACTTTTTCTCCAAAGAATACTTAATTATGTATTCTAAAATAAAGCTTGTCAAGTAGAAAAGAATGAACAGTGGTACAGGTTTCCTCCAAATGTCAGAACAACTATGAAGAGACCAACCATTCATGCATGATGGTCAAAAAGTTTATTTTTGAAATTTGGGGAGGGGAAAAGACAAAAAAAAATGACATTACCTTTTTTTTCTTTGTCTGAAGAGAGCTAGTTTCTTCTGATGTCACTCCACATCAGTCCTACTGAAGATGTCCTGCAGTTCTTCCAAACTTCTAAGCAGAGTCCAATTTATTTTTCTTAAAAGATGTTTAATTCATGCGTTGTTAGAGCGATGCAGTAGCATTGCCCTTTTCTCATGACAGCAACAGAAAACAAGGTTAACTCAAGACCCAGGCATACATCCTGCTCTTCAGTCACATCCTGGCTTTTGTGGGAAGACCTCTGGCTGTGCAGATTGAATAAAAGCTGCTGGTGACTCCAGCAGAATGACTGGATGACAGAGGAAAGATGTAGTGATGCACAAACTTGTCATACATTTGACGCAAATGCACATTCAAATAGCAAGAATACAGCACGGGGCTTCATAATTTTTACAGAAGTATTTTACAGAGAAGATACCACTGATACAGCATTTGTTAACTCCAGTGAGATGTCAGTAGTCAAGATATGTCAATGCAGATACTTGTGCATTGGAGTATGAGAAGATCTAGGCACAACCACAGTATAATGGCCAAAATTACATGCCACAGTAAAATTCCCCTTGGATGTTTGAGTCTTGAACCTTGCAGATTCTTCTTACTCTGGTTAATCCAAATTTCATAACTTGGCTTGTGCTGAGCCTCTTAGCTAACTATCCACTGACTTTCTTTGCTAGTCTCTAAGCATAGTAAACACTAAACCAAAGGTTTTCTCCAGTTATCACGAGCCCCAGCACAAAACTATAATAGTCTGAAACAAACTTTGTTGGTTTGTTAAGTTTTTTTTTTTAAATTACAGAGCAGAAGTGTTATGCTCCTGGATACTGCTTTTTTTTTTTCTTCACTAACCATGCTTTTTGCCTTGAACGTCTATTGACTTTTCCTTCATACTGATAATTTGGCTTAAGCTTTGGAAATCAGCAGGTTCTGGAAAACTGTAGGTGCTGAAGAGTTTTAGAGATGTTCCTGTCTCCTGTGATTGCTCATATTTCCAGGGCTTGACATACTCTTGGTAGTGGATACTACATTTTGCCTTGTGGCACATTAGTATTTATCAACAGCTGAATATTTTATCCTCTTCTCACAGAGCAGTGAGCGTCAATGAAGGCACTTTGGACCCAATAATAATTTATCTCATAAGGTTCTGGGTGTTATTGCATCCTACAAGCCGTTGGGGTATACTATTGCTATGGATGCACGGTTCAACTCTGCCCTTTGCTGGCATTACATCATCCAGTATTTTTTAAAGACATATTTAAAAAAAACACACTGTGGAACTCGGGCATAGATTGGGCAATCACAGGCTTTTCTACAAAGACCAAAACCTTATGCATGGTGAAATTAATAGGCATTATCATATTTATTTCAGTCAGGTTTGTATTCGGAGGGAGATGTTTAAACATTTCCAGCACTTTTAATCAGTTTCCAAGAAGACAATACTCTCCTGCTGTAGAGTTTTCACAAAGCAATTAGAAGGGAAAATAAAATCACCTTCCAGCAGAGCAAGGTGATACCAACTTTTTATCATCTATATTTTTTCCATAATATTGTATAATATCTTCATTATTTCCATAAAAGCCTCTGATCAACAAATCCTATAATTACCATTTGAAACAGCTGTGATCTTTTTCCACCTATGTGGAAGATAGCCAGGTTAGAAAACACAGAACATTTCCAGCTATGTTAATGAAATCTATCTTTCACCTAAAAGTTTTGTGTAAGTTGGCAAAAGGAGGAAGAACCTTATTTTTTGGGGGGTTGTTTTTGGTTTCTGTTTCCCCTAAATTTGAGCTTTTACTTGAGGGAGACACATTAGTTTCCAATTGTTTTACCTACATTTTTCAAACAGCGGAGGCCTCAAGCTATTCTGCAGGTCAGCAGGCAAAGAACAGACTTTGCTGGAGGCACACAATTAGAAAGGTAACAGTTTTGGTCAGCCCTCTGCCAGGATATAAAAGATAAGCAGCTCAGTCAGGCAGCCACAGGATCAGCACAGAGACGGGAGTGCACCTGCACCTCTACAATAGCACTTGTGATTAAGAGGTCAAAAAGTAATGCCCAACTCCTCTGTCATGTCCTGAAGCATCTTCCTTCCACCCCAGCTCTGATGAGATGGTTGGGATTTAGCTGGCTCTTCCCATGGGGTAACTCCAGCCTTTTTCATACAGCAGATAACTACAGGTTGTATCAATGCACAAATACACAAATTCTTCTAAGGTGAGAATTACTATAAAATGGAAGAAATGTTATATCTGTGGCTAGTTAGTTACAATCTGAGCATGGCCTTGCATTAACCACTTACTACTCCTGCATAGTAAACAGTTTTGTTCCATACATTTGCCTATTAAATTTTGCATCCACTTAAAAGTAAACTCAGTCTAAATCTGATAAGGCAAATGTATGGAGTATTTGAGTCACAATAATTATGCTCTTACAAGTGGATCACACATTCTGCCTGATCTTTTACTTACCAGATTTCCTAATTTGCATCTGATCTGCACAAGGATTTCAGAAATGAAGGTGCATCCATACCTTCCTTTTCCTGACTGTCCCAAACTCCAGCTTCGTGGACCTTAACTAAGAATAAACCAAGATGTTTTCTGGTATGGTTTTTGCTCCGCCCCCTAACTCACAGTTATGCTTCTCTGCCCTCACAGAAACAAAGCAGAAATTGACTGACATATAAATGTAATATATATGTGATTCAATGTAGAAACATCATGTGTGAAATAGTAAATTACTTTCACAAAAATTCCATGAGGAACTGAGGAGAGAATATGTATATTTCTTTGAACATGAAATGCCTTTTATTGCCTTACATCAAGGGAAAGAAAAGCCCTCCCAGGAAGGAGGGGGTTTTGCTACAGACAAGAGAAAATAGGCAGGTGTTTTATATGACTAAACGCTTTCATTTAGTTTTGAAACATTCACACTTTTATATAGCAAGTGCAAATAATCCTTGTACTCAAATAACAAAACCTATATGGGTTAGTAAAACAATATATATAGGCAAATTTTAAGGACTAAAAGGTACAGAAATTCAAATACTCCTCCTCACTATCTTGGTCTCTTCAGATATGTGCCTCTGTAGCAGTGGTAATTCCCAAACCGCCTTAGTGAAGGATTTTCCCAAAGGCAAGGTGCCCAGAACTTATACATCTGTACCTAAGAATGGCACATTTCACAGCTGCTCATTAATTTTCACTTTTCTGAGGGCAGGATTATTAAATACCAAATTGAAATGCTCCTGTAAATTTACACTGGACCAAGCTCATGCTATAAATGTCACATAAGAGAGCAACAGCTTCCTGAAAATTACTGTATCCTTTGTCCTACCACCAATACCACTTATTTTTCACTACAAAGCCTCTATGCAAGTGCACATGAACTCAGCTTGAAGCTGGTGTTGGACTTCTGCATGGCAAGATGCTTCCCACCAACTTGTCCCACGAGGAACTCTGCAGGCTGGCTTTGAACATACCAGGTCCAAAACATCAAACATACTTGTTTTACTGAAGGTTATTTTTCCCTGCTGTGTACAAATAATTTATAATAAAATAGGTTACAAAAAGCTCTGAAAATTAAACCGCAGATGGTTGTTGGAGACACAGTGTTTAAATTGCTGTGTAGATTGGGTATTCTCTAGTGATAGCTGAAGCTTTTTTGCCCACTGAAAGCTTTGAAATAGAATCTAAATCCTTTAAACTGGTAACGATTTTCAAATGCCCAACAAATTGCTTTTGTGATTAATGATTAATTTGAATACACAGGGGTATACTCTGCAAGCACTGTGGATTAAAAAAAAAAAAAATTCTTATTCTCAGTACAGTTGTTCTGTAATGATGCAGTTTAGAAACTTACCCCTTTGCATTCAGGGATATTCATAATTTGGCTCAAAACTGATGTGGAAACCCTAATGACTTTGCTACCAATATAATTCCCTAGGAAAACGAAAAGATTTTGATTGTTTCAGGGAAAAAAAAAAAAAACACAATACATCAAGTGTCAAATTACTAAGGTTTACTTAATCATGGACTTCAAATAAGTATATACTGAACAGATTTGTAGATTCTCAAGGTATTTATTTATCACTCCACTTTTTAGCTGAAAAAGGTCAGAATACATTAAAGGATTGGTTAATAATGTTAGTACAGGAACACTCCTGGGGAATCTTCTTGTCTTTTCAGTATATGCATTAACATTTGCTTGGATTATAGTAATAAAGGGAATCAGCCAAGGAAAACTTCCAGTGTCAAACATGTTTGCCCTGAATGCTCATCATGGATGTGCTCTGTTGGGACCTTGGACTGCTGTTTTGGTCCCATACAGTGTTTTAATTCACACATTTTTCCGTTTCAAATTATTGCCTGAGCTGTGAGTTTCCAAGAGTGCACTTGTGATGCAGATTCTCCTCCCAGCATCCTCTTAGAGCTGAGATGCTCTTACCTCCTGGCCTTTTCTGCCAGCTCTACAGATTCACCACTGGCAACAAAACAAAACAAAAACAAACAAAAAAAAATCCAACCAAAATAAAAAAAAAAACAACGAAAGTAAAAAACCCACCACACCTTTCTCAGAGTTCACACATCATCTACCAACTCCACAGTTTACTTGAGGGGTTCCCAGTAATATTGGACAAAGCACTGACAAACCTCAAAACACCCACCATCACATGCCCTTAAATTTTTCTGTTCAACTGAAAGCTTGTGACCATTTATTCTGTCTTATTTGGAAAGGAAGCACTTGAAGAGCATCATCCTGCTCACGGTTACTACGGGTGAAGCAAAGGCTTTCCAAAATCTAAACCAGGCACACCCTTTGCTAGTACAAAACAAAGGCTTTCCACTGGTGTTCCCTGTCAGGAGACAGCAACAACAAGAAAGTGCAGCTGCTGTCTCAGCAGCATTCAGCACAAGCAAACTGCAACCATTAGAAACAAGAAGAGAACATAAGACATATTCTTGTTCTCAACCTGAATTTTGACACCTGCTGCTCCTTACTGCTGTTCCTAGGCTTTGACCAGAGATAGAGTCTAAAGCATGCTTTAAAAGAAAAAAATTTAAAAAATTAAAAGGCAATACTGCCATGAGATTTGAAGGTCATGAATATATTGAATGTCAGTGACCTGTGACTGTACTTGAAGACAAGTATAAATTTTTCCATCGTAATCTGAAGTAAAAGGCTCTATTTTTATACTAATTTCTGCCTAAAAAACCTAAATTATTTGGGAAAATAACTCACTAGCAAAAATAAGTGACCCAGAAGAGAATGGGTTTGGCTAAGACTTCTCAACACATCAAGTTTTGCATGAACATTCTGGTTACCTTAGCAGCAACAGACTGCTCAATATTTAAAAACCTGTCTAGGTTTAAGACCACACTGATTCTGTGCTATCTGATTGCTAGTTTTGCTGCGCTGCTCTACCTTTGCTCAAAGTGGCAAAGCAAATAAGATGTATGGCTGCCTCTGTGAAATGGGTTCTAGGGATTGGTTGAAATGCATTAACTATGAAGCATTAAATACATTAAATTTCAGACACAAGATGCTACCTCCCAGAGGTCTCAAATCACAAGCTCCTTAGTACAATAAGGAACAATCAATTTTATGTTCTCAAGGCTTATGAACCGAGCCATAAACTTTTAAAGCAAAGAACAGTAAACACTGTACCTCTGAAAATGAACACAATGTATTCTTTATAACATTGCAGTCAAACCACTTGAGTTGGTTTTAATCCCATTGGACAGAAGAGGAGGGAGCCAAGGTTGAGAGAAAGAATAGCAGAAGTTTATTTACTTCATAAAGAGTTCTTTGCAAAAAAAGAAATCATAGGAAGGTACCTATTTTGAGCATTTTACATCATCTTCTTACACCTTGAAGTCTAACGAGTTTAAAGGGTTTGAAAGCTCTGCAAGCATGTCTCATAACTTGTATTGTTATGATCTATTCCTAGTGATGGAGCTGCTCCAATACAAGCTGGTGAACATACTGATGGAGAAGGACGTCCCTGGCAAGTCCACCCTAAGACTCCTTGAGAGGGGTAGTTGGCAGGACAAAAAAACTTTGATGGGAGCAAGACAAAAACTGTGACAAAAAGTTTGCCCTTCTAGGAAAACAGAAGCCAGCAGAAACTATCTCTTGAACTGATGTTCTACACACGGTTATGTATTTACAACAGAAGGATATAAAAAAGTAACTCACTGCCTACCTAAAAGGAGCACCAGATCTCCCCAACAGACGGGACCCTGGCTGGGAGCATCTGACAGACTCCAGCCTCAGGGATGCAGGTCATCTTTAAGTAAGACTTTTCCATTATTGATTAGCTCCACTCAGGGGAGCAGTTTGGTCACAACTCACAAATTTATATGTGCATACAAGGAAATGTTTGTAAGTAAATACTTGCTTCAGAATTGGAGTTTTGTAATAACTCATATTTACTTTACTCATGCTATATGTATATTTGCTCTCCTACTGGTAATTTTGTAGTGGACTTGAACTGTTTATGCATACATAATTGGTTTTTATATATATAGAAAAAACTATATAACTTTTTTTTACTAATAGCATTTTTTAGTAATTTATAATAAAGAACTTATCAGAAACGCAACCCTCCATCCTTGTGAGTTGCAGAATCCTCAGAGCACCGCAGTTATGATCTTCACATGCCTGTTGGTTGGTTAAGCCTCACAGGTCATGCCTGACTTTTACACCTGGACTGTGGGGAAAGTGCAGCTTGTGTCGTGCATCCAGACCTGTGGCCGAGATGTTCCAGACCAAGTGAGCTGTCAGAGCTCACCACTGATCCCTTCCTGCTTGACGTTAGATCACACTCAGCTATTAGAACTTTGCTAACAATCATATGCAGACAGCAGACACCAAATGAAGCTAAGAGATTTAAGACCACAATCAAAACCTGCTCAGAACTATTCAGTGCTAAGTCCTACAGACTTCAAATTCAAATGACCTTCAGTGGGCTTCTACATGAACAAGGAGGGAAGATCTGGCCTTCATTTGATATACTTCTGTCTTCTTTTAATTAACCTTTAGATAGTTCGGAGTCATCCCTTCATTACTGCGGTCAAGTGTAGCAGTCAGAAAAGCAACCTGCTCTATCAGACAGATGTCTGGATCTCTAATTCAGAATTATCCAATTGATTCATGGATCAGTCCAGAAGTTAGCCTAGTCTGCTGTTTAGCTTTGCTGTGTTACCCCTCACAAACAAGTGCGCACGCTGCAACACAACCGCGGTGCATCCCACCTCACAGGTGCTGTGACCTGGATAGTCTTCCTTCTACAGCTGTTTTCCTAGTGTCTTCAGATTCACATTTGGTGGGAAAAGGGATTATAGTGAGAATTAATAAGGCAAAAACTAAGGAAATATTTTAAGATTTTCTTCTCCTGTGAATTTTAAACAAAAAGAATTTGACTGGTTGAGGGAGGTGATTTTACCCCTCACTCTGTTGAGACCCCATCTGGAGCACCGTGTCCAGCTCTGGAGTCTGCAGTAAAAAGCAGACTGGAGCAGGTCCAGGGCAGAGCCATTAGAGGGATGGAACACGTCTCATATGACAAAAGGCTGAAAGAGTTGGGGTTATTTAGCCTGGACAACAGAAGGGTCTGGGGAGGCTTCTTTGCAGCTATTCGGTACTTAAAGAGTGCTTCTAAGAAAGGTGGGGACAAACATTTTAATAGGGCCTGTTGCATGGGCGAAGGATAATGGTTTTAAACTAAAAGTGGGTAGATTTAGATTAGATACAAGGAAAAATTTTTTATTATTAGAGTGGTGGAACATTGAAAAAATTGTCCAGAGAGTTGGTAGATGCCCTGTCTCTGGAAACATTCAAGGTCAGGCTGGACAGAGCTCTGAGCAACCTGTTTTGGAGGAAGATATCCCTGCTCGTTGCAGGGAGCTTGCACTAGGTGACCTTTAAAAGTCTCTTCCAACCCAAACTATTCTGTGATTCTAATGTGATCAGAAACAATTTCAGTTTGCATAATTCAATTTATTACTTTTCTAACTTCATGTCAAATGTTTCATCTGATGCTAGCTTGATTCAGTGGAAAACTTCAGGTCAGCAAGCAATGACTTCAACAGAAGAGCCCATCTGCTTCAGATTAGGTATGAAATAAAGAGCTTGCAGGATCAAAGCCAAAACAGCCACATAGGTAAGGTCCTAAAGTATGGAATAATTGCCTTGTCCTCCTGGCCTGGGGCACATTTACCAGCTTACTTTATAAAGTTAGGATCTAATTTATTTAGAATTAAGCATATGTCTGTTATAAAATGACCCTTTTTTGTGAAAGAATGTAGGTCTCCAGTAACATATACCAGACATTTAGAGTGGGGAGAAAAATCCTACTTACACAGATTTCCTCCTATAGCCAAAGCTGCCTCCAAGGGGCACAAAATTTCGTCTGGATTCTTGGATATCAAATTGCTTTCCCAGGCTTGAAGTAGTTCTGCTACTTCTACTTTTCTTTGCTCATCTGAAAGACATTTCCTTTTATGCTCATTCACTAACAGCATCTTGGAAATGCTTTTCGCATGCACTTTTCTCTCATGGATGTTTTTTATTTTTCTGTGTTTTTGCTCCACATCCTGTGCTTCCATAACTTTGGATTCATTGTTTATGTGATAAAAGTTCCCAAAGTGACCTTGGAGAGCTTAAATGCAGCTTCCTCACCTCCCACTATGTTCCCTTCCTCCTACATTTAGTACTTCACAGTTCAACATGCCTATTTCATCATGCCCCAGAGGCAAGAAAAAAATGCTTTTACAGGAGGGAACTGACACACAGGCACAAAATAGTTTGTATCCATAGCAGCTTGAGGGTAGGACTTGTCTCACCTGAATGGAAAACCAGCACCAGGTTCTGGCATTCTTATCCCAAGTTAACTGTTTAACCACATTCCTGCCTCTCCTCCTTTTAATTTTCTGGTTTACATATTGCCTGTTCATATTTAAAGCCCAGGAACAAGAAAAGTAAACATTGGCATGTTTTCCTTTTGGGCCTCTGGCTATTTGCTCTGGCACTACATGTACATGTACCTCAAAATAGGAAAAAATTTAGGATACCTGAAAATATGAGATCTTACTGAGTCTTCTGAACTTATGCTGACAGAATGTGTCTAGTCTCTATAATAAAAAATATATAATCTAGAGAGATTTATTCCAGTGTAATTGCAACTCTGCATAGTATGCAAGTATGAATGACATGCAGAAAGCTTCCCCTCAGGAGACAAGGGAGAAAGTGATGGTCCCACTTTTTGTTGTGCTGGCATACATGACACACAAGAGACAACATGGGGCTCTTTTCCCACTGGCTTTTTCATTAAATTATAGAATGTTAAAGGGTTGGAATGGCTCTTAAAGATCATCTAGTCCCAACCCTCCCGCCATGGACAGAGGCACCTTCCACTAGACCAGGTTGCTCAGAGCTCATTCCAACCTGACCTTGAACATTTCCAGAGCTGGGGCATCCACAGCTTCTCTGGGAAACCTGTTCCAGTGCCTCACCACCCTCACAGTAAAAATTTTCTTCCTAATATCCAAATTTTGCCTCTTTCGATTTGCACCCATTACTCCTTGTCCTATCACTAGAGTTGGTGATGAAAAATCCCTCTCTGGCTTCCCTGCAGACCCTCTTCAGATACTGGAAGGTTGCTATGAGGTCTCCACTCAACCTTCTCTTCTCCAGGCTGAACAATCCCAACTTTCTCAGCCTGTCCTCAGAGGGGACAAGCACCAGTCCTCTTATCAACTGTTGGAGGCCTCCTCCTCCAACAGTTCCATGTCCTTATGGTGGGGACACCAGAACTGTACACGGCACTCCAGTTGGGGTCTGACAAGAGCAGAGAAGAGGGAGAGAATCACCTTCTTAAACCTGCTGGCCATTTCATTTTATTTTACTTTCCTTTACACTCATCTGAGAAATTGAAATCACTCTGAAGACCAGAGCTGAAAATTAAGCATGTCCCACTTGGAGCCCAGAGTTAAGCAATGCAAATAGCAAAGTGGGAGGAAATGTACAAATAAAAGAGCCAGATTAACCTTCTCACAGAAGAGAAACAGCATAGTTCCTGTGGAAGATTAAAGAGACTGAGTGTGCACCAACACACCTGGATCCCTACACCCACCCCCATTTTGGCTTTCCCACTGAAAATTGTTAAACATTATTTCCTGAGTATCAGACTGAAGAAAAGTTACTGCAAATGCATAGACTGGTAATATTTCAACCTATCTACTTGGCTCAGAAGAAAAGTTGTAAAGATATTATTAAAAAAAAATTAAGCAGCCTTACTGGAAAAATACACCGGTGATATTCAGCCTGAATCATGTTTTTTCCAGGGTTTAGTCTGAGACAAACCTGTCAGACTCATTTTCCTTGCCTTACAATCTTACAGTGACATCTGAGTGCATTCTTCATTTGACCTAGAAGTTTTCTTTTGCTCCTCACCAGAGGCTACCACCTCCCCACAGGCCAGGTTGATCTTCTATTGCAGGTATCCATCCACTCTCTCCAGCACATGCATCCCCCAATCTCTCCCACATTCACCTAGCCAGGGAGCAGCCATCCCACTCTTTCTGCACATGCTTTATTTTTTTTCCCCCTGTGGCTTCAGATCCCCAGTGAAGTAGAAGCAAGTCTTTTGGCTCTAAAGGATACCTTTAAAACAGACATTTTCACAGCCTTCAGTTTCAAAGGCTGGCAGAACAGTAGAAAGAAATGCTTCAAGAAGGGAAAGGAATGAAAAATTAGCATGCTTTTTCAGTTCTGATAATATGGAATCTACAGTTATAATGTTTCCCCGTTTAAAAAAAATAGACTTTAATATACACCCCTGCTAAAGTTAAATGAATGTAAGTTTAGAGAATGGATACAAGATATCAACATAGGGAATGAGAGGAAAGCACTAGAGGTTTTATTGCTAAAAGGTCAACAACGCTTACAAAGACATTCAATCTGTAAAGCCCTGCAGAATTTCATTTAAAATTAAAAAAAAAAAAAAAAAAAAAAGAAAAAAAAAAAAAAAAAAAAAAAAAAAAAAAAAAGAAAGAAAAAAAAAAAAAAGAAAAAAAAAAGAAAAAAGCACAACACCATGGAAAAAGTCTGAAAATAAGAATGTGCAAGTAGTTTCTCTGTGAGTGACCTTGCATTGGAAAAGCTGTTGCACAGTGTATGCCCACTGCCACCTACAGACAGAGAGAAGAGCTCAGAGACAGCCCAGGGAGAAGAGCTGGTGAACCCGGGATGTCCCCATTCCCAGACAGGAGCCACTCAGCCGTCTTTAAGAAGTGTACTAGCTCGGTTTTCAGAAACTCTGCACACATTCAAAATTGTCTGTGACAAAAGCAGTGAGGAAAACGTGAAAAACAACAATAGTAATGCATTTGATGTGTCCATTGGCAACAATAGTACAGAAGAAAACCAGATTCTCTTAAAATACACTCGAGATTTGAAAAACAAAGGCAGTTATTATACACACATGTACCATAATCTTGTTTACTGCAGCATTTACAACCTCATTTCAGGGAACAGAGACGTGGATTTTAAGTGGAGGTGGCTGAAAAGGCAAGTGAGTCAGCTGGGTTAACAGTAACAGGTGATGGCACTGATACTTTTCCTACAAACATGGTCTTTCATTTCTACAGAAACATTAAATGTAACACAACTCTCATGTAGATTATTCCCATCATCTTCTCTTCAAAGCAAGACCTTCAATAACATTCTCACATCCTACGCAGCTTACACTTATTTTGTAAGAGTTTATAATGAATTAAGGAAGACCTAATTTAAAAACAAAACAAAACAAAACCACCACTTGTAGAAGAGTATGATTTAGAATTCTGCCTCTGGACAAACATAAAGGCTTTGAAAAGCAAACAGAGAGCACAATTTCAAAATCATTCCAGCATTGTAAGTTTCCCCAGTTAGGAATAAAATTGTGCTGAAGTTAAAGACAAAAATTTCTAGCATTTTTTAATGAACATTTCAAACACTCTTTGCAGAATGTACGCTTTTGTTTACTGGTATGTTGAAGTACTTCAAGTTTTTTTCTTCCCCCAACGAGTGACAAGCAGTGTTTACATTTTCATTTCATTAGGTTAAAATATGTCACTTTAATGAGACTTTGCTTAGATCAGAGAAATAAAGGCAAAAACATTGAATAGAAATTGTGTAGAGCCTTTAAAATAGCACAGTTATTGTCAAGATCTTACAGCAAGAACATTTTCATTAAGCAAATATCAGAAATATTACACATATTGAAATAAATATATTTACACATGCTTTTTTAAGACTGATGAAACATTCATCTTAATTTTATTTGAAGTAAAAGCCACACTTCATTTTTTTTTAATACAATGGGACTATGAAAAATTAGTTGAAGATCTATCTCCTTGGAAAATCAAATTTAGTGGACACATCTAGCAGTCATTTTCATTTGAAGTAAGCTTCATACTACTGAAAACATGGTTACCACATCATCTACAGGACTGGAATGCCGCAGATACGCAGTAAATCCTGGCAGAGCTCCTTGAAAGCACTTGACCTCCTTCACACAGGAGTGCTGTTTTTGTGTAGCAATAGCATAAGAAAAACTCTGTCCAGCTATGAGACTGCCCCAGCTGTCCTTCCTAAACCATTGCAAGGTGCAAACTTTTAGTCTAGCATGGCTGCATGTTGATGAACTCTGCCAAATTAAAATACTGGTAACTATCTTACTTACTTATACAACATTTATCCAAATAGGTTAATAAAGCCATTTTTATAGCCTTTCCAAAATAATAATTTAAGATTATTCACCTTCCATTCTCTTGGGTTCTGGGTATAAAAATGAAGCCCTTTAAAAAGTCTTAACACAAGCAGAGAATGGATGAATATGTATAATTGAATTCACTTGCAATGTGTGCCTGCAGCCAAAGAAAACTCCAGAAAGCAGGGAGCAGTTTTATGCATGTGGTCATAGCTTCCACAGCACCCAGTTTAACAGACTGAAAAAGAAAAAAGTTATAAGATAACATTGTCCTGGGTAGAGGGAACTGTATTTTATGGAAGAAGTCTGGAAGCACATCAATCTTCTCTCATATGCCTCTAGTTACTGTCTTTACTGTGTAATAAAACTGTCAAGTTCTTTTGGCTACAGAGAATTCTCTACCTTTCCTGTCAAGCAGTATAACCCATAAATATTTCAAAATATACTCTATTTGTCTCTGTTCCTCTTTAAACTGTACAGGAGCATGCAGAAACACTTATGAATCACATACTATTTTGTACCTTTAACAAGCTGCACAGCATTATAAGCATATGTATACACATCAACTGCATCAGCCTCATTAAGACTTAAAAACATTTCTTTCTATTGAAGAAAATTAAAAATATGAAGTTAGCTGATAAAAGACTTAAAATTGAAGGGTGATAATTAACTTGGAAGTGGCTTCTTGCTATACTGACTATGTTGCTCCTGGAATCTAAACTACTTACTCCCAAATACAGAACACGACACACATTCATTGTGTATTAATGCAAGGCAATTTGCATTGCATTAAATTGCAGAGGTGTTTAATTTCTTCATTCCCTGCTTCTGATTGTCCAGATAACTTGGGGGGCCTTGTTTTTTAATTTTTTCTTTTTATTAAAACCCACGCATTGGCATTCTGGGAAAGCACTGTACATTGCCAGCCAACCTTACCACATCGTTAATGTCATTTTTGACATCGAACTTGTTGGTTATTCTGCAGTCTTTCACAGAGGAACTGTCAAATCCAATTTCTTTTGTCACACAAAATACTTCTCTTAGTCTTCCCCTGTCCAAAATAATCAAAGAAAAGATCATGTAGTATATTCTTTTTTGAGGCTTAGGTTGGCTTTTTTTGGTCTTTTCAAAGTCAAATAAGGACTGTGTGCTAAAATAAAGCTCATGACCCAGCAAGTATGCTGTGCACTGATATTTAAATGAAAAGACAACTCTGGCACAAATCCACTGGTTATCAAGTGATTGTGTAGTAGATAACATTCATGAAGCACCTCACATTTATATAAAAAGATTAATCCAGGGTTCATAGAGGTTTTTTGTTCATTCTTGCTGTGTAACCATTTCCTCAAGAATTCCCTTAGGTCTTCATTCATATTTCTTCACCAGATTTCTCGTTACAAAGCATCAAATGGGCAACACTCTTCTAAAAACCCATCTCTCTGAGGTGCAAAGTTAAAGTGCCAAACTCTCTGTTGCTAATCCAAATTCACATTGCTTAGTCCGAAACTGAGATTAACAAACACCAGCTGTGAAATCATTTTATTTATAAACAATGAATAGGTAATAGATGATTCAGTTATCATAGTATGATTTACTTATGGCCTGAAAAAAGCTTTTGAAGTGAAGTGTGTAATGGAAGCCAGTTCACAACTACAAACTCACATAAGGGTTGAAGGAACTCTGGGGAAAGAAAAAGAGAAAAAAAAAAAAATAAGAAGAAAAAAAAAAAGGTGAAATTTTTTCATTTTTAAGCAAGAACAATCCCAAAGACTTAAGGGTAAAAAACAAGCCATGTAGTAGAGCCAAAGCAAAATGGCATTTCAAGTGCTTTCTGTTGCCAAAGATTGGGCTAGAAAAATTTTAAAAGTGGCCATGCAGCACTGAATTGAGAAGGACTTTCATTTCAAAACCTGCTCCTTCATAGCAACAATGTATTTTACTTATAGGGGCTGATGAGCAGATTTTTTATTCTACATTTGTAGATTCATTTAGAAGAGAGGGAAACTAGTCTTTAAAGGACACTTTACTCTGCAAAAGACAAGCTGGTGTTTTAGCACAAGCAATGAGAGTTCTTTCTTCCCTCTGGGATACACTGTGTCCCAAGTATTTTCATCCAAAATGGTTACAAATTTTGAGCTGATTCTGTGAAAGTCTCCAAACCACAGCAGTCCTCTCGGATGTCATATCGTGCTTCCGATGGGAAGTAGAGGTTGGATTAGGCAGAGGCACACAGGGCCTTGCCTGCAGCATACCCGAGGAGTACTGCTCTGTATTGTTGGTTATGACTTCACTGGTGCCTTCTCCCCAACCACGTGCCTCCTGTGCAGGAAGATTTTATTACTTCTTCCCTGCTAACCTGCTCATGGGATGAGATGAAAATCCATGCCATTCTGATCCTCGAGGAACAGGAGACCGTTTCAAAGCAGGATTTTAGAAGACATTAGAGGGAGCGGGCAGCTTTGCTTTACATTTTTCAAAGTAGCACTATTTTTAGAAACTTCAGTTTTCTTACAGCAAAAAAAGCTAAGTTATGCTGACTCTACTTTGCTACTTTTTAGCTGTACATTTCCATGCTGCCAGATTTCTTGTTCTCTAGACTTTTTTTTCCTGTCTCCTTGGCTTTACTTTCTTCCTAATCTGATTACAGCAACTCATGCCAACTGTAGAAGAAACTACATCATGCTAGAAGTTCATTGTATTGCCAAGGAGTTTAGGTTAGAGATTTGGATTCCTAACACTGTGAAAACCTGACACCAGAGCAGACCGTCTGTAGCAGGAACAAATGTTGAACTCTAGGCCTTTGGTGCTAAAGGGAAGAATATAGGGGACAGAAAGGACATGCTGAAAGACAGATGGAAAGATGAGGGAGTGAACCATAACCCCTTACTTTTCATAGTTATTTTCTTGAAACCATTTTTATCTTTACAGCCAATTTAAGACCTTTTTATGAAGAGAGAACCCAGCAGTTTACTTTTCAGGTTATCTGATTTTAGGGTTATTTAAAAAAATGCTCCATTGTGATGTATGAACTACATCCTCTGCCCTTTTAGGACTGTTCTGGATTCCAGTCCCGGCAATAGCAGGCACATCTATTCAGAAACACAGCCACCAAATAGAGACCTGCACACACAGTTTAAAAGCTGAGAGGTCAAGCTTTTGGCCTCCTCTATCATTCAGGAAGCAAGAACCCATTCCACCTGCATTTTTCTGCTGGATCCCAGAAAGTACCAACAGACTTCTTCAGGCCCTGGGCCATGGAGCAGGGAAAGAACAGAGCAGTGCACTGCAGGCTTTTGTTGCCCCTGACACGTTTTTAGGTCTTGCAGGTTGACTTTGCTCCCGGATTCAGAAAGTCAGTCTGGTACAATGCCAAAATGGTATTTAACGGTATTTCATAATCAGAATGGACAAGACCTGGTGTTCTGTGATCAATCTTGTGCACACTGACAACATAGACGAGGAAGCCTGTTGGTAATGTAAATTCATTTAAAAAAAACAAGTTCTGATGGAAGCTTGAAGGGAGACTCCCAAAAGACACAGAAAGACTAGAGTAACAACAGATGACTGGACTCCTTCCATTAAGCCACCGCATTTCAAGTTCTTGCTGTTCTGAACATGTTCATGGATGGTATTCCAGACTGAGGTTCTGGTAGTAAAATGTGATTATTTGTTACTTTCCTCCAAGGAAAATTACAGAACATGAAAACATACTGTTGCATAAATTGGTGTTGGTAGTATCACTCCGGAAGATTCTGGCTTCCAGCTGGAATGAAGATGAGACATCTATTAACTATTAACTATTAACATCTATTAACTATTATCTATTAACTGACACAGCACACTAGAAATCATTCATTAGTATTTATCACACCAGTCCACACTTCAGGACACGAGAGAGAGGCGTCATACAAACTGGCATAAGCACCTTCACTTCCTGCACACAGTCAGGTCCTCAAGAACAGAGAGGCCATTCCAACAGTGCCTAGCAAATTCCTGATGCGGAAACTACAGATTTGAGAAAAATGGCAATGGCTTAAAGGCTGTTGCTATACTTTTATGTAAAGAATGTCTGTTACACAAAAAAATTGTTTAAATGTGTGATTCAGTTTTAAACAGAAGCTGGTAGATGTACATTCCCATGGCTTCAAGAGTTTGTTGCTTTATTCAGTGTAGAGAAAAGATTGAAAACACATAAATTTTCAAACACATCCACAGTTTGCTTAGTTGTTTTTGCCAAATAACAGGAAGATAAAGGCCATACTGTAGCAATAAGGTGATCTAACACAGCATGCGTTACACAGGTTGGTGATAAAGCCCCTGTGCAAATTTCATTGGTGGTTCAGCTGATGGTATTTTTCCTACCTGTCCAAATATATAACCTTCATGTTAACAAAAGATTGTGTGATCTCCAACTAAGCCCAGGACCTCAAAGGAATGAGCACGCAGAGAAATGTTTTGCCTGACTGAGTACAATGGAAAGAATAACAAAATCTGATAACAACATGCTTAGATAGTCAGGAATCACCAGCCACACGCACAAGACCCTCTTCCTTTTTGCTGTTCCCCAGGAACTGTGCCCTGCTGATTCCAGTGCTGCATGAAAGAAGAAGAATCCAAGACTCAGAGGATCAGATACACTAAAAAAAAAAAAAAATCAGATTATAAAAATAAGGCACCATGTAATGTCAATACATAAAAGTTTTGAGACTAGCTAAAGAAACACTCTAGCACTAGAATGTGTATGGAAAAAAATAGTAATGGCCCATGCTGTAGCTAGACAGCTGTATACTTTCCCTCTGTCTGGATTTTCCTGTTGTCAGGTTGATTAATGGAATGTCTTCACATTTATCTGCTTTTGGATATCTTAAATCTCAACAAGTCCATTTCATGTTCTTGCCACCAAGATTTCCAGTAGATTTCTTCTAGCATGTCAGAATGACAGATAAGTTCCTGCAGCCAACCTTGTAGAGAGCTCATTATTGTTTCAGACTTGTGTACTCACCCTTGAGGTCCTCCGTACAAAGGCCTCTAGAGTTCTGAGTCATTTTAAAATTTGTGTTGAGTAAAGGTGTCATTTCTCTATTTGAGAAAGCTTTGGAGCAGTGTTCAAGGCCACATTCTGAATTTTATACTGTTTTATATCATCAGTCCACATACTCAGGGAGTAACTGCAATAAACACTAAGTAGCTCAATCCAGCACACACGATCTGTTTTATTTATTTATGTGGTTGCCTGCCCTATGTTGAAATGCCAAAGTTATTTATGATATGGTTCTATTATTTTTCTTCAGAAAGTTTCAAGCTCTCACCGCAGCACAGCAACATTATCAGTACATATTTTTATCCATTTGTAAAATGTGGCTTCGTTGAAGCTCGCGCACAATAATTGCTTTCAATGTTTAAAGAGAATTTGGGGTAAAAAAAATCCATACATAAATTCAAAATAAACTAATTCTTGCACTCCAAATGCATTTTTATCTCCAACAGAGAACTCAATCAGGCTCCAGTGTAGCTGTATCAGTAATGGTGTTTTATTATAATTGTTATTGGTTTTGAATTGAATGAGTGAATTTATGAGTAAGCAATGAGTTGGCAGATTGATCAACCACTTGGGAGAGACCCTCCCTTAGCTCCACGTTGTGCCATCATTCATATTCCAAAGTCCGTGACACTGGCCTGCAAATTTGGGGGCAGGAGGAAGGGAAGAGGATATTTGTATTCTTTCATTTGAGTTCGAGGGCATGCAAGAGGACCCTAAGTAGGAAGTTTTCCATATTCATTCCTATTTTGACTGGTTTTCCCAGTCTGCAACCAGAATCTGATACAAACAAAAAATTTAAGCCAGGTAGATATTCCAAGTAATTAGTTCACAAGTAATCCAAGACAGAAGCATAAAATGGGGTCAAATAGATAATTACTAACAAAGTTGATATTAACTGCAAGCATTTTATAAATTAAAGCTTGAGTTTCCTGGTCAGCTCCACACGTGTCTCGAAATTACTACCACGTTTAAACCCCATCTACTGCCTAAGATCCATGCAAAGCAACTTAAGGCACCTGGCAATTACACACAGAAACAATGCCATAAATATATAAGTGTAGACATCAACTTTCTGTAAATAAATATATGTATTTACTGAAATATTTCTCATTTTTCATCCCATCTCAGGAAGGCCATCTGCTTCGCCAGCTGTAGCTGCCAACCAGATACCAGAGATATTTGTGAAAGTTCTCTTTCACAAGAGCAAAGGAAGGATTTTTCCTCCATTTCAGTCAGTACCAGCTACGGGGCTGGCTTCCTGAAAGCATGATTTTAGAGTAAAAATCTGAATTTTCATACATAGAGAAGGATATTTCTTTCCAGCTGAGATCAAAAAAGTTCCTCAGAAGATAATCTGGTTGAAATCATGTCCTTTACCCTGTCTGGTTTTCTGAACTGTCCAATGCCTTTCAGCTCATGCAATTATAATTCTTGATAACACAATAAGGTCTCTATATCATATATTTACCAAATGCTTTAGCTCAGTTTACCTCCCAAAGCTATCTGTATGCTTTAACAGGATTAACTGTTCGTTTTGAGAAGATAACAGCTTTATCTCTTAGATCTACCTTTCACTGATATAGAGAGTCAAAAGTCTAAGGAGTTAAAAGTCTAATGATAAGGATACCATTTGCTAGTCATGTCACTTTCCTTTATTTTTTTAAACAGTAAAATGAAACATACCCTTTAAAACTGAAACAAGAAAAGAGTAAACGACAAATAAATTTAGGTTAGAAACAAGAAAGTCAGTAGCAGAAAGTCAAATACTATTAAATTGCAGATGTTCCTATATTAAATAGGAAACTTCCTCTGGTTCCATTCAGGTAGAAATCATGGTTGATGTGCCCAGTTTTCATTCATTGATCAGTATTAATTTCAATCTTTCATTGGTGTGAATAAATTGCTACATATCAGTTTACCATTTTACACTATTTAACCCATGAACACTGATACAAGGTCAAGTACATAGTGAAACTCAATTGAAATCTCGAATTTAATCCAAATTTCATCAATCTGTTTGCACGCGTTGCCTCCTCAAACTCTCCAAAAAGTGAAAACTGATAATCTTTACAGAAGTTCAACACTCAGATGAGAAAACCCCATCCTTCATTCTGAAAAGTGGTTGCGACTTTGCACAGCAACTTCTCTCTCATCTACTTGACAGGACACAGAACGTTTAAATGAGAACATCTGCAGCATTCTTTCAATACTCCGGGGAAAGCATGAAAAGCATTATGTTAGGGTAAGAGCAGAGGCAATGGGGATTCTTTCTTTGCAACTCGGTCAAAAGATGCTGCATGTAGGCATATTTAATTTTTAAAAAATTAATTTATTTAGAATTCTTAAAGAAACCAGCTGTTGCCACTGTATCCGTGCTTGAAAATCCTCCGAGCCTAGCAGTTGGAAGCTGACATACTTACTCCATTAATTTAGATGTCTGTGAGCATTTCTCATAGAATAATTGTGCTGCATAATGCATGACTATTCATTCTCTAGTAATGTCAGTTGAAAGGAAGGAATAAGAGGGGGAAAGGAACAGGCACATTTTTAAAAATTTTTTGGGGGCACTTGGAAATTAATGAAGTTCTAGAGTGTCAGTGCTACTTTCATAGGGCTTAAGTTGACGTCGTCCTGCCCAGGTTTCCACGTGATCCTCAGTGTTCCCTTTGGTTTGTATTAACCACAGAATCCCATATTTTTTTATAGTCTGGGTTTAATTGCTTCCAAACTTTATGTCTCTCTTGAAAAAGGACATAGAACAAATCAGTGTTCAACCCATGGACCAGTCATCTGCCTAACCATCATTAATTTCCCCAGGGAATTCAGTTTCCAAAGTGATATTAAACCTAGGAAAACAGCTTGGTGGATGCACTTGGGTTTGGTACTCTCTAAGCAGAAGAAAATTTTATGGGGAAAAGACACCTCTTGAATACTAACCTTATCTCTGCCCTTTTCTTGTTGTCTCCTAATATTCATTCCAGATCTCTTGAAAAGAATAGCTTCCCTGGGATATTGTAAGATACTGGAGAGTGGGATCCCAAAAGAGGTGGCCTGTTAGAGACATTTGCGGAACCTACCATTTTCTCCAAAAGTCGAGGTCAAGAGGTTTCCAGCCCCTTTCTCCTCCCACCCAATTATGTCTCTAAGCACTCGAACTGATCATATTCCAGCAGAACTCACAGAACACTGCTCTCCATTTCTCGTTTATCCAAACATTTTCTCTTGGTCGAGTCCAACACGACTGTTGGGTGTAGAAGGGCTCACATTTTCATATCATGCCATACATATCATAATTAAGAAATCTAAAGGCTCATAAGGGGAATGAGAACACTCAATAAACTGCCCAATTATAACAGCAAGCTATGTTTAATCTGATTTGCGATACAGAAAAGTCATCTAGAAGTCCCTTGTCCCTGCTGTCATACCATTCCTGTGTGCATCTACACTGAAAGGTTTTAAGACAAGACTCTTAGAATACCTGAGTTGGTATAGACAGTTTCTGCTTGACCTTCCTATGAATAATGCAAGATCTCTGGGCAAATATTCACTAGAAAATATCCTTGGGCTTTTGGACCACATTAGATGCAAGAAGTTGCAGGTCTAGGCCTCTTGACAGGTCATCCTGTTCAAAAAGAAGGTCTCAACGCCATGGAAATTCATTAAAGCATCCCAATGCTAGTGTTAATGTGGAGAATGGATCACAGATGAGAGCGTAGAAATGCTGCACTCTGCCCTTCACTGTGGATATTTTCCCTCCTCTCAGCCTTGATGCTCTCAAAACCAGTTTGGACCCTTATGAGGGTCCAGTTAAATGATGCCTTGAAATCTATGAACAACAACTATGAGCTACACCTTTAAAAAGAACTTCAGTTTCCTGTCTGTGGGATTTCTTTTGCTTTAATCCAACATACCAAGTGTTTTACGCTGGCTGACCCAAGAAATCAGAGAGTGTCAGCAAACACCATGAGATCCCATCAACACTAACATCCCCCATAACTCTCAGCACAGATGTGACAGCAATGGACTTTGTGTGTGCAGCTAGGGCTAGAAGAAAAATAACTGATGTAAACTTACTAAAATAAACTTTAGGGGACTAAAAGTGAAATGAAGATACTCCTAAAAGGAGAGGAGAAACCAAAAAAAATAAGAGAGGAAAATCAAGATTAGGCCAAAAGATTGGCTAGTTCTATGTGAGAAGATGGCAAAATAGATTAAAACAATCCTTCTGCCGGTGAACTATATAAAAACAAAATCTGGACTACTTTTCAAAAAACCTTTGCAAAGCACTTTAGACTGAGATACAAGTAACTGCTCAGGCCAGACACAGAGTTGTCACTTCTCATTATCTTTACTCACAGCACAAGGCCATAAGAAAAGGACGACACAGTCATTTGTGCCATGGATCAAATTTGATCAGGCCAATACAGTAGAATAAAAGAATCTATGAGAAAAAACTTTAAAAATTTGAATAGACTCTATAAATTGTGGTGAAAAAAAGAGAAACAGAAGTTAAAAATCTAGTCAAAGTGAATTTTAAAAAAACCATTCTTGCATCTAAACTGCTTTAACTCCTCACAACATATACTCAAGAAAAGAAAAACCTGTACTGGCTCTTATTTGTATGCAGGTTTGTTGGTTGTTTTATTTGAACAGAGATGGCAAGGAAATTCTGAAGAATTAGAGACCTATCAGCTCTAGCTATCAATAAGGAGAGACTTAAGAGTCATCCTCCTATTGAGATTTTCAACAATAAATGGCTTTTTTCTAATCAGTCTGCTTCTGAAGAAAAACATTATTCTGCCAGTATATACAGTATTTAGAAACCATAATTAAGGTTACCCTTGATGACAACAGTAGCAACTATGAATTTAAGCACTAGATAACCTCTCTGCCTGTGATAAATGTGAAAATGAACAAGCACTGAAACTGCCATAAGAAACAGTCATGAACTCAAGTGACAGCAGGAATAAAAAGACCACATTGTATAAAAGAAAAGTTTGTGGAGTACTCAAGAATGAAATAAGAACATCCTACATCAAATATATGATACACTGGAGTTAATACAGAAACTCTACAAAGAAGGCAGGGCAGTGTTCACCACAAACAAATCATGTGCTCATCACACACAAAGAGGGAGGATCATTGAAGCGAGATTGCTACATGAGCTAGCACAACACTTAAAACCTCATGAGAGACTACAAAGGAGAGAAATAAAAGGAATCATTTATGAGACTCTGGAGTATATTCAAAGGAAATAGAAAATATCTTCAGAAAAAGATTTTTAAAACAACATTCTCCTGGACAGAGGGTCTGCAGCTATACTATTTCATAAAGAATAACTTTCATAAAGAATTGCTGGAAGAAAAAAATCACAGTACCTTTCATTATTTCAGTACTTTAGCGTCTCTCATTATTAGCATTACCTCCATGGGTGTTGCTGATAGTCTTCACAACTGTTGTGTGAATTACAATGGTTTTGGTGACATTCATATTTTCCCTCTGTGCTTTGCACACTTATTTTTCTTTGAAGATTTTTTCCATTCATTGAGGAACAACCATAAAGGAAATTATTTTTGGGGGTTAGTACAATTTTCTTCTGTGAAAGAAACAGTCATATATGAGTAAAAGTGTTTAATTTTGTATGTTGATGACTCAAAATTGCTTTAATTCTTGAATACTCAACACTGTCCGCATGAATGATATCCAAAGAGAAACACAATTTTCATGATTCATTCCACGTGATATTTAATATCCCCATCTCAGGTCTAGAATGCCCAAGACAGGTTTTTATTTTTTAAAGGTAAACTTTGAAATTATTCACAGAGTTTCTCCGTTAAAATCAATCCACAGTCCATCATGATGTTTATAACAAAATTGACTATTTTTACTGGGAAAATGGATTAGATAGTCTCCACAGTGGATTTGCTTTCCTTTTGAGATGTTGGTACCCAGGATTAGAAGCCTATCATTTTCTCCTCTCAGTTTACTACTTGTATACATCACTTCGAATCATATAGCATATAAATTTCAAATCTAGATAGGAGTATCATGAAAAAAGTCTCAGGTGGATTTCAATTATTCTATTGTTTTAAAGAACACAGTAAAGTTAAAAAAAAGACACTAATCCAATTTCAGGTCACATGTCAGCCTACCCCCGTGACTTAATTGCCTACTGATTGATAGAAGAGTCAAATATTTGATCTGTAAATTCTCCCCGAGAGGTCTACACACAACTTCGAAGGGACCACTCTTTAACCTGTGCTTCTCATAAGTTTGGTTGTCAGTGGAAGTGATTCTGTCAATTATGCCTTTGTCCTTGCAAAGGAAGACAGTCATTAGTTCCCTGGCGCAAGGCAGCTGTAAGAGAGTTGGACAGTCCTTTAAAAATTAAGGATAAAACTACCTATTTTCCCCCCTCCCACAGGGACCGAATAGGTGATGCTTCACTGAGGATTTCAAAAGGCCTGTTTGACCAGTGAGCCTCTCTGAACCTGAATTTAAATGCTTTTTGAGGAGGGTGATGCCTCAAAATAGTTATTTTAGTAGACTTCTCATATTTCAGACTCTGCATTCAAACCTTGACAACCTTCAGAGGAATTAATTGAAAGACACAGCGACTGCAGTGGGGGTGACAAAAATGGGCATCAATATTTTTTCCACAGTGCTATTGTCTGATTTTTCAATCACTAGTCAAGACTATTAGCCTTTCTTACTTATACATTCTTCATTTCTAAATACTTCTTGTGATCAAAATGTATCAGAAGTCATGTTCCAGTTTTCATGGGGCTGAACAAAAGATGTGAAGTTCCAACACTATGTTTAAAGCGCTGTTTTTGTAATATTAAAAAATCCCAGCATGAACAATTCTGATTCTACTGTGACATTATCAGATAAAAACACTTCAAATTCCTTCTGATTTCCAAAGTAATGACTGTGGAACCCGATCTGCTATTAATAAAGTTTCCCAATTCCCATGTGAATCTAAGATACAAATGACATTGGATGTAAAAGTCCATAAATAATGATGATAAAAAGCCACTGTTGCTGTACATCTAGGTTCTCTCACTGATATTTGGAAAAGTGTCAAGGGCACTAAATTTAATTCCTGGCTCTTTGTATGCTCAATAAAGATTTAGATAACAGATCTAGTTTAAATCAGCAATATATGGGCACTCATCTGCAGCCTCTCTATAAATCAAGCAATGAGATTCATCCAGTTATAAGTCTAAGACAGAAACTCCAAAAGCAGATAAAAAATTCTCTCTCTGACACAGTAGAAGCAGGGGGCATAAAAGATTTCTATCTATGCAAATTGGCGATTTTAAAAAGAAAATAAAAATAACGATTTCCAAATTATTTTTGCTCAAATACGAGAGAAATTAGGCTTTTTGAAAGAGGGTGATCCACATTTGGTATGGTCCCACTAAGCTCTGCAAAATCTTTCACAGTCCATAATCCAGTTCTGAAATGGAGCAAATGTCCAAGATCTTATGCACAGAATAAGAGAGAATCAGGGCCCATACTTCACTTCAGGTGAGATTTATACATTTAATAAACCTCCAGCATTAATGTCACATGACTGTAGCAGCTGAGAAAACATTTATACCAACCACCCACACATCAGAATAAAAGCAAATTGAAAGGCAGAGAAAATATAATTAAAATCACTCTCTGCAATTTGCAGGAGCTCATTTATTGGAGCCTCCAAACTTTCTGCCAGAGGTAGGTGGGGTCTTTCTAGTTTACTTCTTGCAGTTTAGATTTTAAATATCACAAGAGTATTCTAGATTTCTAAGGGTGCTTTTTTCCTTAAGTTGGTTCCAATTATATAAAATTACTTACTGTGATTGTCTATGTTTCACATTCAGAATAAACATTAAAGTATCACTGCCATAACATGAAAATAACACAGTACTGAGTTCAAGGTATCTTGCCTCCTGAGAATGACAGGGAACTGAAACTATGGCAAACCTAGTAGAAAGCAGAATGCTTCGAATCAGAAAATAAACTTCTTCAGCAACTTTTGTACTGTAGATGATGTAAGGGAAGCATTTTGGTCTCCAACAGTATGTCACTAAGATGAGGTGTGCAGTATTTCCCTGTTGTACAGAGCCTGACACTAAACAGGCCACTGCTCTGCAGTCAAGAAATAAAAACATTGAGAAGCTCCAGCACAGAAGATTTGCAGCGTGAGAACCTAGAACGCAATTTCTGATTTTTCCCCCTTAGGATACACAAAATAAAACAAAGCAGAAACAGAAAATTACAAAAATGTATTTGGATAAGATATTTTTGATTGTGATTTTTACACAATTCACATATCACAAAGTCAACTTTGATGCTGTGGTGCTGCCGTATTTCAACTTCAGTCATCAGTTTTAAATAGTGGGCTTTGATATTCTTATGTGCTAATTAGTGATAGAAGTCACAGAATTTTAAGTTTACCACTTGTCAAATATTTTTAGTCCTAACTCAAGGAATGTAGGACTGAGGCTTGCCAATGCTGTTTGGTAAAGATCAAAGCAGCACTAACATGGCAAATTCTTGCATCAACAGAAGTCTGCACCCTTCCAAGATTTGCAGAGCTGGAAACTGTTGGTATTGGGAATATATTCATTGTGATGTCTTGACTCAATGGGATTAGGAATTTGGAGTAACTGATGTTTTCTGCCTTGGAAACATGAACATAGGATAAATTAACAATAATAAGCTTATGAGCTTATTAATAAATTGCTAATAAATTAACAATAATAAGCTATGAGCAGGCATACCTGTGCATAATCCCAAAAGAATACCTTACCTTCACGGATCATAGCTACAGTCTCCTAAATCAGTGGAAGCACAGCAAGAAACAAGACAATGGAGTTTGGGGTTGGGGAGGCTTTTGTGGTGGTGATTTTTTTTAATTTTTTTTTTAAGATTAGCACTTTCAGCAAGGAAATCAAGGAATAAGAACTATTTTGATGCCTGCTTTGACACATAACATGTGACAAGGATGAAATCAAGCATTCCAAATGAGAAGACAATCGGGTTAGAATTAGAAAGACAGCTAGTCCAAAAGTTAGTTGGTTAAAAAGATGAGGTGGTAGGTGCAGTCATAACTTCTCTCTGCTATATTTCTACTGAGAAGTGTTAAGATCTTGTTTGCATAGGGGCACTTTACATCTCACTGCTTCTCATTTTATTATAACTGCAATTCTGCATTGCCAAAAATGGCTTTTTAGAGGGGGAATTTTTTTAATCCTCCAATTCAAAAGAAATATACAGAGAGCTCAGCTGTCTCCAGCACTAGCTCATGATTTATTTTACAAGCAGTTTCACACAGCTCTCTACTAAACAGACATTCTTTGTGCTTTATTACAAGTTTGTTCCATTGAGTCATGCTCTCTGTGGGATGTTGTGTCTATATTTTATTTCACTCTAGCCATTAATTACCTTCTGGGCCCTGTATCGTGTGTCTCTCAGTCTCATTTATTACAACGGCGCCTGCTAGTGTTGCTCAAGTCAAGAGGCTGTCAGTATTTCCATTAGAAAACCCATCTCTCAGGGGTTTATAAGTCAGCTGTAAAGCTTTACTCCTGGCTGATGGCTGGCATACATGGCCACAGCTAGAAGGGTTCTTTCTTTTCTTTCTTAAATTGAACTAGAAAAAAAAAAACCCTCAGTGTTTTTTAAGTCACAGAACCAGACATGAGTTTTGACTCCGTGTTTTTGAAACTCAGAAACAGCTTTATTTCTTTAAACCAAGTTTTTCAGGCTGTTTGCTGCTAATGTAAGCCAGTGCTTGTGAGCTTGGCTGTTTTCAAAGGATTCGAGCCATACTTCCGCTTTCTTTTCCATCACTGAACTGCCATTCTCAACACCTTACCTCTGGCTAGCAGGTTTGGAGTCTGCTCCTCTGGAGCTGCTGCTGCCTGAAACATCTTTTGAGTATTCCTGCACATTTAAGTATTCCATTTAAGTCCAACAACAAAGAAACTGCTCTCTTCTGCCTGTATCTTTACAGCCATCATGCTCACTTGCATTTATTAATTCTATGCTTCCATTTTGTCCAGAGACACTGTGGATTCCCTATCCCTGGGAGTGTTCAAGGCCAAACTGGATGGGGCTCTGAGCAACCTGGTCTAGTGGGAGGTGTCCCTACCCATGGCAGGGGGGTTGTAACAGGATGATCTGTAAGGTCCCTTCCAACCCAAACCATTTTGTGATTCTATGATATTGAGCAGAACTGGGAGAAGACAAACCCATGAGATTTCCATACACTAACACCTGATTTCTTCTCCAGTTAGAACCAAAATGGGCATTCCAAAAGCTCCTTTTTAAGGACTCGAAGCCAAGCTAGTCGGACAGCCAGGACCCGGAAAGTCCAAGCAGTCAAGGAGCAATCATGAGTCTGTGAGAGCCAGGAATTGCCAGTACCAATGGTGAGATTCTCAGCTAAACCAGGGATTTAGCACTGATTTAGCATACAGATGTCTACCCCAACTTAAAATTTAAAGCAAGGTCTTCCAATTTTTTTTCCGATAAATCATGACGATTTTAGTGCAAACTTTCAATGACGGGCAGCACTCAAAAAGAAGTCCTTACAAGCTATGCAGTATGAACAGATATTGTACAAAAAAAAGAGGTGCAACCTGTAGATGTGTTTGATCTCAGTGCTCTTATCATGGGAGAGTACCTTTACAGGAAAAAAAAGGTACATATCGACAACTAGATACTATAGTAGTACAAAACAATTGTAAGACAGTGTGATGAGTTGTTTTAACTAAATGCATAAAGATTTATCCTAGGTCACATCTTCCCAAATAAGCTCGTTTTCATATGCTGCATCAAGGATCTTATGAAAAATAAGCCTGAGGTCTAGAAAGGAAACAACCTACAGAAAACTTTTTAAAGTCTTGATTAATCTGCATTTTGATTTATTAACTGCATTGTGATGGAGAATAAGCCAGTTATCAACCACAGACAGAGAACTGAGAATTAAATTACTACTTTTATGAGTTACAGATAGGATAGGAAAGTGAACACTGCTTTAGCATGGCAAGGACTAAGTAATGAGACTGATAAAGACCTAAGCACCACTAAATAAGCTGGAAAAAATTCCAGTTAAATTACTACTCATAAAGATCAGCAGTCCTTGCCATTAAGTTTTGTTTGTCTTAAACTCCCTAGGATGCATCCTAGTTTATCAAACTTCTTGGATACATGCTATGTTGCTTATTTCTATGCTGTCATGTAAGTGAAGTGGTATAACTTCTGAAAATTAATTATCCTCATTCTTTAATTTTAACTGGTCACAATATTCTGGTATACTTTTGTCATCTAAAGAGAACACAATTGCCAATTGCTCTTCAGTTCTACTTTATACTATCAGTAAGGAAGGACATTATATGGAAGACAAGGTACAGGGACAAGAGGACAATAAATCCATAAAAAATAGTTTACTTTGTCTAGGTGAAAGAACATATTAGAACAAAGGGAAAGGAAAATACTGAGGGGGGGGGGAAGACCTTCAAATGCAAACCTAGAATTTTGTCTCAAATTATACGATCATATTACTTATGAAAATAATCTTAAATGGATAAAAGATAACCCAACTGCAATAAAGCAGTTGTGACCCCCTCCTCTGTAAGCACCCTTTTGCAGATGTTCCCAAGAGCAGTGTAGCTATCCACTGGCTCTCATTTAGAGAAAACTATTCTCTCTCCAGTAAAGTTAAGACAGTTAAGACAATTTACATCACGATAAATGCATAGGGGGAGATTATAGCTGCAGAGTCAGAAATGACTGTCATAAAACTGGCCATAAGTTTGAAAGATAGATATGGAAGTTTTGTCCTCTGTTGTTCTAGGATTTGGATTTGGTTTTTGATTGTCTCATCCCTTGAACATAAACCACAAGAATGGGACTGAACCTGTGAACCTCAGCTCAATATTAAATACTAAATATATATTCATCTCGTGAAATCCCCTCATTTTTGAAGGCCTAATATTTTGTCATCATCATCATTATCAGAAGGAATTCAAGTTTTTTGCTGTGCTAACCTTGTCAAATGAGCCTGCCTAGGTTATTCTCTCTGCATCTGTTTGAATTCATCAAAGGCAAAAATAAATCTTTACACAAGAACAGTACAGGGCAAGAGTGCCACCTCTGAATGGAATTTCTTTGGTTGATCTTATGTTTCTACCCGCAGTTCTTTTTTACTGGGAAGAATAGTGTTTACTTATATTTTCTCTTCAAGGTTCACTGTGGCATTAAAGATTCACTTCAAACAAGAAGTTGTAGCCTTTATTTAAGCTCCATGTTCATATACAATCTACAGCAAACTTACTGTCCATAAATCAAACTGATATTTCTCTCAAGCTATTCTGCTCTCTTCCCTAATTCAAAGAGGAATTGTCAGTCATGTTTATGACTAATTTTCAGTTTATTACCTTGGTTGACTTAGCAGGCTTCCCTGCTAGCTCTGACCTATACTTGCCATTGTAAAACAATTAGAAGTGATGCCTGAAATCATTTACCACTGTGGGTTTATTAAAATTAAGTTTTGCTCAGTACAGCAAGCAACCTGCCTAGCTGAAACCTTCCCCAGCTACAGACATCTATGGGTTGTGGTCATTCTGAAGTTCATGTCAATTAGACAATTCTCAAAAAGAGAATGTGTAGAAACTTCATATTAGAATTGCTGTCTCTGCTCCCCCACCATGAAATTTAGGGGGCAGATTGACAAGTGATATAAATATCTGCTATGCCAATATTCAGGATTACTTGCCCTGGCCACTACTAGGTTAACAAACAAGTCGCAAAACACTGCCAAAAAGTACGGCATTATCAATCTGCTTTTATTTTGGGCACTTCACTCTCCAAGTAGCTGCAGAAAAGGTGGCAGCCTTTAGCATGCTATTCTTCCTAGCAGTGAAACTCATAAGGAAGTCTCTAAAACTCATTAAGTCTCCTAAATACATTCAGTGTGTGATAGCAAAATAAGGGAACAAAAGTGGAGAAGGCATCTTGAAGGTTTTTAGAAATATGATCCTAAATGTCAGAAGTTATAACACACTCCTTTGAAAAGCTTGAGATAGTGGGAGCTCAGCCATGGGGTTACTTATCAGGAACACAATTTATTAAAGTAAGAGCATATACTAACCATGACAGAAGCCTGCTTGTTTAGTTTTGTAATAATTTTTAAAAGTAATGTAGTTTAGAAGGATGAAGAGGTCTTGAACCCAGAGCAAAGCTCAAAACTTTCAATAAGTACATATTTATTAGAAGAAAAATATTTGTGTGCATGAAGCCTGCTTTGAAAAGCTGTTAGAGATTTATAAAACATCAGCAGTTGGCTTTAGAGATAGATTTATCCAGGATGCATTAAATGGAGTTTTTCTGAGGTGCTTTTCACCTGATTAGCAGTGATTACAGAGTCATTCTCTGCATTAGTTTGTGATTTCACTGAGATATCACTTAGAAACACAGCAATCATCTCTGAAGTGTTTTATAGCATGGATACCAGAAATATGTTCTTAAGCCACTCTGGCTGTGGCTGGTGGGTGAGTGGGGTGTTTGCAGGGCTGAAAGTCAAATGAGGTGGAAGAGAAAGCCTAAACTTCTGCCACAGAAAAAAAATTGATCAACGCAAAGGTCATAGAGAACCTAAACAGAATCAAATTCAGAACTATTTTTCTTCCAGTCTAACAGCAGGTCCATAGTTTTTGTCTCAGAGGGTCTGACTCAGAGTTTTAGACCTTTCGCTTCACATCCATGTAACACAAGTGCTATCCAGATGCTGCCATTGGTAACAGCAAGGTGCAAAGGCAGCCTTTTAACATGGCCTAAGATATTGTCCACAGGGAAGAGAACTCTCTTGGCTCAGTATCATTTTGTAAGTCTGCAAAGATACACTCAAAGTCTGGGAGTTATCTATGAACCTCTGCTGAGGGTCCTAAATACTTCACCTTCCTATTTCAGTCACACAGGCAGTCTTTATTGCCTATTCAGAGTCAATTAAAAATTAAATTTTCTCGTGGCACCTCCTGTAAACCAGTTACTTTTAAATGAATTTAGACATAGCCACTAAGTATATTTATAAATAATTAGTAACTCATATGTGTTGCACCAAGGAGCAAAATGCTTCAGTTCCTCCAGCATTTAGCCTTTTTAATGCCGCTTCTGATACAAATGAAAAATAAAAATCATGTATTTTAATAGACTGATACTGAGGGTTAGGCTTCTACAGATCTGTGGTGCACTGCCTGCCCAGGGGACAAGCACCGCGAGTGCTGTGTACCTGAACAGCCCTGCACTGGAGCACCAGGGCTGGCAGCGACAACAGAGGCACTCATGGAGCAAGCAGGAATCTGGAAGCTGGAAAGGTGATGACAACTGTCTTCATCTAATGGAATGCTTCAAAACCCCCTGGGCTAGGTATCGGTCTGTCTGCTTCTGGATACTCTTCCCGGTTTCCAGGGGAATAGGGTCCCGTCTCCTGGCGGGTGGCACTCTTCCCTTTGTTTAAATAAATATGGGCTGTGCTGAGACAATCCCAAATCTGTATTTGTCCTCACCACACTGTCATATGCTTTTTAAAATATTTCCTGATGTCAGGGGCTTTTCATACACCAATCAAATGCGTTGGAAGGATGAATTCATTCCTTGTTGTTTTCAAAACCAGTACACCCTACTAAATATGTAAATGCTGACTCTAATTAATTAATTACACTTCAAGCTGCAGACAAGCTGTTGCTGCTTAGGTATTATATTGATTGAACTCTCTGTCTTTTTTGTTTTAAGTGCACCATTATCCTCCAGCAAAACGTTTGATTTATGATACAGATACAGTGGAAGTTTTAAGTTTTATCCCCAGATGTCTCAAAAAAATAAAGACAAAGCAAGCATGTAACTAGGAATGATGCCAAATGTCAACATCCTAGCAGTTTATACAAGAAATATACTCTCACATGGGTAGTGCTGCAGAGGGCCAGGGCAAAACAAAATAGATGGGTCATCCATGGGGGAGAAAAGGCCACTTTGGGATGATTATATAATACATTTTTTGATGGAACCTCAGTCATTCATAAACAGCTTTTTTTTCTCGATCACAGTCACATGTTTTTCCTCCACTTGCTTTGACCTTCATCACAAGCATATATCCTTCCTGAGAAGCAATTCTAAGTCAACAACATAAGCTTCATTATTGCCTACATTTTTCAAACACGCAAGGATAATGCACAGCCCAAGTCTGTGCTTGAGACCCTTGTGAACTGCAATGATCCTCCTGTGCACGGAGGGGCTTGGAGGTAAAGCAGCATGATTTGGGTTGTCAGAACTCACATAGTTAATTTATCACTGGCATGAGTGTGAACTTAAAAAATGTCGTTCCAGAGCTGTCAGACACAGCCATAATGTTATTTTTACCTTCCAGTTAATAGCATAGTATTTGGAGTCACTTGATAAATGTTCAGCAGGCAAGAAACTTTGATTGGATACTCAAAAAAGGTCTAGCTGGTCATGATGCCCACCTAGTTGTAGGTAAAATGAAGCCCGTTGTGCATGGGCAGGCAAAACTGGCAGACAAGATGCACCTAGTGACTGCACAAAGCAAAAGCACCACATTCCAGCCCATCTGCTGTACAAACATTGTCACACTGAGCTAGTCATGGAAGAGATATGTATAGTCACAGCCCATACACACAAGGAAAATGGGCTCGTAACTCTGTGGTGTTTACATATTTACAGATTACCATAGAGAAACCTGTATCCTCACTACCATGGCTCTTGACGGGACACCACATAGGCTCTGTTGAGTGGTCTTGTTAATGCTCAGGAAGATGTTACTCAGATATTGGAGAGTGAATCTATTACATTGCCTGTTGACTTTCAGCAGAAAAACATCTAGATGCCCCCTGAAGGGTAAGTTTGGACACTGTTTTAATAAAATCTCTTTATTTCTATGGAAATACACAAAATAAATATGACAGGTATTCTTTTCAGATATTGATGCAAGGAGAAAAGCAACAGAGCCATAATACGGAAAGCTGATCGAAGAAAAAATAATTACAACCTAATAATGTCCTGTAACACTGAATCGGTGAACCCTTGTCAAATTTTTACTCAGGAGAAACAAGAAGAAAAAACCACTACTGTTATAGTAACGACATAAAATTCTTATTGACATTTCCAGAACAAGTGTCTCAATATTTTCCCCCAAAGTATTTTTTAATCATCTACTACTATAGAAATAAGTCAATATTAAAATGAAATAATTGCTAGTCCAAAATTGCTTTTCCACTGGATTTGATTTGGAGAACATGGAAATCAGTGGGCTTATTTTAAAAGGAAGGCAATTGCTGCATTTTTCACAAGGCACTCTAACCATACCATCAAATTTAGATAACACAGCTGAGTGTTCCCACATGAAATTGCTCAGGGCCATAGCTCTGGTGCAGATCCCAGTCTGACAGAGGATGCTAACTGGAAGTCCCAGTCCCAGTGTTCTGCTGACCAGAAGCTGGGAAGCACTTACCACCTCTGCCAAGCATGGGGCACACCTTCCCAGCAGCTCTGCCTCTTTGCTCCACGGATATACTCTGACACTTGAGCTCAGCTGGACCTTTCCCAGACATCTGACTGGAGTGGACTTCTCAGTCCTAATCACAGGGCCAGGAGGGAGAGGGTGCTCTGCTCTGCCAGCTGAGCAGAGAAGCAGCAGCTTGGGGCATCATCACAGCCCCGAGCAGCATGTGGCACCAGAAAAAGTGACATTAGGTGCAGGGTGGGGAAAATCCCCTTACCCACTAGAGCTTTGGGACAGGAAGTGATACAAAACTGCTTTGCTTTCCCTGTGGAAAAAGGATGAAGTTCGCCTTTGCCATGGGTGTTCTTCCAAAGACAAAGGTGGGTTGTAGAGAAGCTGACCAAACCTCCCAAATTTACTCTGTGGCTACAGGCAAGCTTTTTGTACTGGATTAAGAGTCTGAACACAGCTGTGATCTGAGGCCATGCAGAGGGAGTATCTGTGCCTCAGGCAGCACAGCGTACTCTGGGTGAACAAAGAGCAGAGAAGCTTCTCTCTCTTGCTTCAAATGCTGCAAAACATGTTCCCACTAGTGCTAGGTGGTCCTGGGGCTAATGGCCAAGAAATTGCTGTTTTCTGATCTTTGGAGAGCTTGTGCCATTTGGGCTTTAAGCCTTATGATCACATTATCCAGAATCTGAGACTGTACTTAAATACTGCAGCAATAGGGAAAGATATTAAGTAGCAGTGATTAGTCTGCTACCAGAAAACCTATATTTAATATGAGTGCAAACACTCAGAATTATCAGTAATTAATCTTAGCTATTCACTTCCCTTCCACCTTTGAGATATATTTTTTTTTAATTATTACAATTCATAACCGAAGTGGTGTTCTTTGATACAACTTTGAACTGAGGTGCCACTTCCTGAATAAATCAGGAGGAGTTAACTGGACGCATTGAAAAGAATAGGTCATAAGCAAATCTGTCTGCTTATATAATTGCTATGTAAAAATGCACTATAATTAGATTTCTATATCCACAGATACCAGAAAGGGGGTCATTACACCTGCTCCTCCCTGGAAGCCTTGGTACTATTCACCAGTTAACTGTCCATTTCTACTTTTCCAAAAATAAAATGGTGGTTGTAACAAGGATTTATCTTCAGTTCTTAGCTGCTTGACAAGGATTATTCAGTGCTTGAAAATGCAAGCTGAAGTGAATTAGCAGTTGAGCACCTCTTTTAATTATTACTATTAATGTTGAAATGTCCATCTTAAGAGTCCCAGGCTTTTTCAGGATAGCCAGATGCCTCAGCCTTTCAACGAGGGGGCAAGAGCGAAGGAATGAGAACTGCCCACGCAGCAAGGGGGATGAGGAATTTAATTTCTAATTGCAGACACAAGCTTCTGCCTTCACCGCTAAATGCCAGCTGCAGAGAGGCAGCAAGCCACTCTCTTCTTAAAGGGCTCGTTTGGCAGTGGGCAGACTCAGGCTTTAGCTTTGAAGAGGGAGACAGTAATAAATATTTAAAAACACCCACAGGTAGTTTGTGAAGAGCAGTTAGTGTCTGTTCCAGCTGTAGAGGATGCGTCAGAGAGAGGAGGCCACCAGCAACCTGCCCCTCGCCACTTGCACAACTTCCACTTCAAACGCAAGACACTTCACTTATCTTCCTGCAGTTACATCTGCCGATATAATTTGTCATTTGGAGTAGAGAAACGGCTCATCGTCAATGCCTCGCTGAGTATTAAGAGCTGAAACCTCTGTCACGAACCATTTGAAAGGCAATTTCTCCTGCTCTGGCAGTAAGATTTCAATCCGCGAATTCGATGTCTTAAAATGTTAAAGATCTCCCTACCTAATAACACACAGGGACACACCCAAAAGTAGACAAGCCAAAGCCTTTGGCATATCCCAAGTGGCTATGCCCTGTCAAGTTTACCTTACACCCACGTGTCATCCACTTGACTGACATGAATGTGGGTAAAAATGACTGGGAGAGCATTGAATCAACTACTTTTCAGAATCAGATGGTTTATTTCCATTATTTTTTTGTTTCTTTCTTTTAGAGGCAAGACGTTTATATTTAGAGGGCCTAGAAACTTAAGACTGAAATGGCTGAGATTCATCTTGCAACACTGGGAATTGGTGCCTGATGACTGACAGTCTGCCAAGCATAAGCAAGCACCTAATACAGCTTCTTTCCCTTGGATTTGGTCACATAAGTATTTTGGGAATCTGAATTAGAGAAGAGGCATTAACCTGCAAGAACTATTGCAAACTTCCCCTAAAATGTCACCAAGCTCTCAGAGCTGAAGGAACCTGTGAAAGGGAAGGGAAGGGACACACAGACAAGTTACCCTGAGGGAAGCTGTTGTTTTTTCAGCAGCTACTGTAGCACAGTTTCAAGTGGTAGTTTACAGTCCTGCCATACAGTCCACGGGCCTGTTTGCCCAATGCTCAGGACCCAAACTTATGACAACAAAAGCTTCTTGGGAAAGTGGAAACTGGTTAATGGACTGAACACTCCTGAGACTTTTTAAAATTTGCCTGTTAGGTGACATGTACAATTTTTGGTTTGGTGCAGCCTTTAAACCATTGCTGATCAGTTTTATATATACAGTGGAATTCCCCAGGGCTATTTGGAAAGCAGAGAAATTTATGTGTGGTTTTACCCTAGTAACATCCATGGAATAGAAATATTTCTTTCTTGAGAGACTGAAGTGTGTATATATCCTAATATAAAGCCCAGTAAAAAGGAGGCAATGACTAGGCTGGCTAGGTATGATCCTCCTTCCAGACACTGCAAAGCACACGGAAAAAAAAGCTTAAATCATAGTCTACCATGCCAGGGATTTACAAAAAGAAAATGAAGGAGTCAATTCTGATAAAAGAAGCTCCACCACATGCCTAGAAGGCCAGCTGATGTGTGCAATTCCTCCACAGGGGAGACCACAGGCAGGTTGCAGATTTCTCCCATCCTCTCTCAGGATCTACCTCCACCTGCTCCTACATCTTTGTTTTCTCCTTTATAAGACAAATTCACTTGAACACCCAACTTCCTTTCCACGCACTTGACATGAAGTCTATGGGTCCCAAATCAAATAAGTAAAACAGTTACAGGAGGAAAACAGAGAACATAACTCTCTCCCCCTGCTAAGCATCCTGGCCTCAGATTGCAGAGCAAGACCATTAAATAGAGTAACCCAAAAGCCTCCATTAAATAGAGTAACCCAAAAGCCTCCAATCTTGAGTCCCCTACCCCTAACAAAGCCAGCCTTTGCACAGAGCCCACCCACCACATCTTTGGGCTATACCCAAAAGTTTTTCCCGTGTTCACAAGGCACTAGACATTCCAGAATTAAATACAAGCCACCTTGGATACTTTGCTGTTTAGGCGATGCAAAATATGGCACAGATTATAAACCAGTGAAGCCACACCTTACCTCTCATATTTTTTTAAATCACAGATCAATCTATATTGCAGCCTAATAACATTTACATGGTCCATAAAGTATAACATGAAACTACCGTTATTCTGGTTGTGATTCATATATATTGAAAACCTCTTTCAAAATACTGCTATTTCACCTGTGGACTGCAAGAATCCATTTTTCCAGTGAAGCATATTAAGATAAGACTGAGGGCCACTCTGGAACCAGCTTTTCCCTCCAAAATATGCCAGTGTGCATATCTAGCACTTCCTTGCTTGAAATAATTTCTAAATCATAGAATACATTGTCCTAAAAAAAAAAAAGGCAGAAATAGGAAGATCTGGTGATTGACCAACTGCTTTATTCATCCAAGTTATCACAAGACCTAAGGAAACTCTTCAGTGAGTAAGTTTATCACTGTATGTCTAAGCTTATCATATCATCTGGTTATGGTTGGAATGTCATACCAAAACCATTCTGTCATTGCAATAAATGTGTCCCATAGCACAGAAAAATGACTATGGATGTGAGAAGACACATATATATGGTATGAACATATAGACATCAGATGGATAATGCAGTTCTGAGCATTGTAGAACACAAATGAATGCTATTTTCCAAAACTTTTCCTTCAAGTCTGCTGGAGGTTAGAAAAAAGAAATGAGATAAATGTTTAAGTATTTGTCACCTGCATTTTAACATTTTGTTGTGAAATTATACTATGAAATTTTTCTGAAATTTCAAACTCTCTGCAGTATCTTGTTAGAATGATGTGAGAAAATTCCTTTAAGGCTTTTTCCCAGATTACTGTAGTTCCTTTATGACAAAAAATATATTCATCTTAATTTTCAGAGCATTGATGGTTAGAAATCGGTAGAAAAGCAGGAGAAAAGTAAAAGCAACTTTGAGTTCACTACCATCACCAAATGCAGGAAACTTCACATGTTTTTAATCTTTAGGACAGCTTTCAGTGTAATTGTTGGTTCCACACTGACTACTCCCCAAAATGACAGAAAGTGATGTTGACACAGGATAACAAGCCATGGCACAGACCATCTAACAAAGAATGAAAACCCTGGAAAGGGTGTAATAATGATACTCCATCACCTAAATTCAGACACTCCTGAGTAATTTGGGGATGGATGTCCATTCTTTTCACCAAGCCACTCTGCCTTTTCTACTTCATTTTCGTTTCCCTTTGATCTTTTGCTCACTTTGACCAAAATGAAATGCAGACTTAAGAGCTCCATCAGAAGCTGAATATCCTGTAAACTGCAGAGCTGCCTGTGTTAGCTCAGTCTGCTGCTGTAAGTGGAGGGTTGTACAGCACCAGGGTATGTAACACATAAATCCTAATGAAGAATCTGTGAGATGGGACACACCATTTTTGTTTAAATGGACCAAGAAGGCTTTCATCTGAAGTCAGTGTGAATTTTCATCTATATTGATAACCTTAAGACTCATACCAAAAAGAGAGGTACTAATTCCAAAATACCTAAACCACACAATCAAATAAATTTGAAAACTTCACAAGACTGAAGGTATTTTCTTAGTCTATTTTGCTCCTGATAGCAGCAGCATAAAAAATTACACTAAAATTCTGAAATACTGCACTTCTAATAGCATCTGTTATCCCAAAGTACTTTGAAAGCTACTTGGCATATGCTTCTTTATGAACATGGTTGGTTTTTCCCAACACAAGAATGCAAAACCAAGAGGAGAAATTTAATTGTAGACTGTCTTTCCCCAAACATAAGTGGTCGAGTTTTCAGTGCTCAGAGCTACATAATCCTCTAAGGCTGAAAGATGGTCAGTAATGACTCCAACAAATAACATTTATCTTGTCTTTTGACTAAAAGAGCATATCCCTCAGAGCAAAAAAAAAAGTTCCTTATGGCTGAAGACTTGTTGAGGATTGTGAATCAGGACTTCCAAAGCACCCAGCAACATTTGTTCTGCCATCCTCTACCTTGTCTTTGAAGTCTCCCACCCAAGCACAGACCTGGGCAAGCAGTGATTACAATAGCTTGTGAAATCTGTCAGATCACAGAAGAAAGTGGGAAGGAAGACTGCAGATTTTCCTGACGTGAAAAAACTGAGGGCATTAAAGGACAGTTCTGGGGTTCCTGAGAAATCCTGCCAAGAAAAAGAGAACCCACGTGGGGAATATGGCTCTGTATCTTCTGACAGTTGGATAGATCTAACAGAAAATACAAATCTGATCAGAAAAGATCCACCCCACACCCCAAAAGCAAATCCAGCTTCACATGCTTGCAGTAAAAATTAGCTGTGTTCATATGCCAGCCAAAGAACTGGAACATCAGGTTAAGACAAAGATGCAATGTTTCCTCACCACTCCACTGACTTACTATACCAAAATATAATTAAATTATTTAGACAAACATCAACTCCAATTCACACTTCTTTCCCAGCAGATTAGAGAGATTGCACACAAAGCAGCTTGTTAAGAAATAAGTAACATTTTTTAAAAGGCATTTAACAATCTGTTCCTTATACAACTCCTTTCCAACCACATTGCACCTATAAAGTTATAAAACAACTGCTTTGGAATCAAGCAAACATGATTTGCATATTTTTATTATACGTGAGATATATTACATTACTATTAGTGCATATATACATAGTTTTCCCTCACTGCACTTCGTGAACACTCCAGCAAAAACTTCTTATATGTTTACAGCATGAAGTTACTTTGAAGTCCAATATATCCACAGGCAGAAAATTGGCATGGAGAGAAGAATGAATTTTGCTCATCACTTTTGCATTGTCCTGTGCACCTGATCTTCCCATGGGTTTCTGAACATCCCAACAGGGCTCCTGTGATATTTCAGCCTTCAGACCAAAACTTTTCTTAAAGCACTTCATTCTCTTTTAAAGTGGAATCTACTTACCCAGAGGGAAGAGACCACAAGGCTTGCCACAGCTGATAATTCTTACAGTCAATCCCTTGTCAATAAAAACAACACCAAGGCAACCTGTGCCTGGGATTTTCATTTCCCCATGGGCAGCACTGAGGTGCCCACTTCCATCCCTTTGTGCTCAGATATTAACACTAAACATTGCTGGCTCTTTCTTTCGTAAAGGGCCGCTGGTACCAGTGGAAAGACTATATTTGTCTCATAAATAAGCAATTACAAATCTGTTCTGCCTTTCTAAAGACATGTATTTGTCACATGTCAAGTGGGTGGTTTGAGAAAAGCAATGGGTTAGATCATAGAATCATAGGATGTCTTGGGTTGGAAAGGACTTTAAAGATCATCTAGTTCCAACTTCCCTGCTGTGGGACAGGAACATTTTGCACCAGATCCGCTTGCCCAGAGCTCCATCCAAACTGGTCTTGAACTCTTCTAGGGATGGGGCATCCACAACTTCTCTGGGCGACCTGTCCCAGTGCCTCATCACCCTCACAGTGAAGAATTTTTTCATAGTATTTTATCTAAACCTATCCTCTTTCAGTTTGACACCATTGCCCCTTGTCCTGTCACTACATGCTCTTATAAAAAGTCCCTCACTATCTTTCTTGTAGGCTCTCTTCAGGTACTGTAAAGCCACAGTTAGGTCACCCTGAGAGCTTTCTCTTTTCCAGGTTGAACAATCACAATTCTCTCAGCCTTTCCTCACAGGAGAGGTGCTTCATCCCTCTGATCAACTCAGTGGTCTCCCCTAGACTCACTCCAACAGGTCCATGTCCTTCCTGTACTGGGACCCCAGGGCTGGATGCAGTGTTCCACGTGGGGTCTCACCAGAGCACAGCAGAGGGGCAGAATCCCCTCTCTCCTCTGCTGCCCACAGTGCTCTGGATGAGCCCAGGATACGTTTGGCTTTCTGGGCTGTGAGTGCACATGGCTGCGTGTCTCAGTTGTGAGAAAAATTTAAGAGAGGACACTCTGGGATGAGTAGTCTCCTCTAAAGGGTTTCAACGATTCCCTCCCTCCCGCCAACAGAAACTGAATAGCAATAGAGGAAAGTGAATAAAAACCCCAACAGTTTATTAACAAAATAATGCCCACAAGGCAAGGAAGAAAGGTAAATAACTATTAAACATCGGACCTTCAGAATTCACCATGACCCTCTGGATGTGACTGTTCAACCACTTTCTTATCCATCTAGCAGACCACTCCCTAGCCATCACACCAGACTATTTAAAGCAAAGTGGTATTTGGATTATCAGAGCTTGTTGTCATTCGCGTGTTTTCCAGTATAAATTATGAATCGTCATTTGGGAAGCATCAGGTCACTGTTCTTACGCGCTCCCACGTTAACATGCAAGATAGTCCTGGATGACCTGAAGGCATAAGACATGCCTTCTTCCAATGCCTTTGTCATTCCCTGTCACTCAGTATGTGACAGCAAAGCTGTCTTCAAAAGTTAGGCTGAAGGAACACATGGGTGCATGGGCAGAAGCACAGGTACTGTCTTCCTGGACAGGTATAGTTTTTGCTGAATTTCTTGCTTTTGTAACAGAAATAGAGTGGGCACCTAAATTGAAAAGGCTCAAAGTATTATGACAATACATGAATAAGAATGAAACATTAGTCCTTTTCCATGAAATTGAAGATATACTCTATAGCAAAGAAAGCATTTCTACTCTTAAGTTGCATATGCAAAAGGCTTAGGGAATTACAGAACATTCAGGATCACAAAATAACTGTATTAATGCTCCTCATCAAATTAAGTCATTAGTCAACCTCCCTCAATTTAGGTATGCCAAGCATGACAGGTGCTTCAGACAGGAATATATCCAGCTCTTAGAGACAGAAAGATATAGGTACATTTGTTAGTGAATTCAGTCAGGTCAAACTGGGTTTCCTAGAGCTGCTGAAGGCTAAAGAACTCGATAAATGTACTTGAGAAATTGAATAGAATATGAGAAAAAGTCTGGAATTTTAATTTTTGCTAAATGCTTTTTCTTCTGTCTGAAAGAAAGTTTGTACTTTTTCAATCTTTTGACTTGCCAGTTTAGATACAATTAGCCTAATATTAATTCATCGTAACTAGCAACACTCATCCTGTTGCAGTGACTGTTGAATTTTAAGTAACAGGAAGAGTCAGTGTATTATCCATCTTGCTGTTAAAAAGAAAACTTTAAATGGCTACAGCAGAGGTCTGAGCACCAGAATGTCGCTGTTCCACGCTCAGTCCTGTGACAGCTCATGACAGAAATTCACATGGGTCAATTTTCCTCAGACTTCTCTTTCAAAACTGTTCAGGGGAAGAGGATGCAACACTAAGCTCAGATATTTCTGCATAATTCTGGGCCACTCTGTTTGAGTTTCACATCTATCAAACGGTAAACACAGTAAATGTCCTTCAATATCATTAGGCATTTGGTTAGAGTACCAACCAGTCGTGCACACAATAAGTGAATTTCTAAGTAGGCAGCCTCCTGAGATTGCAGTTCATACATTTTTTAATAATAAACTTGTTGATCTAGTTGCCTGTAGTTCAGGATAGGCAATGTCTTCTGGACCAGCCTACTGTGCAGGACACGAAGTTAGAATTTGGAAAGAGCTCCATAGGAGCATAATTTACATTTCCATCTGTGCTGACAGTGTTATCAATGAGGATGAAATTCAGAGAAACAGAAGCAGAAGAAAGATACTGTGAGTTTGTTAAAATCTATCCAGACATTGAAAAGAGAGACAGACAGAAAGCCTGTCAATCTGTTTGACATTCACATATCCCACCAGGCAATATTTTTCCAAAGATATTTTACTTCAGAAATAGATTAGGATTCATGTGCATACAATAATCAACATTAATTAATGTTTGTCATCAATATTTTACGGTTTATAACTGAAACTACATATTTGATTTCTTAGCTGAAAGTAGAAGCTAAGCTATATTAGATAAGGGTGGGCAAAGAGAGTTATTTGACAAAAAACAAGGAAGAACTAAAGGAGACAAACATCACACCAAAGAAAAAATGGGCTGGAGAAAAAGAACCTGCTGCTTTTCTCCCTGGGAAAAAAATAGGGGCAGTTGTCAGGAAACCAGCTTTTGTGGCTAAGAAGGGAATGGAAGTCCTTCAGTCTCAAACAGGTGCTTCTCTAGGACATGGGAAACCTGTCCAACAAAACTTCTCCACTGGGACTCCTGTTTCAGGTTCCCGTTCCCTTACACCTCAGTATCTGTGGCAAGGAAAAATCCAAGTCTAGCAAGAGAAGAAAAACAGAGGGCACTGCTCCCTGACCTAGCAGCGTGTCCCTGTAATCACATCAGGACGATTGATTTCTCGCTCACTGAATAGGAGGGATGGAGTTTTCAGTACTCCATTATTTGGGAATGCTGCTTTAAACTGTTCCACATGTATGAAGCTTCTCCAGCTTCACCAACTACAGGTCTGAGAACAGGTATTACACACTAAAATAGTCAGAGAACATCACACATTCTGTCAATTCAGGAAACAAGGATGTTGTGATGGAATGTGTCTGTGGTCCCTCATTCTGCTATTTCCCCTACAATAATGGCCACCATATCCATATGGAAAAGTCCTTAAACAAGGGCTGAAACAGAACTTAGAGAAATGCAACCACGTGTCTCAGCAATGTTATCACTCCCTGTTCCCATGCAACACCCTAAGATGTGAACTTCGACAATCCTTGTGGGTCCCTTCCAACCCGGAATATTCTTTGATTGTGGACAGAGTGCATGCTCAAGAACATCCCCGCATATCTTAACCTTTAAATACCTAAACACTCCAAAGGACCTTCAGCTGAAGTTTGAGGCTGAATGCAGATGCCAGTTGAGTGCTTCGAAGGTGAAACCGCATTATCACTATATAATTGATCAGAACTCTCATAGTTGACACCTATAACCTTATACTAGAATCTTCCAAACACCTACATTTTCGATCCTCCAAAAGGTTAAAAAAAAAAAAAGGCAAATGTCATATACAGATTAATTCACACAGTCGTCTGAAAGTCTATATTAAGCCAAGATGAGGGCAGTTCGACAGAAAGCAACTGCTTAAGTGAGCACCAGGGTTTTTTTAAATCAATACTCGATTAAAAATTTCCTGCAGTCTTAGCTGTTAATTGTTTCACAGCAGAACAAATAACCTTCTAACTGCCTGTAGGCTTGTAACAAGCCCATTTCTTTATTTTTTAATTGTTTCTCTTCGTGGCACCCTCACATTTCTTCTTGCTCCTGTCCTAGCAAATTCAAAGAATAGAGGGATGACAAGGAAAATGTACACAGAGATAGAAAATGCATCTTTTGACTACAAAAAATGTATTGGGATAAATAAGAGCAAGTAGAAAAAGTGTATAAAGTGATAATTTTGATCAAAAACATATCTACTGTTGTCAATATGAAAAAGCATCTCAATCTGTTTCAAATTTAGAAAGTTATTCAGATTTCAAAACCAGATCTTTTTAGAATATTTAAGTTTCTTTTTATATATAGTTTGCAATTGAACTAGGATGATATCATTAATATTAACCTCAAAATATTAAAAAGAGAGAGTAACGAACACCTACCATCAGCTAGAAAGGAAATATTTTGTATCCAAAGTTTCCAATGCCGAAATTGGGAACAAAGTTGCTTGTTAACATACTCTTCCTGTGGCTCACAGAACAGCAGAAGTCACCACACAATGCTGGACTTTATTCATGCCATAAGAAAAGCAGTAAAGCATCTGCTTTGCCTAAAATGAAAGGGCTCATTATTCATTTAGAGGCTTCATGCATTCCCTGTGTCATTACATCACCTGCACAGACCTCTGCTATTACTTCATTTCTGCAGAAAAACTCACATGGTGCTTTAATTTCCTCTTTCCCAGAGCGGTCAAATACCCTCCCCTATCGTTTTCTCTGTTCCAAGGGGCTGCTCAGGCCTGAGAAGCACCTGGGCTGAAGGAGTACATCTCTCTCACACGGCTTCACCCTCCCCCTTATTTGTGGAGATGAGCTTGCTAGCAGGTTGTAAAGCGTGAACAGACTTGTTTGCAAGGACATCTGCTTTTGTACTCGAGCCCTTGCAGACCCACCCCCTCCCCTCGCTGAACATCGGCATTCGCGTGCTTCTTCAGCCCTTATCTAGAACAGTCTTTCCACAACTCTCCAGCTCACTTAATTACGTCAATAAAACTGTTGCAAACTACCTTTAAAAGTGATGAGTACTCACGCTCACACACTGCTGCTGTTTCTTCTCTTAGGTAGTCCATAAAATGTAGCAGGAGACAGATGATTAGGAGTGATGATTCTACATTACAAAGGGTAACTAACTCCGGCGATACAGAGTACAGTATGCTGTTTAGATCTTTTTTTATTGAAAGAATAATAAACAGTAAAATTAATTCATGCAACAAATTAGGCACCTTAATCTGATGCTCAAGACCAGAACTTCAACAAGTAAACTGTGACTGACATTCTCAGAGTCTCAGTGAAGACTGAGAACACCGAAAACACAGCTTATCTGATTTTATCAATTAAAAATAGACTACAATTTGTCACACTGTTTTGCAAGTGCAAGGTGCAGCCCATGTGAAATTCTTACGTCTTCCAATACTCCTAACAGGACTTTGCAAGGTTTTCCTGCAGCTCACATTATTAAAAACAAAACGTTCTTCATATCTACAGAGCATTATTCTGTTAGCAACCACCAAGTAATTTTCACACAAACATCTGAGGAGAAGTCACAAACATGTGGGATGAACTAACAAAACTTTCTCTAGACTAAACCAACTTAATTTGCTTAAACCTATTTTTACGGAGCCACCCTCTTCTGTTCTGTGGCCAATCACATCCAAGATAAGAAACTAAAATTTCTGATCAAAAATCACTTTTATAAATATTCTCTATGCTCTTTGTTTGATGATTGTTAAAAAAATGCCTGAAATTAATGGTAAATTATTCTATAGCCACCTGGCTATTCTGCTGAAATATTAAGAGGGAAAAGATCAAGTCGTTGTATTCCAATGAGCTTAAAGAAAAGCTTCTGCTGCAGCAAATGCAGCAGCCTAATGCTACTGAAGGAAAAATTAAATACTGGGGGGGGGGGGTTTTCTTTGATTTTTCACATTTTACAAAAAAAAAAAAATCTAAAAGTGCTGAAATCACTGCTCCTAGAGAGCACACAGGAATTACTCATTTAGTTTAATTTTGCTAGGAATCTTACCACCGGTGGAAAAGTTTTAATGAAACTTTAGAGGTGGGAGAAGTGGAAAAAGATAATTTCATGTGCTATCTGAACTTCCGAAGTGAGCTGTGTTCCTGTTTTTCAAATAGCAAAACTCAACCAGAGGGTTAAAACACAAAATCACTATTTTGTTGTTCACTCCCACACCTCAAAAACTTACAGGAAGCCAGTATTTAGCCTTCAGCTTATCCTTGGAAGGGACACACAGGGGAACTGATCTCCCGAACTGCCTTTGTAGTCATTACCCCTTAAAGCTCACAAGTTTCAAAATGTATTATCTCCTTCTGGAGTGACAGACAAGCTCTGTCAGGCTATTGACACCTTGATGTTGCCCACAAACACCCGAGGTTCTCGCTGTCAGTGGTTATTTGTTAGAGCTGGCAGTCCTCCTGCAGTTATTTGAATGGAATACTCCATTTGGATGTTCTTCTAAGTAATTTTTCAGTGATATATTCACAATGACTCCTTAAGAAGAATCGTGGCATCTGCTCCTCACAGAAGGAGAGGGTAGACCGAGCAATGCTGTAAATGTTCAGCAATTTTTTCCTTGGCCAACTGCTAAAACAAAGTTTTACATGAGGACTTAACATTAATAGGAACAAGAATAACTGTTACAATTGTGGGCACAACACCAGTTTGGAACTTTTGCCTTTTCTCTATTCTTTCTTTCACAACGTTAAGTTTCATTGATTTCACAATTACACAGGGAATCAAATTAGGAAATATATTCCCAGTGTTCTATTCCCATGTTACCAATGTATTCTACCATTTCTTCTAAACCGTGTCAATGAAAGTAACTAAAATTGAGGAAAAAAAAGAATAAGAAAAGGGGAAAAAGTACAGTTCTTCCCCTCCTCATGTATATACTTAGTGTTTTTAAAATATTTGTGTGATGTTCTTCAACTTTTCCACTGCTGTGGATTTCTTATATATTTCTTATATATGAAATATATTTATATACATTTCTGATTACATAAATAAGGATAGTTAGGTATCATCAGTGAACTGTTGTTAAGCCTCTTGCTCTTGGCTCGTAAATGCAGCAATTTCAAGACTTCTTTTAATTTCGGATCATTGGTAAGCCATGGATCGCATTCTCTTTGCGTAATCTGGGAAAAGCCATCTTTGTTTTGTAGATCTGGTAAAGAGAAAGGAGACCTTTCCCTTTTCCAAATATTTTGTGCAACAATAAGAAGCAGTTTCCAAATATTTTCTTTTTTCCCATGGAAAATCTGCTGAGAATGTTATAATGTTATTTCTTTTAAATGCCCTATTTGTTCCATTCTGGATGGAAGCTACCAATTCATCAGAACAGCACTCAAGGTCCAGTTGGCACTGAAGTTTATCCATCCACAAAAGTAGGAGAATAAATGATATATAAATAAATCCAAACTGTATGTTGACAAAGAGCACTCAGTATGCATTAGTTAATAGCAAATTTGTCCAAATAAATGATAAAGTGAATTTTTTTTCTTGCGAAGAAGCTGTAGACAGCAAATAATAAATGTATAATGAAAAAACTTGGAAGATAATGGGAAGGAAGGTTTCTTATATGCAGCTTGAGGAATGTTAGTGTCAATAAATAGTAACATATTTCCATTCTGGAACATGTATTGACACTCCTCCAGGAAGTTCAGCATGATAAATTAACATTCCTCCTTTCTAGAAAACTCTGAGAGGAATTGGTAAAATCACACAACCTGAATCCAGGGTCTTGGATTAAGGACACAGTACCTGTTTGAATTAAGATAAAAGCCATGTCTAAGTGTGGACTTTTACTAAATGCATTAATACATACTTTAGGGGGTTAGGTCACAAAGTATAATGGCTGAGAAATCTAACATATAAAAGGACATAAAAAGAGTCTAAAATTATGGTGTTCTGTGGCAAAAAGGAATCAACTAACCCAAACCACAACATTTACAATACAATCAGCAAAACGAAAACCCAACCCTTCATAACACCCTTCATAACAAAAAAGCGTTTCTCTACAATAAAACGGGAGTCCAGCTTTTTTTACCACATATTTGTTTGGGTAATTACATACTGCCTTACTACAGCCCACAGAATCTACACTCACTTCATGGTCATTTAATTTTGCATCAAAGAGTTGTCATGTTTTACCCTGCAAAAGCCCACATTTCAACAGGGATGAATAGCACTTGCGTACGGCTTGCAAATGATTTTGAGTTTTTAAAGCTTCATAGGGCTACTTGGTCATTTGTTCCCTACAAAAGACACAAGGAACATATATAAAGATATACCTTTTTCTTTTTGCTCAGGGATCATGTGGAAAATTTCTTCTCCACCACCATGACCATTGCTATATAATGGTAAAATAACTAATTAATTAGTCATTTTTATGAAGGGGTGATGTTAAAGCTGCCAGTTACACTCTAAAAACCCCAAATGGGAAAGATTTGGAAACCGTCCAATGTTCTTTGGGGTTTTTTAATCATTTCCTCAACAATCTATCTAATATAGCTTGTGGTCAATTAATACAAATAACATGGCCTTATTACTCCAGGGGTTTCATAACAGCCACATGAAATCACCTGCAGCAAGAGCAAACACATCACCACAGTTTCCTTTTTAAAATAAGCTCTTACTGGTCAACAACAAAAACAGCAACATTTTGCTATCCTGTATTTTGCAGAAAGACTGGATGCTGATGCTCTGACTCCTGCCAAGAACTCCTTCCTGCACAAACATTTACTCTGACTTAAACGTGGCTATGCAAATCCTTGAACCAGCAGGCAAACTTGAACTCTGGCATGTAAAGAAACCCCAAGTCAATTGCATTCTTAAATGTAAGGAGAGGCCTAAATTCCTTTGTGAATTTTGCTTAAGACGATAGTCAAGACTGAAAATATTAATTAGAATTTTATTTGAAAGACTCTAATCAGCCAGAAGGGAAAAAAAATCCTGCTGTTTAACTTCATTGAAGATGAGTAATTTGCTATACAAAGACAATGCACCTGTGTCTTGTTCTGACAAAATACCATAATATAGATATGAAACCTGTTTTCTATCTCCTATTTGTCCCTTGAAAATATCATTGTCATTCCAAATTTAAATAGTTTCACAAATTTCTGCAGCAGAATTCTTCTCCTAAGGATATAACTCTGGAGAAGAAAACAGTAAAGTATAAAAATGAGGGAGATTTCCAAAGACTGTTCACGTAACCCAACCTGAGCCATGCATTGGTCATATGTAATAAATAAGTACACAAAACACAGAAAAACTATATGAAAGTAGACAGAGTCTTCGTGTCAAAGGCTATTGAACACATGAGCTAAAAAACATAATTTGGTGTTAGCAGGATTTCCTTATGCTCCAGTTTTCCCTTACAAATGTAGTGCAGTTGACTTATAACCAGTATTTTCATGGAAAATAGGATGAAGCAAGTGCATCCTCCCTTTCAGAGAGGTGCAATGGAGACCCCATCCCCCACTGCCCAGCCTTCAGGGTACTGCAGGATGAGGAAGCAGCCCTGGAGCATGTTCCCTTCACTGGCTGCAGGCTGAGAAAGCCAGTCTGAAAACATGCTCAAGGTGAGTGGGTCTGTATTTGTGAAAATCAAAACCAAGAATGCAACAGGCAACAATAACAGTCAATATTTTTCTGAGCCAATGTTCTTCTGGTAGTGTGGTATTTTTTTGCCTGTTTGCAATGCCTGTTTGCCACAGCAGCAGGGTTAATAAATCCAGTCTCTCCCAAGAGCTCCACGAGCCCAAGCCTTTCTTGCCTTGCTTAGCGCAGAACAGCCTGTACCTCTGCCAAATGCTGCCACAGGGGATGTTCTAGATAAATCACAGCCTTGGTTGCCACTTGCAGTGTCCCAGGGCACAGCAAGACACGAAGCAGGAGGAAATCAACCCCTGAAACTCTGTGTGAGTCCTAAAAGAGGCACTTTCAGCTGCTGCAATTTTTAAATTGAGCTTTTCCGTCCCCTGAGAAAAACCCCAGTGTTTCTCCCTTCTCTGCAGCCAGAGGACCCTGCTCTTTTCTCTTTAATGACTTAAATGCTCTACCAACAACATCACATACAAAAGGGTCCTTTAATTTCCATGATGCTTGTGCTAGCAGCAATGCCAGAACCAAGGATGACAGCGTATGTGTTTCTGAGTCAAACGCTGTTTCTTTCTCTGAGTTTTGACCTTCAGGCTCCCCATTAAAACTTTTGCTTTTGGCAGAAGCAAAAGCTCTTAACCACAAAATCAGGGGGAGGTGGAGGGAGAGGAGGGAGCAGTGATGAAATGGAAAAAGTCAGGCATCTGACCAGAAATTAGACTGTTGGAAGAATAACATTTTCAAGTTATTTGTCCCACCAGAAATAAGGGAGAGAAAGGCTGTGACAGTTTTTGAAACAGTGAGCTGCAGGAACGGTATGACTTGTGATAAAAAAATAAAAACCAGCAGTGCTTATATTTCATTTAACGCTCTCTAAACTTCCTATAAGATTAAGAAATGCTATCATTCCCTTTGAGATCCTGAGGGGATGAAGTGATACCATGAAACAAGTCTGCCAGGCAACTTACCTTCATGCTTTCCCCTTTCCCTCCTCATTCTGACACCCACCTCCAGTTCTTGTGGCACCCAGATGAGCACCTGTAACCAGCACAGAGCCAGTCCAGCCCACTTGCTGCATCTGATTCAACGACAAGAGTCTCGAGGATGATCTTTTAAAGATTATGGTTCACCTATTACAACCCAAATACGAAGGGGGACCTCATTCAGCACCTCCTTGTTACATATAGATGTGATTGTATCCCTCAGAGGAGAAAGTCAGGAAAGAGGAAGGAAGGGAGAGAATCTACGTGTGGTTTTAAAAGATGCCTGGTTTGCTGCAAGTCGTTAGTCTGTTTTGCTAACCTCCTTTAACTGCTGCTGCTGGGGTCCTACAGCCGGTTCTCTGCTTGCACACCCACTGCTTGGGATATGTGTAGATGTGTATAGATGTGTGTAGATGTGTGTAGATGTGTGTGTGTGCACACGAGGCTTCTGGTTTTGCACCATCAGGGCAAGGCAGAAACCTATTATCTCGTTTTCAGGGGGTGTGAGGCCGGTACACTTAACAAAATTAAAAGCTGCCAGCTAAGGAGGAGCACCAGAAAAAGCAGCTTTGGAAAGGAACAGGCCACGCACTTTGAGTCTGAAACTGCCTGAAGTTAACAACGCACATAAGAAGAATAAACTGGTGGTGCTGTAATTGAATTTTTATGGAAATAAATAGGTGGCAGATTTACTATGGCTGCAGGGATAGCAGGGGGTGAAATGCTGCAGCTACATTAACCTGTTTAATTTAACAGCCTCTCTACTCCAAGAGGGGAAAAAAAAGATACTGTGCTGTTAGTTCAGTCAGCTGGATGCCAAATGTAAATAACTACAATTACCCTACTATGCCCATGTGCTGGATGGGAAAGGGCTTCATGCCAAGTCTCACTTCGTTGTCATGTTTATTAATTAAGCTCCAGGAAGTTTAAAAACAGAAAAGTTTTCATGGAAAATCAAGGCAGGAGGAGCCTGCATATGGCAGCAAGTGCAGGGTGTACCTGGGTCCTCTCTGCGGTGTCTGATACTTAAACCCAGCACTGCAGCCTCACTGTCAGAGAGATGTGGCCAATTCACAACCCTCATGCCAGGCTTTAAATACCTTCTGGAGTATTTAAAACTGGTCAGCGTTTAACAGCAGCCTTTAATGCTCACAGAGAACCTGCAGCAAATTAGCACAGGGAATTCAAACCCATCATGTATTTACAATCAAGGGAATTGTATGGGGAGGGATGGAAATATTAGATTTCGCTTTTTTTACCTGTAACTGCTGATGCAAAACAAAAATATGTTGAGGCATTAGGAGCAATATATTTGTATCCTGGCATGTTAGAGGTATATGAAAGAAATGCTGCAATAACACTTGAAGAGGGCTCCAGAGCAGCACTATAAAATTACACATTAATGGGTTGGGGAAAGTGCACATTTAGGCAGCTGCCAGCCAAAAACGGGTTCCAGGGCTCTGGTCCTTGTGCATATGGATGATGATACAGGTTTTTAAGTATATGATCAGTCTTTAATGATGTAATATAATAACAACACCTTTCCTGGTGTACTGCCCTTGGTAAATTTGTGTAACACCCTACACCTGTGGGTAAGTAGACCAGATTAACATATTTTATACATAGAATTTCTTTTAATTCAAGCAAATGAAGATGCTTCTCTGGAAAATTACCCTGTTCAAGAAAGGGAGTTACATTCTCTGTTAGTGTACACTGGCATTGGCTTTGATGGAGCTACAGCAATTTATATGCATTGAGGATCTGGTCCAAGTGATCATGTAATTAAAGACTGCAATGCAACAGCATCTCATTAGTATGACTGAGATAAAGCTTTAATTTAGTCACTACCTGCCTTCTGAGCAAAATATCTGGGGTTTTAACATACTCTCACTGTTGGTCTTTACGTAATTTTCTATCTTAAGAGGAGTATGACTAAAAATGAGAAGATCCCATAATTTAAAACACTTTAGAAAGACATGGCTGGAAGAATGCACATTGATCCCTGTCTCATTCACTATGCTCTGTGCAATATACAGACTGCACACACAAGAATCCATCCTCATTCCTCACTAATCTTCAGTAAATTATTGCCTTTACTTGTTTATTCATGGACAAAAAAACCCCCTGCCTTGCCCTCTCAACATTTAACAGTTTCTGCTCCACTTACCAAACATCTCCACATCCCTCATCATCAAATTATTTTGCTATAACTCCCACTCTGAATGACCTAAGAATGTCAGGAGGACAGTGAAAATTGAAAGGAGTTTTTAAGGAAAAATGTCTTTTAAAAGACAACAGGTAACATCTGGCTTGAGAAACTGAAGTCCATTTTTCTATCACTAGATATTCTCTGAATCCCAAGAAGAAAAGCAGGAGCTTGTACTCTTGGTTCGAGTTTAACACTGCACTTTCTGAAAGAATACTGATTTTGAATAGTTATGGTGATAAAAGTGTAGAACACACGCAGAACAAGGGCCAGGTTTTCTGACCCAAATGATGCATCTGAACAAACAGTAAATTAAACACCAGTAAGGACTGTATATTGCAAAATACAACTGCTAAAACATAGCTCATTCTGAGATATTATTAATGGCCCTCTTCTTAGCTGCTATCTATCTTAAATATTGCAATGAAAAATTAGGGTATGCAAAAGATACAAAGTAATGAATCTATAGGCTGAGGGTAAAAAACCAAAACTGTTGGAGAGATGGTTCTTATTTTCTTTACTTCTCTCAGTAGTCTTCATCCTGGTCTGCATGGAACTGTCATGTGTGCATCCCTTGTCCTGAGCTTCATCTCATCCCCTAATCAGCAAATCACAGAATGGTTTGGGTTGGAAGAGACCTTTAAAGGTCACCTAGTCCAACCTAACCCCTTCAGTTAGGTCAGGTTTATCTAATTAATCCATCCAGCATGACCTTGAATGTTTCCAGGGATGGGGCATCTGTCACCTCTCTGGGCAATCCGTTCTGGTGATTCACTACCCTCATAGTAAAACACTTCTTCCTTGTATCTAATCTAAATCGACTCTCTTTTAGTTTAAAACCAATTTCCCTTGCCCTGTCACAACAGGCCCTGGTGAAAAAGTCTGTCCTCATCTTTCTTATAAGCCCCCTTTAAGTATCAAAAGGCAGCAATAAGGTGTCCCAAGAGTCTTCTGCAGGGGGATCAAACCCAATTCTCTCAGCCTTTCCTCACAGGAGAGGTGCTCCATCCCTCTGACCATCTTCATGGCCTCCTCTGGACTCACTCCAACAGGTCCATGTCCTTGCTGTGCTGGGACCCCAGGGCTGGATGCAGCACTGCAGGTGGGGTCTCACCAGAGCAGAGCAGAGGGGCAGAATCCCCTCCCTCCCCTGCTGCCCACGGTGCTTTGGATGCAGCCCAGGACACGTTTGGCTTTCTGGGCTGGGAGTGCCCATGGCCAGCTCATGTCCAGCCTCTCACCCACCGGCACCCCCAAGTCCTTCTCGCTAGGGCTACTCTCCATCTGCTCATCCCCCACCCTGGACTGACACCGGGGATTGATACCCCGACCCTTACAATAAATGCTGGTTTCACCTTTCGTGCTGAGACCCACCCGCAGCAGCGCGAAGCACCCCAGAGCAGCAAGAATACCCATTCCCTCCACAAAACAAAAAAAGAGGCAAAATCCCACCGCAGCGACATTTTGCGGGCGCACCCGGGGATGGCTGGAGGAGCTGGAATTCGCAGCTTGGCTGATACTGTCATCTAGTGGGGATTGCTGGGAGGACGAAACCAGGGAGGCAGGGAAAAGCAGCTGTGGTGAGTGCAGCATTTTACCAACTCCCTAACACGCCTGCAATTCGACCGGAACCGCAGGGAAAAGGGCAAAAAGTGGGTAACAGATTAGCAGCCTCACGGTGTCTGCTCCTTTTCAGGGAGGTCCCCAACTCAGCAGGAAGACTTGCTGGAAAATGTTTTCTTTGAGCAAAAAAACAAGTCAGGAGTCTTTAAAAGCAGGCAGGAGTCTGTCATCCACAGGGAGCAAAGGATGATCCGTGCTCTGTGTCTGGACTATGAGGAACAGCCCCACGTCTGCAAAACAAAACTCAGGATTTCTTACTATCAAGGCTCCGCCTAAAATTCTGAAGTATTATTGCTACGATTGCAAGTGAAAACAATATAGAATCACTTTATTGGTGTGAAATCTGATTTTTTTAAAAAAATATAAATAATTAAAACCAGTTTGTTTTTTTTTCTTTTTTCTGAAGTTCTGTTCAGCTTCAGGAGGATTGCTGTTGTGGAAGAAATATCTTCAGGCTCCCCAGCTCCTCCTAACGTTAGGAGTTACTGCATGAGGAGAAGACATTTTTATAGACAAAATACACAAAATATTATACTGATGGGGACCTTCTTTCTCGGAAGCCTGTGTATAACTGGCCACTACAAGCCATAAATGCAGGAAAATTATGTTGCTCCTCACAGTGGTATAGGATAATGAAAGTTTTGAAACTAGAAAAACGTGATACAGGTATATATGTGTCCCGGGAGTCTGAAGACATCATAAACTACTCACGCTTTTCTCTTTTTACTATCAGAACCCCATAATGCCTACACAGTGGTTTATCATCAGTTTTTCTTTAGTTGGTTCTTTATATGTAATGGATACAAATAACTCTTACAGATAGTGCTGTAATATTCAGCTATGTAGTACCAATAACCAAGAAAGTCTGATTTTATTTCTTCTTCAGGGGAACTGTTTTTTTAATCCAGGTTGCTCTTTGGCACACATGAATGAGACATTACTATTCCTTTCAACAAATAAAAAAATTTAAAGTAAATTGATTTTCGTATTTTAGCTACTAAAATAAATTTGGAAGGATTTCCCCCTGACAGGATGATAAATATTCCAAAGAGCCCAGTTCTACATATGTACAGGAATTTTACAGCCATTCAACGATGTAAGTGTAAAAACCACTGCAAAAAAGAAAGGCCAAAGAAACTTTGTATCTATCTGCTTATCAGATTTCCAAATATTTTTGCCTCTCATATACTGTCTTATCTTTTTCTGGCTATTATTTTGTTGTTGTTTCTGTATTTGGCTATTGTCTCTCAAGCATCTCATGTTTATTTTTCAGAGCATATTTTCAGTCCAGGATAATATATGCAACTTATATTTAGGTCTTCTGACACTGATTGTTGTTTGGTTTTGGGGTTTTATTATCTTGGTTCCTCAATGGCTTCTTTACAGCATTATGCTTCAAAACATGCCAGAATCTTGCTTTTACAAATATATCATCTTGTTTGCATTTATACGTGTGCATGAGCTCAATGCAATATTCTTCATTCTTCCATTCCAGGAAAACTAAAAAGCCTGTGCTTTTCACAGAGTTTTAGTTTGCTTTCACAGACATTTACGTAAAACATTCCTCCAAGTCTAATCTGAATGTGATATCCTTGGATTTTATTGTTCACAAGCACACAAAGGATCTGACCCTAGTGAAACTCTATCTGAGCTTGAGTTTATTCTGAATTCAGATCACCTCTATCCAAAATCCTTTTCTTTATTTTTCCAGATATAGAATTTTAAACGAAGTGAAAATCAACTTGTATTCAGCCTAACATCAGTTCAGTCGTCTGAAATGTTTGGGAAGCCCTTACAGTGGTGGAACAAGCACAACCTCACTTACACCTGTGAGCTGTAAGGTAACTCGAATAGCAGGCAAAAATAAGTCCCACGGCTCTGAAACATTTCACAGTTCAAGCTTGAAGCACCACAGAGGAGGGCCAAGACTATGATTAGAGGAGCACCTCTCCTCTGAAGACATGGAGGGAGCTCGAATTGTCTTCTGGAGAAGAAAAGGCACCAAGGAAGCCTTACAGCAGCTTCCAGTACATAAAGGGACCTACAAGAGAGATGGAGAAAGATGTTTTACAAGGGCGGGTAGTGAAAGATAAAAGGGGAATGGCTTCAAACTGAAAGAGGGCAGGTTTAGATTAGGTATTAGAAAGAAATTGTTGATTGCAAGGGTGCTGAGGCACTGGAACAGGTTGCTCAGAGAAGTTGTGGCCCAAAAGTGTTCAAGGCCAGCTTGGATGGGGGTTTGAGCAACCTGGTCTGGTGGAAGGTGTCACTGCCATTCTGTAATTCTTTGATTCATTGGACTTTTCTGTTTGTTTGCTTGTTTGGAGCAGGGAGGGGTTGGCCAGCTTTCACAGCTGCACCCTGAACACACACTGAGACCTTTCCCTCTCTCATTTCTGAGCAAGGCATCCAACCCCTTCTCCTCCTTTCTACTGGCCAGGCTAAACAACTTCCTACTCAGCACGCTGGTTTTCACAAGCCCCAGTCTTAGCCCTTTTAGACGTATTTCCAAATCCAGGTGGTGCTATTCAAGGCAACGCAGGTATCGGAAAGGCTGTGGCTGTGCTAGCACAGCACCCACTGATAAGCAGGCTGGGCAGTGTGTGCACAGGGAGGCTGTTGATCCAACACAGCCGTGCTCCCTCCGGTGCTCTCTCCAGCCATCCGAGCAATGCAAACTGGCTCTCCCTCTGCATCGTCTCTGCATTGCAGCTCTAAGCCCACTTGAGAATCTAATCTTAGCTTTTTCAATGGCTGGAATAGGTTTATTTGCCTCCTGGTGAAGCACTAAGTTAACTGGAATTTTTGTTCTTTTCTGGGGATCTGAATCCGGACATAAAAGTCTTTCTCATGCTCCTATCACCCCTAAAATTCATTCCACATATCTGTCTGCCTCTGCTCCAACAATCACACCAAAATAACATGGTCATTTCCCAAATGCCAGCCGCTGCCATCTTCTCAGTAGGAAAAAAGGGATCTTTGATCTCAGCTAATTATTCATCCTGCCCCACACCTACCACTACTGTTAAAAAACATAACACATCAGAGGTAGATTGTGCTATATTTCATGAACATTCACTGCTGGCGCTAGGGGACATACCCATCTGTTATTTGCTCTCAGCTTTGCTTACTGATAAAACAGGAAAGACAGCTTGCTGATGGGCTTTTTGAAGCAAAAGGCTCCACTCTTTTTTTTTTCAATTAAAGTCTATAAATTATTTTTTTAGTAGACAGCATGCAGCCTACCTCAAATCAAAACTACTTCTGCTAAATTAAAACTAAATACTGTGTACATTTTTTTTTTAGTCACATGACTTTGAGTGATGGAACCTTGCAGCAGTGTGACTTTCTTTAAATGGTATTGGACTTTCTCCCAGCACAATCTGCCTTTCTGTTATCTGGATTTCAAACATATGCTCTAGTGTGTTTTTCAGCTGTGTTATCATAGAAAAATCTGTGAGGGGGTTAGTGTATTCTGGCTCAGGGACCCAAGGAGGGAATCAAGGGCAGAGGGCAGACAGGAGAATCCAACAGTCTGCAGGATGGAGGCTCTCAGTGGTTCTCTCTGTTCATTTTTATGGCCATCACAGATCCCAAGAACTTCCCAGTACTGAAGACAGACAGCCTGCAACACGCCGGGAGTGAGTCATCACCCACCGGTAGGAGACATGATGTTCCTTATAAATTCTCGCCAGGCTGAACAAAGGCACCGGGCATATGTCAGGAACTCCTCTGGTTTATTGTACAGCACACTTCGACACGTTCTCAGCCCCCACCACAAACCCCTCAGAGGTGCTGACTCACAAGCCACAATACACCTCCAGCACCATAACAGGGATGTTTTTCACCTCCAGCAACATGCAAAAGCACAGCTTTTGTATAGGTGAATTGTGCTTTCAGAGTGTGAATCTGTCTCTCCTTTCTGTCACTCAGAGCACCTGCCAAGCCCCATCTACCAGTGCATCAGTTCAGATTTAATCCAAAACTGTTAAAAGTCCCTCTAGAAGGTTTCCATTTTTTTCCAGAGACACATAACCTGGCAGCAGCTCATCTAACACACCACATCTGTGCCACCCTTCATGCCCCATCAGTAAACCCCTGGCCAGCACTGAAGTCCTCTTCATTCAGCACAGGAACTCTTGGCAGTGACACCTCTGAGGAACAGAACTACCCAGCGTAAAGGGACACCAGTGACAGGTGGTCCACAGTTTCTCTGGATATACATCGGAAAGCAACATTTAAAGCTTTTTGAAGGAATATATTTAGATGCACTATCCAATGAAGTGCAACAGTTAACAGCATCCTGTCTGGGCTTCTCACGATATTTGGACACAAGTCATTGTTCTGGCAAGGTCATTTCTACTGCTTGAACCCTCTAAACCTCTTAAGGAGAAAAAAATAGATTGCCTGCTAGCACAGAAAATTCAGCTGTAGGTTCAAAGTACCTGTATAGTTCAGAATAAATAATCTTGTAACTTTGGGACAAATTTGCTGACACAAACATCTCTGCACAACCATTGTCATTTTGGTAAATGTGATCAACATACAGGATGCCTATAATGGAATCCTATGGCTGTGCAACCTCAACATATGAAATAACCAAATAAGACCAGAAAACTTTCCCTGTTCTTCTTCCACACATACTTCCTCATTGTCCACACCAACTTAGAACTTGGGAGCAAAATCTGAGCAGGAGCGTTGACTGGTGAATTCCTACTGCTTTGGGAGGCTGGAGATCTTAGTGAGCTGAGTCACTGTGCCACAGGCATCATCTTAAAATATCCTATGAAAACATTCAGAAAAGAACATCAATGCTCCCTGGTTGTGTTGCTTTTCTATCTTTCCCCTACCGACAAGCCTTCAGAGAAGGCTGATGAATACGATCTTACTGTCATGACTTAATTTCAGCCAGCAACTAACTACCATGCAGATGCTCACTTATTCCCTCTCCCCCACTGTGGGATGGGGAGGAGAATCAGAAAAGGAGTAAAAAACTCGTGGGTTGAGCTCTACCAGCTGCTAAGATGAACATGAACTCTATCCCAGGCAGGAATCGGTAGACTTACTAACCCCAGGTGAGTGTTTTGAGCTTCTTGAAGAAAAGCATGGCTGAAGGGCAAGTCTCACAAGCAGCAAGAGGTTTGGGCCACAGGAGGTTGGCCAGCAGAGGAGCTGAACAAGCACAGCCCAGGCAGCTGGAGTCTGCCAAAAAGCTTTGCTGTTCTTCATGGAGAGACAGGCATCACAGCTGCAGTATGCAGCTTCACCTGGTTGATGCTTAAAAAGTTAAATTTAAGCTGGAAAGCAACTGAAGGCAAATGCCACACCAGGTGCAATCAGCCCCTTGTGTGCCTCTGGCTACAGGACTTGGTCTGTCTGAACACACTGTACCAATGGGTCAGCTGGGGGATACATTGGCGTGTACAAAGTCAGGGTAACCTCGCAGTGCAAAAATCTCGACTGTGTTGCTGCTTTGCCTGCAGCAATCATTGTTATCTCCTCTGTAAGCATATCTGTCATTGTTGCAGCTGAACATAATTACATAGCAATTTGTCCACACTCTGGAAAAAATGTGTAGTTTGCAATGGTGTGACCTCACTGTCACGGAGTGCCTTGGATCCACTGCTCTCCTCCATACAGCATGTTTGTCACATGTTTGGATTTTTCCCTTTCTCTTGTGCAGAATAAACCAAAGAGCACATAACAAAACCTGTGCCAGGTCTCCCTTCCTGCTCCAGGCAATGGGGAGCCTCCTCTGGGGAGTGTTTGTGTCCATGGTTCCTCTCCCTGGAGGCAGAAAGGGCCACCTCTCTCTCGAAGTCCTGCAGCATTTCCAAGGCACTGGAACAGAAAAAGGGCTTTGGTAGCATTTGGTCATGTTGGTCACGTGGAAAGGGCAACCTCCACTGCCCTTTCCCTTGAGTAAGGAAGTTAACAAAGGGAAAGAAGGAAAGTCATGCACAACAGAAGTGGGGAAATGTTGATAAAAAGTAGGCAGGAATACCTATGCCTGTGCATTATTTACACAGAGATTAACAAACGTTAGGTTTTCATCTCTGGTCATCTAATACATCCCATCTTGAAATACTTCTATATGCATGTCTATGTACACATATGTGCATAACCTGCTATAATTAGTTACATTTTTAGCCTGTTTTTATGCCAAGATCCATCTAGGAGAAATACTAGGGATTTTATGGGTAGTCTGAACTTTTCATTTCTTCCTTTCAGACAAGGTCTATGGTTTATATATCCATTTCCCTTCAAGTGTGAACACATTCTGTCATTCATTATTGTATGAGCTTCCCTAGGGACTATATAATGCAATTAGACCCCCTTCTAGACCTGGAGATACTGTACTATCCAAACATCATCTCATACATAACACATTCATTTAATTCTCTGCAGTGCACTCACTTCTTGCCCTTCTTTGCACTTCCTACAGTATTTAAATACCGTCTTCAAACTATTGTTATGAGATCAGCCCACAAAACAGCACGCGGGAATCAGCCCAGTTTCTGGAGATGTTGTAGAGATGACTTTTCTTTGACTCATAACAGTGTTTTTCATGGTCTTCTGGCAGCTCAGTCCTTTGAGAGAAGGAGGCTCAAAACCAAGCCATTGCTGAAAGAGAGCTACAGCTTGTTGCTTTCTCCAGTGCATTTCAGTCATTTTCAGGGCTTTACTGAGCATCCTGGGTCATATGATTTCCTTTTGCTCAAGCGTGTCAACAGCATCTCAGCTCTGTTCTGGTAGTGTTACGCTCAGCATACAAACAGTGCAGGCAATGAATTTCAAAACAGAAATGCTGGGAGCTAAAGAGAATATTCTTAGTTTTTGAAGTGTTGTCACAAAGTGCTAAGACCTTGAACACCTATCAGAAAGAATGAAACATCTGCTTAGGAAAGGAAGGTTATAACTTAAAACATCAAGAGTTTCTATTGTAAAAAAAACCCAACACAAAACAAAACAAAAATAATCAGAGAAAAAAAAAAACCCTGAGGGAACAAAATATCTATCCCTCCTCAAGCAACCCTCTGGAGGAATCAGCTATCTCCTTACAAGAGATACCACTTAGGAGTGAAACATTCTCTACTTTTCTTTCTCAAATGAATTTCGTGCTCAATAAAAGCATGAGCATGTGATTACATTACGCTTCTTACACTCACCAGTGCCTAACTGTGCTTAATCCGCTTCCAAACCCCGTCAGGTTTACCTGTTTTCTCTATTGTTAAATAGGCCAGTTTGTGCAGTTCCTTTCCTCTGCACAATAATGAGCAGACTGGTGTGTGTCCCTCCAGCACTGTCATTAACAGCAGGTTGCAATGAGACCATGCCTTTCTGGAGCAAAGCCAGACCAGACAAGTGTCTTAAGAAATGCCAACACTTTTCTGAGAGAATGACCCATGCAAAACAAGCCAGGAAAGTTCCAGAAAAAATATGTTTTCACTGAAATGTATCGGGTTTCTCAAACATCCAATATTATTTTTTTATGGATTTATTATTAGTTTTTTTAAGCATGCTGATTTTGGTGAGAGGAGTGCCGAAAAGTATGACTGGTTTTTAGCCAGATGGAGCAACCCTCAGGAACCGTGAGTCTGTCCTGAAAATGTCTTTGCTGCTGAGAGCCCAGCAATTATTCTATGAGTCATAGCCCAGGAGTAGAAACCACTTGCAGGCTGCCACACGCAAGAAGCTACATGAGTTTCTCAAGAAGTTTTTTTTTCACTAGTTTTCCCTAGGGTTTTGTGGTTTTTTGGTCACAAGTTTACCACACATACTTATTTTTCTCCCTAAAATTAAAAATAAGAAAATAAATATCTCCAAAGCTTCAGGGCTTCTGAATACCTCAAGACTGTGAAAATAAATCTTTGCTTTCCACTCAATCTGCTCTCCAATATTGACTTCTCCAGAGAGCTCATAGGAAGTATGAAATGTAGGTCTACACAATGCAACGCTCAGGGTGAGCATATACTTTAAAATGCAATTGCTTTGGTGTCCCTACAAGCAGAAGAAAACCATGGTAGGAATTGTGCAATGTTGCCCACTCTTAGGTATTTCTCACATTTGTTTCTATTTTGGTGGAATACACTATATTTCAAATATTTCACTGGAATCATCAGCAACACTGTACAGCCTCATATTAAAAGAAGTAGGCTCCTTGGAGAGTTAGCTTGGATTAAGTGCTGGGTTTCATGGTCTAGCTAGCGTGGTTTTCTGAATAATCTGAGTGTCATTAAAACTTGCCCCGTGTGAGACAACATGAAGATCCAAACCAGACGAATCAGTGCTACATCTGCAAAATGAGTATAGTGCTGAACTCTGGTCCTCAACTACTGCAGTGCAGAGCAACTGCAGAGATGACTTATGAGGCAATTCCTCTGTATTAATTTAGATGACACACTCTCCCCTTCAAAAATAACTTAGGCATTCTTCTGCCCACGCCGCCAAGTACGTTGTGCTGAGTCAGCTCTTAGCTGGCTCTTGATTTCAATGCCATAAATTTCAACAGCTGGTGATAAAATATATACTTGTTCTTGCTGAGAACTTTAAGTTCTACGTATCTCTAAACCTGAAGCTGGGTTTGGTCATTACAGTGATGCCTGGGGGTAAAAGTAATTCATTGTTCCTGACTGAAACTTTTCCATAAAAACAATTCACCATTTGCATACATAAATTTACATGTGTCTGTGTTAAAAAAAAAAAAGCTTTTAGACAAGCCAAAAATTCAAGAGATATGAAAATCTGTCTCATATTGGGCGTGAAGGGGTGGTACCAACAGGCGTATTTACAAATAAAATTATGAAAAAATCCAGATTTACCTTGACTATTCCATCAGCTGTAGCACCTTTTTAATACAATCATAGAATCACTTAGGTTGAAAAAGACTTTTAAAACCAGGAGTCCAACCATTAACCTGCTATCGCTGCTATCACAAAACCTTGTCCTCAAGTGCCACATCTACACACCTTTTAAATATCTCCAGGGATGGTGGCCCAATCACCTTCCTGGGCAGCCTATTCCAATGCTTGACAACCCTTTCCATGAAGAATTTTTTCCTAATATCCAACCTAAACCTGCCCTGGTGCAACTTGAGGCCATTTCCTCTTGTTCCATTTCTTGTTACTTGGGAGAAAGTCACTTATGCATGTCAAATCCTAAAAGTGAAATTTTATGTTACTATTATCCTCAGTCTGATAGGAGCTTTGGTTGCTCTTTCTCCCATTTTAATGCTCTTATTTGCTGGCCCCATGTGTGTTGTCATGCCATACAGTGGGAGAGGTTTGATTTCTCTTTGAACACCTCAAACACTGCCTAAAGGTTCACAGACCTTTAATGCTTATAATGTCTAACATCCCCAGTTCCCTCTGACTTACCCACATACTCATTATCAGCCTGTAAGCCAGATTCCAGGACAAAACAATCTGTAGAGGTCCCTTCCAACCCAATTTTCCTCATGTGATTCTGGTATGCAAGTATAAAATTCCTACAAAGAAATGAACCAGGTTACGAATCAACAGGCAGCAGTGTAAAGAAAGGGAAGTAACCAGGGAAGTTTTAATCTTGAGAGGAATTCCTCTGCCATTTGAGATGGTTAATTATCTCATAAACATCACCAGGAAAATGTCCAGTTCCTGAGGCTCATTTATAATATGCACTGACATTGAAAGAAGTCTTCCAGAACGACATCCTTCCTTCCCTCACAAAATGTGCTCAGATTTTTGATGACATTTCACAGAGGGACAGCCATCCCTGAGAGAGCTGATTAATTGCACTCCCTCTTCACTGGGAATAAGTGAAAAGCTGGAATGCAGGCATCTAGCCTAGCAATACCAATTATCATAGTAAGACAACTAATGAGATGAGTAATGGAGGATATCATGGCTTAAAATTTCACCTTTCCCAGAAATGAAAGGTTGAGGGACACAGTTGCATTTATACCCTGATTTCTCCCATAAAGTGACCAGATGGCTCTTAGAATTTATTCTATTGATTCTCTCTTGGTTTTTTTTAATTGACATTCCAACAAGAGAATTCTTCTTTCACAGCAGCCACATAACTTATCTTTGCATATTCCTACAACATTTCTTTCTTCCCTTTCCTTTTTCCTAATCTGCATGCTTTCTTTTTTTTTTTTAATAACTAAAAAGCCCAGTTTTGCAAAGTTTAACTGTAACAGCAGTGCAGGACAGAAACATCATTCTTTTGCTTAGTGTGGTTGGTCACTCACACTAAACAAAAAAATCGTCCCTCAGAACAAAAGTTGCATGCAAGAGAGATAAATGGTGGCTCTGTACAGCATGTTAAATGTTTTGCCTTCCACTAAACCCTTGCTCTGTCCAATGTTACGTGTCTAAGTCACACCTGGAAAAGCACTTAAGCACGTACCTATTTACAGGAGGCAGAAGTGGTTTGCCAACTAGGAATGCACTGCTCGGTTGGGGACTGCATTTGCACATTTTATCAGCCAATCTAAGTATTTTAAGAGGAACTTCTGAATAGCACATGTGGTGCAGAAATTGCCATAGCATCAGAGAGGAAACATAATCCTTGTTGTGATGATAATCACTATTATTAGTATTTTAATCAATTGAAATTATGAGTAACTAGTAATAATGTACCCCAGTGTTTTGATTTTAAAGGGGTTTTTTTTCTGAGATTAGGTGTTTCACGAAAGTTTGCACTACATTTTAATACAGACGAGGCAATATTTCAAGAAGGAAGGCAGGCTTAATGCATGTTTCACAGAGCTCTGAACATCAGGATATTTCAACAGCTGAGGCTCATCCAAGCATGAATTTGTGGAGTGTTCCAAGGTGGCACTGCTAGATACCATGCCAGGAGGCATCCTGTTCCCTGTTGAACTCCTGAGCGATCCTTGAAGCAGCATTCACTGCGCTCAGGTCTGCTACTAGGAGTCTTTCCAAGTGGAATTAGAGTGTTGGAAAAGCAAGATATTTCACATTCTGCTTTAGACTTTTCATCCATTGATAGTTATCATGGTGAATGAGTAACTTCCAAAGAATTTAGCATCTGTGCCAGGCTCTCTGGAAAATGGAGGTTTCTGTTTGCTGTTTTGGAGGCTTTGTAGAAAAGAATGTAACAATAAACAAGTTTGTTTCACAAGGAAACTCTGGCTTTTCTATCCCAAATTTCCCCCTCTTAAGAAGACAGGTTGCAAGACTAACATCTGGTGTCTTCAGGAATAGGACAACAATATTAACTCAACTGTATTGCACAGACAGGATATTTGCATCCATGGAAATGTTGAGATTGACCATGGGGGTCCCCTCCCAAGTCACTCAGAAACTTTTGAGGTTTTGCACATTGGGTCAGGTGCTCCATTCCCACCAGTCTTCTTTTGCTGCAGTGGAAACCACAACAAATGTGATCAGAAGTTTTAATTCACAATGAGACAGTGGATGGAGGGGGCCAGTTGCCTTTGCTAGGTGACTCAGACCCTTCAGATCTCTGGACAGGAGGTCTAACTCTCAGTGTGGAAGAGTGTTTAATGTTTTCAATTTATCATTCTGAATTACTTCCAGCTGAATGACAGATATTCAGCTTAATGACTTGAATTTATAGGCCTTCTGTTAATAACTTCATCTGACTGTGGAGTGAAAATAACAATGGTAAGGACAGAGAGTAGTCTTATAGAAAAATAGCTTTTGAAAAATTGAATGGAGTTTATGCTAATATAGCTATAAATAAAAGGAACTATCTACAACATCTTTACAGAGGAAAAATGCCATAGCAGGGGTACTTCTTATGGCCTTTCTCACAATTCTTTTTGTGATTATTCAAAGATTTCAGCTTCTTTTACTTCAGAGGAGAAGTGCAGCGATGCCTATTTGCCATGTCAGTACTAAAAAAAGTGTTTCAAGTTCATCATGAGTGTAGTATCTCCCCTGCACAATCTCTTTTTCCTGATATTGGTGGCCACAAGAGGCACAGTCCTGATCCATGCATTGCCAATGGGAAATGGGGAGTATTTATCTCATATGAGAGGAAGATGTGAACCCTCATGTGGGCTGAGATCTTGTCTCTATTCCACACCTCCAGGAGCTATTTCTGCTTTCACTGGTGTAAGGCAGACCAAACACCACTGGCAGGTACTTTGGAGAAAGGGGGTTTCCTCACAGTCCTTCCCTCCCTATTACCCTTCACTTATGGGCATTGCCTAACATACCTGGAAAGGATCCTAGGATAGTTTGGGCTGGAAGTGACCTTTAAAGATCACCTAGTCCAACTCCCCTACAATGAGCAGTGACATCTTCAACAGGATCAGGTCGCTCAGAGACCCCTCCAACCAAGCCTTTAATGTTTCCAGGGATGGGGCATCTACCACATCTCTGGGAACTTGTCCAGTGTTTCACCACTTTTATTGTAAAAATCTTCTTCTTTATATCTAATCTAAACAGAACCTGTTTTAATTTAAAACCATTACTTCTTGTCCTACCACTATAAGCCCTAGTAAAAAGTCACAAAATCACAGAATTGCTAAGGTTGGAAAAGAGTTCGGAGATCATAGAGTCCAACCACTGACCCAGCACTGCCATGTTCACCACCAAACCATGTCCCCAAGTGCTACATCCATATGTGTTTTGAACATTTCCAGGGATGGCGATTCCAAAATCCCACAGCTCTGAGAAATCCTTGTACCTGTATTTTGTGACCAGACATGGGACCTTAATGATGGCCTCTGTTCTTTCCGGGTCTGTAATTTTTTGCCCCTCCCTCAAATAAAGCCTAAATATTTAACTTGCTTTTGACACAGCTGAAGTTTGGATGGAGACATACAGTGTCCCTTTTTTGGCAGGGTAATATATAAATGGATAGTGTCTGATACACAAGCATTCTCATCACTATTTGCTAATAACAAAGCATCTAGATATCGTACGAGAACCAATTCATCCAGTAATTTTATACCTCTAATTACAAAGCATTAAGTGCCAAAATTCTCTGCAGATTCAACAGACCAAACCCTCTGCCTGTTGATGACCACAACAATAGAACTTTAAAGCATTTTCATATCTACCTTTTTTCTTTTCTTAATAGCAAAAACCTTTTCCTTTCTTTTTCACTGATACAAAGCATAAAGCAACAGAACAGTTAGTACTCTTTGCATACCGTACTCCTGGATGAAAATGAAACAGTGTCCCTCAAGTTAGTATAAATCTGTTAGTATAAACTGTTTTGAAAAGTAAATCGTTGCTGTCACCATTCAAATTAACAGTGGCCACAGGTGATGTCTTTCATTTATGAATAGAACTAATCAAACCTTTTTGAAAGCAACTACAACAGTCCTCATTCTGGAGGAAGTCTTCAAAGTCTGTCCCATCTCTGTTAATACATCCCCTGTAAATACTGAAATGCAGCAATTAGGTTTCCCAAGAGCCTTCTCATCTGAACAACCCAAACTCTCTCAGCTTATCTTATTCTCACAGTAGAGGTGCTCCATCTCTCTAGCTCTTTCTGTATAGAAGAGTACAAATTCCTTCCTAACAACTACTTTATGGCAGTTGACATGTTTCCAGGATTCAGACCTCACACCTGTCTCCTTCTTCAGCACCCTTCACCTTCTTCTGGAAACAAAACCTTTTGCTTCTACTGCCCTTTCTGACTTGCAGACGAAGTTTTGACTGCAACTGAGCTCAGAAAAGTCCCTGTTACGCATTAGCTTGTTCTTTCCATAGCTATGTTGCAGTTCGGACACCAAAGTCTGATCCAACTACAGTATCAGGAACAGAGGAACCAAGGAGACAAATCCAAAACATTGCACAGGCACCTCTGCTACATAAATATGTAGGTGCCTGGGTGCCTGCATGCACGTGGGAGAGTACATGCATCCCCCAACTGCTAAATTACATTTTTTCCATAACTTCAGTCTAAGACAAATGAAATGCCCACCCCCCCAAAATAATGAAAGTCGAATTGATCTTCTAAGTGGATCAATAGAAGCTTAACTGAAATAGATATGAGAGTTTATCAGACCTGATGTAGTAAAACACTAATAAGATCACTTCCAATTCATACATATAAGACTAAATTTTCAGCACAAATTGATTGCATTGTCAAGGATGAATGGGAACTTTCAGAAACAGAGTAGGGCTGCAAAGCATTCCTTTTCTAACAAACAGTAGACTTGCATGTTTTTAATGCGCCTTTCTTTTGCATAGAACACTAAATTTTTCTCTGAAGTGCTTCTTTGTTTCAGAAAATAAACCATCAGTTCATTGTCTGCAGCATTTTGCACTGAATGGGACCTGAGAGAAAGAGTATGGGAGTAAAAATCCCTTATGGCCATGACTGTGAAAGCATTTCTTTTGGAGCCCTTGTTGGTCCCACTGCCTGCAGTGATCACATAAGGGGTTTGGATGAAGCAGAGCAGCCCCAGAAGAAGGGCTGGAGAGAGTCCCCGGAAGCACTGAAGGACAGGGAAGATCTGAACTGGAGGCTCCCATCACTGGCACTGACCACTGTATATTTGGCACCTTTTCCTTTAAATTTTTGTGTTTGATGTTGTCTGCAAAAAAGGAAAAAAAAAACCTATTTTCCCCTAACTCCATGACTGTAAAATTTGCAAAAGGCAGGTCACCCCATATATCCCAGTGACAGACACCGATGCACCTTTTGGAGTGGGACTGAAGCACTCTTTGACCTGCATTCTCCCTGGCTAGAGAGATGTTTTCCTCCCTCCATACCTCATTCTGGCTTCTAACCCAGACATATGCACTGTTGGTTGGTTGGATAGTCTTGTTGGATTTATCACGGCTGCTTCAAAGAGTGGGATTTACCTTTTCCGTTCTCAGCTGCTCTGGAGTCCTACGTGTAGCTTCATTCTTCCATAGGAAAGGCTGTTCTCCACGGTCAACGGGGAAAACCAGACTGCTCTAGAGAGAGTGAAGAGAAAACCCACCTCAAAATGCTGTTGAGCTGAGATGTGTCGAAGAGTACGGGTGTGAAAGGCAGCAGAGTCCAGCAGTGCTGAAGAGACAAGAAAGCACAACTCCACTACAAGCAGAAGGCAGGCAGAGAGAAACTCACCCCACATATACCAGAAAAGCTCCCATGGCCTCCTGGGAAGGACCAGTTTATCTCCAGTGACTACAGACCTTCAAGGCTTGCAGTGACTAAGTACTTAGTTTTTGGATGGTTAGAGGCAAGTGAAAAAAACCACAGCTTTGAAGATCCAGCATCCACAGCTGTGAAGCTAGCTCTTAATCTGATCCTATTAATCTGAGGCTACCCATGCAGATGGAATATAACTCTTTTTGCTGCAATTTGATCCATTTAAAAGAGAAAAAAAAAAAATTAAGGGGCAAAAAAAAGCACTCCCCTGGCCATTTACATATATATGTGTAAACAAATGTATTCCAAAAGGAAACAGCCCTTGCAGAGCTTTGCCTTTCTCTGCCTGACTCCTAACATACAAAGAGAGAAAAAAAAATGAATTACCAAGAGAAATCTTCCTGGGCTGTAGGACATGAGGAAAAAAGAAGACAGTATGGTATGCAGACGAGAAAAACTCAGGAGTTTTGACTATGCAAAATTTTGGTAACCTGAAGAGTTACTCTCTGTACCATTGCACAAAGGATACAGGGCTTTGTTGTAACCCAGACTGAAGCTGGTGTATAATCTGTGAAGTGATACCAATTATGTTGATACAGAGACATTCAGTAAGGAATTTAGTGTGCTCTGGGACTAGAGTTACCAGAAGACTTTTGGCACCACAGAGGGAAGATGGCTGAATATCCATATCCAGAGCTATGCCATTTAGAACAAGAAATAGGAAAGTTTGAGATGAAATTATAACACAGCATAATAACACGTCTTTCCTAATGATTTTTATAAAGCAGTATTTACCATGATCACTCCCGCATTTTAATTGTAGAACCAGATCATTAAGAAAATGGAATTCCTAGATAATTACATTTATAAAAGTATTCTATTGAGGTAAGTATAGAATCATAGAGTGGTTTGGGTTGGAAAGGACCTTAAAAATCAGCTCATTCCAACCCCCTTCCATGGGCAAGGATGCTTCCTGCTAGAAGTTTGCCCAGAGCCCCATCCCACCTGGCCTTGAACACTTCCAGGGTTGGGGCATCCACAGCTTCTCATTGGAGAACCTCTGCCGGTGCCTCACCACACTCACTGTAAAGAATTTCTAACTAATATCTATTCTAAACCTGCCCTTTTTACAGCTTGAAGCCATTCCCCCTTGCCCTATCAATAATCTCTTTGTAAGGAAACCTTGTAACTTTGCACAAGAACAAATACTGACTACCAAGGAAAGCAGGGGGATACCAAAGGTTTTGGCAGGAAGGCAACTGCAGACCAAAATGCAGGACTCTGAGCATTACCCATTACTACAAATAAACTTAATGACAAACAAAAAGAACTGAAGAAAGATAAGATTTTCTGGACTAGAACTTCTAAACATAAATTCTTCAAAAAAAAAAAAAAAAAGCATGTAGAATATGGCATATTATAATAGATAGGAAAACCAACTGGAGTTACAATCAATTTTTGAAATAAAAGAAACATAAATAAAATGGTAGCAGTATTGTGATACTCATCAGACCTGTATTTTGTTAGTGAAGAGTAAAGGATTTCTGCGAAAGAGGCTGTTAATGTAAAATCCATGTCTGCCTAGAGTGCAGATAGCCCCTCTGGAATGACAGCTCCTGATCTGCTTCTAGCATTGTCAAGAATACAAGAATATGTACTGTATCCAAAGCATAGAAAATAAAAACAAAGCAGTTTGGGGGTTGGAGGGGAAGGGTTTAATAAACAAAATCTTTTAGGAATGGAACTGAATTGTAGGCAAAAATTTCAAAGTACGTTTGGAACCCCATGAGCAATATGAACACAGTTAAGAGGAAAAAAGCCCAAATTTCAAAGAGTCCACAGCTTTAAAATTAAGGCTCTAAGTTCCTCTTAAATGTGATTACTCAGTTTAAAATATGTAAAATTACATGCTCCAAAAGACAAAACCACAAAACCTATTGCTGTCCTTTAATTTATCATTTTATTACTTCAAAGGCATAATTGCAACTGAAGCTCTTTGTGCACGCCCCTCCTGCTATCATTTGAACATAAATGTTTGTAATAGAATCATAGAATGGCTTTGGTTGGCAAAGACCTTATAGATCATCTCGTTCCAACCCCCCTGCCATGGGCAGGGACACCTTCCACTAGACAAGGTTGCTCAAAGCCCCATCCAACCTGGCCTCGAACACTTCCAGAGATGGGGCGTCCACAACATCAATAGGTGCCTTAGCAGAACAGACACAATATTATGTGCCTGTCTTAATCAATCACAATTGTTTTATGGATATAATTCCCCAATTGTGGACTAAAGATTTCAAAACAATATTCCTCGAATGCACTTGAGTATCAGTTGACTCTCAGGAAACTACAGTTTGTTAATTGGTAAAATATTAGCAGAAAAAGGACATACAATTGTAATTATAGGAGTCACTCAAATGCATTTGTTCACCGAATGTAAACATGGGGAAAAATATGGAAGGTAAATCAGACAATTTGAAAAGTTTATATGAACATTCATTCTGTGTTCATACCAATGAATGCCACAACAGCTTGGACCTCTTTTCAGTTCAGTCCTACTCAACATAACTTGTCCCAGGCATCTCTTACCTGCTCTCAGGTTTTATCCATCAGCCATCAGTTTCCTCTGGAGGGAGAGATAATTCTGTTTCTCTGGCATCCTTCTTTAAGAGGACTTTAAGCCTGTAGTTACCTCTTCAAGACACCATAACTTGAAATTCATAGGGACAAAACTCTGCCCATTCTTTCCCACAGGTGATGAGTCTGTCGGTGTTTTGTCCCGATTCTCAATTTAGCCTGTCTCTCTACTGTTATCTTTCTCCTTTTCTGCAGCCTCCCAAAATAAGCCAGCTTTTGCAACTGCCCTCAGGAACTGAGCCTTCTTTCTTTTTTTTTTTCCCTGAGATGTGTTTGCCTCTCCAGGGAGCTGAATTAATTATCCCCCACGGAGACAGGAGCACAGAAATACAACACTGGCAGCACCACTATGTTCACTTTGGGGCTCTATTTCTTTTATACAGTCTATTGTAGCTCAGTATAAAAGACTTCATGGTTTGAGAGCTTCCAGTAGCTCACATTTGTCATGAGCATGGGTTTCTGGGTGGGTTCTCAAAAGCCACCCATTTTTTCCCTGGCTTTGCTCTCATCGTATTCCCTGGTATTCCTGGGTACAGGGAGGACAGGAACCAGCAGTGAAGGCCACAGGCCGCCTCTCTGTGGGGGCTGATGGCTTTCCTAGGTACATTGCACCTTTTTTACCACCCAGACAGGGAAAAGCCACCCCAGCCAAATTTCTCCACGGGGGCAGCAGCTGGCAGACTGGTGCTGGAGGTGCTTGAGAGGAGACAGGAATATCGGAGTGGTGGCCCGAAATTTCGTCAACAGGACTCCCCTGCTGCAGCACTCGCTCGTTCCCCACAGGCTGAGTGTTGCTCTTATGTGTCCTGCCACCTGTAATGCTTTATTCCCTCTCACACACACATGCTTATCTGCTTTTATTACAGAAAAAAATGTTTTATGTAAGCCTGGAGAATTGGGTTTCATTTTTAAAACGTTTGCAGTAGTACTTCTGAAGCATCCCTATCATCTGACAAAAAAGGGGAATTTAATGCAAACCCATATTTCAGTTGCTCTCCCAACACTGCTCCTTCCTCTACAGAAATTGTTTTATTGAATCTGATTTTTTTGAAATTAATTTGGTATTCATGGAAGAGCGCAGATTGATAGCCCGGAAAGTGACAGCCAGATTTCTGCACAGAACTCAGGTAAGCAAAACTAGCTCTGTTTTAAGAAGGGTTCAGATGAGGTTTTGGTTCTAATCCACAGGGAAACACTTCACCCCTGTACACAACATCATGCAAGGCAGTGTTCCCAGTGGCCCCCAGACTTCTTCCCAGGTTCATTTTAGAGGCTCGTTGCCTGGCTGGGGCTCTGTGAGACAGCAAGCTCTGTACTTGGTGGCTTTGGGAGGCAGCTTAATGAGAGACAGTGGCCAATACTATGGTCAAACAGTGATTTAAACAACTGATCCAACATTTAAAAGCTGATTTATCGCCCGAAAGATTCAATCTTCTCTTTCATCGGTTTAGTTAGAAAGAAAGGAAATGGTTGTATTTTAAGAGCAACGTTCTAAAATATGGAAATAGAGTTCAGTGAAGACTACCCAAAACCTTACAATAGTGGTTACACTGTCCAAAGGACTTCAAAGTTTGCAGCAGCCTTTCTGTCTACCCAAGGGCTATGTTCACATGATCTAGTACGCACAGCCACTTTGATATGAGTAAACACAGGTGCAGATTTGCATCAATCAAAAAAAAAAAAAAATCTGTTTTATGTTTTTCCAATAGCTCCCTTTTATTTTCTTTTCCATTTCTAACTTTGTTCCAAGACCAAAATAACAAGCCTTAGGTGCATGCACAATTGTAGTGGCTGGTAAGCCAGGGACTGATGTGATACCTTGCCACAAAGACGTTCCATTCTTAAGGAAAAGACTGTCCGTGTTATTTTGTCTCATTTACACTGGAGAAAAATAGATTGTGAAGTACTATAGGTTTGTTACAGAGAGCTTGAAAGAACCACTTAATTATTATTCACTGCTTTACAGATCATTGTTAAAAGTGTTAATTTCAATTATCTAAATGTTTTTCTGACTTGTATGTCATTTGCAATAAAATTACCAGGGCCAGATTTACTGGTGTACACCATTTGCCGTGTGCAATTCCAACCTCAGCTTTACGACTGCTTTGTGTTGCTGGAGTGGTGCACTGAGCTTTCTAATGATTCTGGCTTATTGCCTTTTCCCCACACATTCTATATCAATTTATTATTCCATGGTGGATGGCTACGTTCTTGCTGCAATTTACTTTAGAAATAGCATTAAAAATGAAGTTGACATGCATTAAATAATACTTCATGGATTTTCTTAAACTTGCAACCCAGGAATGCACCTCTGCATCACCATCCTGAAAGCACACGTACATACACATGTATGCATATACAGAAAACCATATGTGTAATAGAAGAGAAAGCCAAATTAAAGCCATACAAGCCAAATATAAATGCATCTCAAATAGCATCTTGAAAAACTGTGAGGGGAAAACCCAACACATTGTCGTGCACCAGGCTGTGGTTTGTATGCAGGCACATTCATAACATGAATGAACCACAATTTCCCCATGAGTGCAGCTTCCAAATGAGTCCTGTTCTTATGATGAATACACAAACCCCTCACCAACAAGGCCAGGACAGGGAGACAGTCACAGGCTGCTGCCCCTTGCCCCCGCTGCCCCAGTAAATTGTTGGGTTTCAGATCCATACTCAATATTCAAGCCCAGAGCTTTGGTGCAGACACCCATCACCAAGAGCCAAACAGCAACAAATCAAACTTGAATCCGTAGGACTACAGTGTTTCTGACACCAGATAAACAGGTTTTTTCTAAAGCAGGAAGGTGGGTGTTTGGGTGACCACCTAACGTTTTGACTAACACATAATGATTTCATTTCTAAAAACAGCAACTCTAAGTGACTGCAGAGATGAGCTATTTTATTACCCACATGTGTCTGCTTTAGATAAAGGCTTTATATTTCCATTTTGGAAAGGGTTTTGAACACAATTGTTGTTTAAAATATGGGTAAAGGAATAAAAACGGGCCAAGATGGATTCAACACAAGAGATAATTATTACCACAAGCTACAACCTGAAGCATTTTAGCGTACACATGCCACTAAATAAATACGACACTGGTGCAGCACTGTGTGTTGTCTTCTGGAGCTATCCTGCTTTTCATCATCCAGATGCCTTTTGTGTGATCTACAGTAGGGCTGCATAACACTTGCAGTCAAATGCAGCGCCGTCAGAAAGGCGTGATCAATCATCCCTGCCAACCTGACAGCACAGGATCTGATTTATTCTGCCTCTGACTCCTACATTTATTATAAAATCAAAGGTAGCTAAGGCTTAGCATCAGTACAAAGCACTGGAGCTTTGTTCAGTAGTGAGCTGCTGCATGTGGAACAAGCATCAAATCCCCTGGCGTTTAATGATTCATTATAAATATATCTGGCACATGAATTAGCAAACAGAGATGGGAAATACTAACAGCAGCCAAATGTAATTTATGAATATTGAATTGCGCTGTGCAATATGTCTAGTGAAAATACAGTGAGAATTCCCTTAAAAGCTTCTTTGTCTGCCCCAGCTTTCAAGCAGAACACCTGAGGGAGCTGTCCTGAATGTAATGCTCAAAAAAAAAAAAAAAAGGAAAAGAAAAGTGAAAAAGAAAAAAAAAATACAAAAAGAAACAAAAAATCCCAAAAAAACCCAAAAAAACCCCCCAAACTCAGGAAATCTGAAATGTCCTCCTAGAAATGTACAACAAGTATTTTTAAATGACATTGTTGGTAATTGAAAATATGCGAGTAATTAAGTATACATAGATGGCTAATCATAAAATTCACTGCCGTGCAAGTAGTCTTTCAGCTTGTCCAAATCTCCCAGTATCCCCCCAAGAGTTTTCATAACCTCAAGCAGGGTTTGCCACGTGCCCAAATTTTCTAATGCCAAGCTTGCTGTGTCAGGACCTCTAATGGGGCATTGGAGTGCAAGTGCAAGGACTCCATAAAAACATCGTATCCCAGATACCCGAGAGCTGAGCATTTGCTGTGATAAGCTTTAAGATCCTCTGACTGCAATCTGCAGACAAAACTATAAGAGCTGTAAGGGAGGAGCTGCTTGGAACGACTTTAGAGCTCTATGTGACCCTAACTCATTACTGTGTTACTTTTAAAAAGTACTGTTATAGCCTGGAAAACCGGGTTTTTATGACATTACACTTTTCAGATGAGGAAAAATATGAGGCTTAAAAACATTGCAAGCAGATGGGCAAGAATAGCACCCAGCTTAGAATTAAATACAGATGTCTCAAAGAGCTGGCTTGCAGAAGAGGCATTGAAAGAGAATTCTCTCAGTGTAAATTTATTTGTAGCCTTCAGTCAGGGTGAATGTAGGAGAAAGCACAGGGGAAATCATCTGCCTGGGAGGTCATGTTTATACCTCCGAGATTTTCCTCATTTTCCCCCAGCAATTTTGCCAGGTGTAGCAGAAAGCACACATATACAGTCTAAAACATCTCAGGTTTTGCACACATTGTGTCCTGAAACAGCTGGATACATAGATAGCGTGAAAGCTCGAGTTCTCGGGAGGAGTTATTCATCTGCAGCAGTCTGACTGCTATGCTATGCACATTCATTGATTAGTATCCTTAGAAATCAGCTGGAAGTCATAATTAAGACAAGCCAGTATCGCTAGCAGCAAATTATACATGTACTTTAGATCCAATTACACTGTAATGACTGAGTGGCAAAGAGATATTGGCAGCTGAAACTGCATCAAATGGCTTTCTTCAGGCAGAGCCAAAGGCACAGGGTAAAATTAGAAAGAGATCCCATAACATTTAACTTCTCATAACTAACAGTGAGGGAGAAAAAAAAAAAATCACACACACAAAACCACATAAAAAACCACCACCAAAATTCCTACAGAACAGTTTTACAAAACACTGTAAGTACAAGTACGAGAGGTGATTCCAAAAGCCAGCTACTTTTTAAAACCCAGGACTCCAACTTCCCTTGAACAGAACCAGCTCTGGGCTCAGCAAGGAGCCCGTCTGCAGCTAAGGTCACCTGTTCACATCCAGCTCTAGCTGCTGAGGGGCACCACAAATAAAAGGGATGGCATTTCCCTTTCGAAGGAGATGTACGTGAATTCCTGGGATCCCAAAAGGACCTGTAAAAAAGCTTAGCAGTGGGAACATTTTGTAGCTTGTGTTGGGAGCAGAGAATAAACTGCAAAAGCATAAAACTGACTGCAGCCACAGCACTTTCATAACCATGTTGGATCATCATCAATGTCATATTTGGAAAATATCAAAGCTTTGATATACGTCACAACACCACAGACATTCCTGTTACAGGGAATGTAAAGAGGATCCAAACTCTCTCTTGATAAAGTCAAACTTTGTTGGAAAAGGTGTTTTATCCATTCGGGTCTTTGCACTTCAAGGAAAACATTATTTAAAAAGTTTCTTTGAATAGAAAAGGAACAAGCAAGCAAATGTAAACAGAATTGGTGTCAGTTGTTGACATGCTCCCCCACAGTTCCTTGGCAAACAGACAACGGAAAACAAATTAAACACGGCCTAACACACGAGAAAATTGTACAGGCTTCTGAAGGCAAGCAGAAAACTCTATCAGTTTGCCAAGTCTCAACAAATTCCCAAGAGGTGTTTAAGGCAAGCAGGCTCTTCTCAGTTATTCCAGACTCCACCACAGAGGAATGGTTCAACAAATACAGGTGGATGATCAAGGGGGAAAAGAAAATCACAGCTGATGTCTTCTACAGACAAGGCACAGGGATATCTCAACCTGCCATGTCCCTTGGGCAGCAACAGCCTTCCCTGAGACTTATCCTGCCAGGGGGAGAGCCAGGCTAAAGGAGAGTCCACAGCACCTTAGGCAGGACACAAGCTGGCATGGGCACAAGCGTACATTTTTAGGATGGCTGTCCTGCAGAAAAGTCTCCAGCCCTAGACAGCAGCGCCCTATAACCAAAAAGGGGTCATCACACATTGTCCTGCACTTCCCCTTGACCACTCTTGCCAAAGTTCCAGACTTTGTCATTTGTATCCTTCCCAGACATAAATACACTTTCTGTACTGTATTTCAGTGTGTTACCTGCTCCGTGCTCTGCTGTCCAAGCCATCTGTGCTCTGCTGGTCATCAAGCACAATATTTGATAGGTACACTGGAAAAAGGAAGTATCTAATTACTCCTAAGAAGATCAACACCCATATCTCTAAGACTCATGCTGATTAAAATCTGTCTGGATCCTAATATATGGCTAATGCTTCAGTCAAAAATTCTAGAGGCGCTGAATGTAATGGGAAGTTATTTTCATCTTGTTGCATCAACACAATTATCTACCCACCTTGTGGATATAGGTAACTACTACTTTCTGTAGAATAATATTTGAGAAGTATTCCTAAAATGAAGGCTGATTTTCCTCTGAAAATCAAAAAAGCAGGAGCATACACATTCAAAGAGTTATATTTATACACACACAGTAAAAGGCACATGAACTTCGGGCAAGCAAAGTTTTTTGGTTTGGTTTTCATTCAGATCGGAAAATCTGCAAAACCATCTGTAGTGTGGTCAAAAGAAGCCTATATTTCAATTTGAATTGAAAATAAATAATTCTTAGGTGGGAATTGTGATCCTCCAGATTAGGAGATGCAAAGGCAGGTCAGCCTCTTTACAGGCTGCAGATGCTGAACTGTTTCTCTGTGTTGTACTAAATCTCACCAATATTTGCTACTCACATAAAATGTTCATTTCTGTTGCCTTCGGTGACACTTCTACCTATACCCCAAAAAAAGCCACATATTCAAAGAAGAAAACAACCAGCAGCACCCACCTAAACAAAAAGAAAGATGTGTTTTGACAGAGTCCAGTTGATAAAAAGGTACAAAGGGCAAGGAAAAAAAACTAAGAATCACTGAAGTTCTCCACAGAAATAGTCTCACTAGCCTGACCACCTCAGGCCCTAATAGGAAAAATTATATATAAAGTCTATCCTTTATTCTAGAAAAATTTTCATTATGACTCTGAAGAAAATACTTAACAATCTTATAAAAGCACTCGATGCTTTAAAAAAAAAAAGTCATAACCTGGTTTTTCTCCATTTGTGAGGATATGCTTCACTTCCAGGTGTAATAGAATTCCTTAATACTGACTTTGATAATACGGTGGAACCCCAACTACATTATTTTGTACTGTGATTGCAAGTGCTAAAGAAACTAAACCTGAAATTAGAATCCCTGTACACTTTCAAAAAACCCAGGCTTTTATTTTGCAGGTAATTTTGTTTTTCCTTTCTAAAATATACAACTTCACAATCAACGAGTCATAGGATTTCTCTTGGGACAAATTAACTCTTTACATGAACTAAACCTAGTAAAAATATGTTCACTGAATCAGGCTTCAGAAACGTTTCTAAACCTTAAAGACCACGACGGGAAAATAAAGCAACATTCAGTTATATTTATGGAGCCCATTTATTTCTACAAGTTAACACTGCCTACACATTTAATCTTTCAAGTAATGTGGCACAATTGGAGTGAATATGTGGGGATGAAACAGTCAAGAGTGAAAAACTCGCATCCACTGTCGCTCTTGAGGTGGTTTTGCTCCGGATCCCAAGCACTCTGTATCCATTAGGGGAGGAATGGGTTAGGTGCACTCCTGGAGGGTGCCAGACAGTCTATTTCTATCAGAGAGGAGTAGAGTTTGTGAACTCTGAAGACGCTCCATGACAACACAGGCCAAACCCTGACGAACAGGGACAGCAGGAGACGGCCTCAAAGGCAGAATTCTGACCCAAATGTAAGTACTAATTAAACACATCCACTGTCAACACTAAAAAACTCTCTCAAAACGTTTGCCTAAAAAAAGTTTCAAATAACACTATAAGTTACTGTAAACAGAAAACATTTAAAGAAAAAACTTGTTCGCAAAATGCTTTCTGTGTCTTAAATTACTGCTCTTCTAAATAATCAGTGAGTTGCATTTCCCTACTTCTGTGAAATTCCACCACAGACATACAAAAAACAAAAAATGTTTTACAGTTAAGACATATTACTGTACACCTTTACAGCAGTAGATATTCTGGATATATACAATACATATACAATACACAGTCTCCCTTTACTGTAGTGGTCTGGCTACTAGTTGTGCTTTTCTCCCACATTAGGAAGTTTAATGTCACTTAGTTCCATAAAAATTTTCATGAAACATGATCCGCTGGCAGCAGACAGCTCAAATAGTAGTGCATTCAATAGTTAATATATTCTTAACAGAGTGATAACAAACCTTAATTTTAAGGTTGAGTAGTTGTTAACAATATAAAACTGAATTTCTAAGCATTAGGAAATTTCTTTATCTACAACTATCTTTTTTAAAAGGGCAAAATTTCAGCTCATATTTGAGCCAGAGCTCAGCTCAAAAATAGTTCTGAAGATGAATTTCGTTTGATTTCATCAGTTTTGATGGCCTTTCTCTGTTTCTGCTGAGATAAAACCCATGAGAAGACAGGCAAAGCACCTGTTCCTCAGTGTTCCAAAGCCCAGTGTGCTTTGGAGTGTGCTTGAGTGAAAAGTTACTGGAAAAGTAACTGGAGTGTGCTTGAGTGAAAAGCCCACAGATCAGGCACATAGCCTCCTCAAATCAGCAAATCCGCTGTAGCTTGCCTTACACCTTATTCATTAAAAGTTATTGCATTTATTTCCATGTCTATATTATGTTCCCACCAGAGGCATTTATTTCTGCCCACCAAAACTGATACAAAACTTTAAAATCGGGTTTCCCTGACTTATAACTGCAGGACCATATGCTTCCAGATAGGAAATATTCATACAGCAATGGAGGTCACAATCAAACGTTTTGACTCATTTGAAGGTGATGACTCGAGTTGCTGGATTTCCTGTGTGTATGTACACAAACAAACACTGGTAAAACCAGCGATAATTTCCAGACTGGTAGAAAATTTAACATGCATAAAAATACTGTTCCCACGCTAAAATCTTCCTGCCCCACTGGCAGAAATATTAAGTCTCAGAAGATGTTTCTGTCAGCTGTGGTGTAAGAACTCTGGAATGAAGAAACCTTGAGCTTGCCATCACAAAGGTTTGGAAAGTGGTGCTTCTGCATCAGTGTGCTGGGGCATCCAGCAGGCCAAAATAAGTCAAATCAGGCTGCCAAACAGAGTGACAGGAAGAATGTAGAATATGAAACTCAGCAGCTTTATCTCACCCTTTCTCTGGTGAGAGTTGGGATCTCCAGGGACAGCAAGCAGGATACATTCTTCACAGTACACCCAACTATTGCTTACACATCGCTTAAACCTGTTTTCAGTGACAAGGCAACCAAAATCGTAGTTTGATGAACCTACAGTTTGTTACAACAGGGCACTGTACCAAAAGAAAGAGCAAAGAGATGAGTTCCCTCATAGCACAAGTTCTTGCTTTCTACGTATAAACCAACCATACTAAAAAAATATTTTGTAACAGCATCGTCAAACACAGTTCCAGTAAGTGACTTGCTCGGTATCCATCTCGACTGTGACTTGTTCCTCCAGTTTGCAGGACGGTAGGAAGGCAGATAAATCTCCCTACTGTCTTTATTTCAGGTTGAAATGAAACACCAAGCCAAAAGCTGTACATGAAGATTATGATTTCTGGTCTTCCTCTGGTGGGATGACTTCCAAGAGGATTTGCAAAGTTGTGGTTACCCTGCCTGCAAAGATAAGAGCATACACATGGGAAGGTTTTTGGGGGGGAGATGAAGAAGGCAGAAGCAGTCAGGAAAATTATCTAAGCTGCCATATGGTCTACTTGCCCATACAGTTCATAGAGGTCACATGTATCATATATACATATATAAAAAATTTAAATTCAAAATTTTCATCTTTTTAACTATATTTTCATTGCCTCTGATCCAAGGCTATGCATATACAATAATAATGGAAGGGTATGGATGTATAATCCTAATCAGTGAAAGCCTACATGCTTTTAAAGGCTACCTTAAAACATGACTACTCTGCACAACTCCTTAGTTTTAATCAAGTTTTTATGTTGAAATGAAAGTCTGGAAGAGTTCAAAGAAGTTAATTTAGCTGTGCCAAGACGACCTGCCCAAGCAAAAAAAAAAAAAAAAAGAAAAAAAAGAAGAAAACTAAAGAAAAAGAAAATAATGATTACAAAGCTTCACAGGTCTAAGAATGTCACACCTCCAAAGCAACTTCATGCTGTCTTTTTGTCACTCTGGACATTTATTTCCTTCTGGTGCTTTTGATAGTTTTCTTTTTATGGTACTGATGCATAAATGGCACAGTTAATTCACATACAGAATAGTAAAAGAACATTTTCTTATGATTTCTTTCACTTGTCAAACTTTTTTAGTATCCTATTTTAAGTAAGCAGGGATTGTTGTACAAGAAAGTTCTGATTTTCCTTGTCTAGCATGAATGTCGACATTGACACCAGTGCAAAGCCAGGAGGGTAAAACAGTGCAGCTCACAGAAGAGATGAACTGAAACCACTTCTCTGACCTCCTGTCTAAGGCAGGTTCTACCATCCTTCCCTCTTTTCTCTGGATGTCACCAGTTCAATGCAAAGCCAGGTTGCCCTTAGACTGTAAACTGATAGGGTCAGAGAGGCTGAGAGTCTCCAGGGATTGCATTTTCCTCCCATCTGCCTTCCCTACCCGCAGTGGGGACATCAGAGCTGGGCTGAGCGTGGCAGGGATGGAGGACAGGAGGAAAGCCAGCAGTGGGAAAACAGCAGGGCTTCGCCCCTGCCATCCAGCCCCCACTCTTCCAGCTCTGAGGCTGAGCAAAGGGAAAAAGAGAGTTTTTTGAAGCTGAGCGGTGGCATAGCAGTGCTTGGAAAACGGCACAGCAGCAGAGGGAAATTGGGCATCCCTAGAGATGGCTGTTACTTTACTATCCTGTTCTCCAAAGTGGACAGACCCACCAGCAGCAAGACCTTGCCCACTCCTCCATTTCCATGCAGCAGTTTTGCTCTGTGCTGGGATGAAGCCAAGGAGGAGAAAAGGTGGGGGGGGGCCGGATTTCTTCTCTGCATTTTTTGGTTGCAATGTAATCAGAATAAATCAGTATAAGGAGTATTTTCCCCTAAAAAAATGTTCCAATCTGTGTCCGGTCAGTATTTGTATGTTGCCTGCTCCAGTTCCTGGAGTTACGGGACCAGCTCCACATTAGTCACAAGACAACATACCATGACAGTACAGGTAACTTCCCCAACCCACTTTAAACCCTAATTTTCCCTTTCAAGAGGAGAGTCACTGCAAATGGGAACCAGGAGACAACTTTTATTAAAAAAACCCAGATCCAGTATCTACAGAAGCACCACATAAAATTTGGGTGAGGAAAGAAGGCAGGAGTTTTAACGCATATATATAAGACTGGACATGAAATCTGTGACAACAAAATGCTGAGATAATTTCCTGTGGATCCCATCACAAACTCGACAAAGAGAAGCAAATTAAGCATGTAACACTTTGTCTTGAGTGAGCAAATGTCATCCTCTGGTGTTGCTAAATAACCCCGACAGAGACATTTTGTTATATAATGACATCTCATTTCCAGCAAGGACTCACACTACGGAAAAAAAATTAGGATTCAACTTTTAAGCTGCTCCAAATTCAACCCACTGTAAAGAAATACATGTTTTAAATATGAGTTGAAGGTTGGGTTTTCAGCTGAGGAAGTGCAAATAGAACCATTCTCATGTTGGTGGCGCATCCTTTTATGCACTGATCTGCTGCATAGGATTTGCTAGGCTTGACTTTTTTCATTTTCACATTAGTTCTACAAAAAGCAGGAAAGCAGAGGTCAAATAAAGCCTGGACTAGATGAAAATTTTTTGTCCCAGCACATCTGGTGCTACAGCAAAATTTCTTTGGAAGAGAACAAAATGTTATTCTCATTGCGAAGTATCACCCAGAACCTACAAACCCTACAAACTGTGAAGTTACCTTTTGTTCAGTACAGTAATTTGGTAAGGAGAATGGGCAATGTAAATGCCATTAAGTATGGAACAAAGGCATTCAGCCTTGGGAGAGGTTTCCCCGGGTAATCCATTCAAGGCCTCTGCTAATGTAATCAGCCTGAAACTCCTTTCAGAAATGCATGTATCTTCAGGCTGGTTCTTTTATCCCACTACTCATTCTGGCTGTTCAACATCCCTCTCCTCTAACCCTTACAAAGTCTACTCAGAATATTCCCTCTGACCTTATGTGGGGCTGTCTGTACCCATGTGGTTTTCTACCCTTTGGGGTTTATGAGCAGCATTCATCTCTCACCACCGAAGTACAGCTGGGCAGCTGAACCAGCCAATGACTCAAGAAGGTGACTTTTCAAACGGGTAAAGCTCCACACCAGCTGCCCATGAGCTGATGTGGGCAGATGAAGCAGGCTGGGGACAGTCTTGGTAGCACAGCATTGTGTTCATACTAACAGGCTCCCACTGCCCCTCTGGTACTACATGAAATGCTTTGTTTAAGTCTGAGTAGATTGGATTAATTACATTCTCCTTTGTAAAGAAAAAGTAGTTATCTTCTCATAGAAAGTTAGCCTGTTAATCTGGTAAAAATCTACCTCTTAAATGACAATCCCATTTTTTTATGTTGTCCTTTACCTCGTGTCTGGAATTACACTTTCATGCCTATGTAATGCACATTGTTTCAAGGTTACAATATCAAGCCTGCAGCTGCCCAATTACTTTTCTATATCTCACAGAGGTACCTTAAGTGAATTTATCCTCATTCAATGTTCTCAGGCTATACAAGGGGGCTCCCTTAACATTCACAAAATAATGCCAGTTTAATGACTCCACACAGAAGGTTTATTGCTTCTTCTGAGGGAAAAGGAAAGTCTGTTTATTTCACAAGTAAATCTCCACTCCGCTCCACCTCGAAACTGTCAGCATCAGTTTTCTGTCATCACTCTTGTTATTTTGGGGATAATAATTGCAAAGCAAACAAGCTGTTTCCCTCACTAACTGGCTTCTGCTGCCTTCCCCTCTGAGCCAGTTCACTGTGCCCGTCCATAGGTATGACACAGGCAACAAGCCTTCTCTCTAGAAGGAGAATTTTGTTTTATCTCAATAGCTGGGAATTATTCACCTTCATTGTCACAGCTGGCATAAAACTCTTCACATCTATCCAGTCTACCTTAAAGAGAATATTCTTTCTCTTGCCCAAGTAATGTAGTTCAACACTGGCATCCTGTGGCCAAAGATTCAAGTAGCTGTATTCCAAAACCTCCGAGACATGACAGAAAACGCCAAAAAGCTCCTGGGCTTGATAGGGAAAAAATTCCTAGTTCCTAAATGTCAAGACTGAAAAATTATAAATAGACTAAACCCCAACTATTTAATGGAATGTCCTTTTGCATACCGCTGCTTTAATTTGTACTGAAGGTTTCTACCCATTCCCAGAATACTGCAAGTAATTTCTTTTTGCTGTAAAATGAAGAATGTGCTAGCCTTGAACTGACATCTTTTTCTGTAAATACTTTCTGCCCTACTGCCTATGGGCTTCCCAGCATGTATTGAGAGGGAAATTCAGATTTACAGCAGACAGGATATAACTATATAACATACTTATGTAGAGCAAAAACATATAACTAGTTATAGTGTAATTACATTAAAAAATACTACTTTTTTCTTGTAAGCAGCTCATTTTAAATCATCAATTAAGACTGAAGCACAGAAGACAATATGCATTTTTGATTCAGCATCTATACAAATAAACTATTTCTAGTTAAAGACTTTCGTGGGTTGCATTCTAGCTTGAGAGCAAAAGAGATTTCCTTTTGATTTTGCTTAATAAATTATCCATTATTCCTGAAATATTTTGCCAATAGTCTTATTTCATGTTTTGAAAATTCCCTTCATTTTGGAAATCTGTCATGCTGAGTAACAGAAGAATGAGAATGAAGAGCTGTAATAAATTAGACTGACTTCTAATTGAAACATCCCAAATAATCCTTCTCTAGCATATCAGAACTTCCACAAATGCTTTCAAAAACTTTCAGTAATGGTATAGAAATGATTCTCAGTGTATTTGAGGAGTGAAATACTACTAGCCAAGTCACACAGAAGTCATTCTTCATGAAGCACAGAAACAATTTCTATAGAGGCATGTCAGGCATGCCAGCATCTTGTCAGGAGCCACTGCTAAGGACAATGTCCCCATGGCCAACCTGCCTGAACCTGTCCCATTCCAAACACTCCTCAGTGGCCCCCAGAGGTCTTAGTAGGGAGCACCAAAACCATCATCTGTCATCACAGTTGTTTTGTTCAAGATTTCAAATGGATTCTCCAAGGAGTATAGGACGGTCTCTATCAGCACAGAGAAATGGTCAGGGGAAGGCAATGGGTGATTTAAAAGGAATCAGATGTTTGTAGGGGAGGGAGAGGAAGAAGCATCAGTCATTTAAAGTCAATCACTGGCTGAAGAACAGCCCTGACGTAACTGTACATCGTTAGTTAGGGGACACTGACTGCCACTGGCAGAGCAATGCTACAGCATCTGCCCAGAAGAAACCTGCGTTGTCTCTCCCAGCTCACAGCAGTGACAGTATCGATCCAAAGGATTTCACAACATGGGGATCGCCCTGAGAGACTCCTGGAGTCAGCATAAAGGACAGGAGTCCCACCAGGACTTACCTAGGAGCTTTCTGAACCATTTTGGCTTCTTGTCCCATACAATGAAGAGGTAGTAGGCAGGAATGCCTGTCAGGGTTATTGCAAATCCAATCCCTGTGTTCACTGGGTCAGAGTAAAGTGACAGTGCAACCATGAAGAGGCAGGTGAAGGAAAACAATGCTGGAATAAACAGAGGAACCTGAAACACAACCACACAAAGAACCATTAAATAATAAGGTCAATGTAAAGTAATGACTAAGGCATTTAACGTTCCATGAAATGCAAATTGGATAAGAGCCAGCAGTACAGGCCAGTTCCGGAGAAATAAGGGTATCTAGAACCGGCACACAAAGTATCAGTGGCTGAAGAAGCCAAGCCCTGCAGAGTGCTGTGCAGTGAGTACCACAGAAGTCTCTTCATTACACTCTAAAACACTGCAGTGTTTTACATCCTTTAAAATGTAAGGACTGTAAATAAGTTACATCGTAAAAGTCCTTCCTCTAATCCCCCAGTAGATAAGTAAGCAGCTTTAACCACAGTAAAGATTTCCGCTTTGATAATTACCCATTAGAAAACATTTTAAAACACAACCAGGAGCTCAAGTCACCTTTTAAAACTATTAAGAACATATTGATTTTCTTCCTAAGGTAAAAATCAAAATCTAGCAGGAAGAGAGCAAATTAAACAGCAATTTGACTAGTGATAAAGTTATTTGATAGTGTTATGCACCTGATAGCCATTGAAAAAGCACTTTCTGACTGTATGACTGATAGTATTGCCAGTGTCACTGTTGAAAGCACACAAAGTAACAATATCAAATTTATTTGCTCAATTTTCAAGAGCACCACTACAATCACTCTGTTAGCAGCTCTCCGAAGGAAACGCCTACAGGCACGGCTTATGAGATGTTCAGTGTAATGGAGAACTGAAAATTCCTTGGAGATTGTTCTCTTCCTTTCATGCCTCAAAGCATTACTGTTCCTCTTTTGTGCACTGTCAATGCATTTTTTTTAATCAAAGCAAAATAGGTTGTGCTGTTAACCTCCTTATTTACAGATATACTTATATACAGATATACAAGAATGCAACAATGCACATTCTTAGTTCTTCACAAAATAGGCTTCTTGGCAGCATCTAAATAGGGATATATTCCTCCATTTTTTTTTTGATGGACGTTATCTTTCTGGATACACAATGGGACAACTTATTTTGTAAGATGTTACTTAAAATAATCAAAAGGAATGGCAGAACCAAGGCCAAAATAGTTAGTGTTCAATGGCCTGGACTATTAGCATTTTCTTTCTGAGTTCACAATAACTCCATCTGCAAATCCACTGCAAGTCCCAAATATTCTAATAATAGCACTAACCACTTATTTGCACAGAACATTGGCATATTTGATATTGGATATGCAATGACACAAATGTTTTATATTAATTCTTATGCTTGACATGAATTTTTGGTGGCAAAATTATCCAGGCCTTTATCAAAGGAGACATTAAATAGAGGACTGCCTGAAAATCAGGTTGGCACATGTAACCCCAGTATTTGCAGTCTGAGCCCTCTGTGACCGCAGAGGGCTCGAGCTATCTTCACACAGCCTGCATCACACAGCCTGAACACAACAGACAGGCAAAACTGAGCAAACACCTTCATCTCAGCACAGCAGCTTCAGTCACTGCCCCCCAAGGGCAGGGGAGAGGCAAGAATCGTCTTCCAGAATGGAACACAGCTGGGGTAGCACTGAGGACCTTGCAGGAAAACTCTCAGCCTTTGGTGCAAAACACTATTTTCTCTTAACTGTGTTTTTCCTCAAAAAGAGGTTAGCTTGCTACATCAGAAAATGCTCCTTTGCTGTATGACTACAGGGTGGAAAGGAGGGACAAGGATTAATGTAAAACAGTAGAGAACAGAGGTTACCTTGAAAGGACGAGGCATATCAGGACGTTTATATCTGAGATAAATCAAGCCAGCAACTACTAGTCCAATAAAAAGCCACCTGGCAAAGCTGAGGAAATTCAAGAGGCTGTAGAGATCCCCGTTGAATAACATTATCATTGTGAGAGGATGCTGCAAAAGAAATTCAGAGCATAAGAGGGGTTTAGTAGATCGATCTCTATTATTTTACAGCAGTGATGTCAAATTTTTCCACAGGGACAAGCAGCACAACCGTAAGTACACATCTGAGTGCCACAGACTTCAGGCTTGCCTTTGTCATGCAACCAGGTGTGTGATCAATGTCTAGCTGTCCCCTGAGACCACGCTGGATCAATATATGTCTGTTCTGGGTGGCCACACATAGTCAATACAAATCTGTCCCCTGTGACCCAGACAAATATACAGGCACACTGCACCACCAAAGTGCTGGAGCATCCAGGGCAGCATTCTCATGGGATATTAGCCCACTGCAGGTTTATTCACCCATTGCTGATGCAAATGATGAGAGCAGTTAAATTCTGGGCACATCTGACCATATGAAAGAAGAGGTTTCTAGGTGTTTTGTGGAAGGAAAAAGGCTTAGAGTCCCCTAGGCTGCCAAGGGGAAGTGAGCAAAGAGGACATGGCAAGGGGCAGCTCCACACCACAGGATGCCAGCTGGGCACACTGTTGGGTTTGCCCTTCAGACCTGCAGGGTGTAGACTTATTCCACATCGTAAATGCAAACATTTCTAAGCAGAAGGAAGCATTTATCTGTCACTCAGGCAGCTACTGAAGAGCAAGAAGGAGAGGGGACACCAGAATAAATACACTTCCTTATTAAAAAGCTGCTCTGAAATGCAAGGCATCTGTGAGGCAGGCAAAAGCTTATCTATAAACTAGAGTGTTCTGTCTTGAGATAGATGGTTAGTGAAGGCTACAAGGATCTATTTCAAAGTAGTATCTGGACAAAAAATGTCCTTGCATTTGGGGATGAAGGCATAAGTCAAATTAACCATAGCCCTCATTCTTCAGCAGGAGGGAAGGTCCTGGCAGTGAGAGCCTTTAGGTTTATAACAAGGCAACAGGTGAAATAAACTGCAGATGCAGTCAAACACTGGGCTAAATCTTTACATAGGGAAAACTAACTTGTATTAGTTATCTAGATTCACAGCCTCTCTCCTTTTTTCAAAGCAGTGAAGACAACATGGATTTGAACCAGAAGGATCAGTATTTCAAATGTGGGTCTCTGGCTTCCAACCTCTAATGACTTATAAAGTACTTGGCTCTTTATACACAGATATTAAGCAAAATCCTTCTAAGTAAATGTCAAAGGAAATTGTACCACTGAATTATATTGGGCAGGATTTCTTCTCTACAGACTCAGCCCCTGGAAGTTCAAAATCTCAGTTATAACTATAATGCACACTATATACGATAATGCAAGTGAAGGAGAGCTGTCGAGAAAAAAATATAATAAAGCAGGATTACAATCAGATTGCACGATTTCTTGGAGTTGCTACACACATTTATCAAACACCAGGACATTGGTGAGGAATACATCTGGTCCGGGTAGCTGAGTTTGCAAACTGCAGATTGAGATGCAGATCGAGATGCAGATTGTAATGTAGATTGAGATGCAGACTGAAATGCAGATTGAGATGCAGACTGAAATGCAGACTGAAATGCAGACTGAAATGCAGACTGAGTGGGAGCCCGAGACAAGAGGCTGTGAATTGCCAGCCTTTGGGATAACAAAGGGCATGAAAGATGGGTGAGCCACCCAGAGAAATGGACACAGCAGGAGCCGGGAATTGCCGACCCTTTGGATACCAAGGCAGATGAAGACTGGTGAAACCAACGAAGTGGACGGACACGGAGAGCGAGAGGGAGCAGGAGGTGAAGACTCGGGAGGAAGACCAAGGCTTGTGCGTGAGGAGACTGTGGGGATATAAAAGCCCAGGGGTTCCTTTGTTGGGGGGTCCCTTCTCGGCACCATTCGGGCTGTTTCTGTGTTCCTGCACCGGAATAAGTGGCTTTATGGAACGAGACGTGAGACTGCTACGGGAAACATGGGGTCGAAATGGTGAGGAAGCCTGGCCTGACTGTGAGCCGGATGCACAGGAGTCCAGCGGGGACCCATCGGCTCACCGGAGCCACTGCTGTGAAGGAGCTCCGGTCCCAGCAGTGACATTCCTGACCTTGGGAGTGTGACTGCCAGGGAATCTAGTGAATGGTCAGACTGGGAAGTTTCTCTAACAACATACGCACATAACCAGATTTCCTAATTACAAAAAGTGTTGGTTTGTTGTTTGGTTTGGTTTGTTTTTTTTTTTTAATTTAACAACCCTCAAACATGTGCTTATTTTCTAAGTTTATCCTCCAGAGCTCTTTCCTTTCTTACGGTGTGCAGACCTTGGAAGGAGAAATAAAACAGGAAAATGCTACAATGCAGACTATTGATGCAGAACATATCCTGCAACTGCTCTATTTGCAATAAGGCAAGCTAAAAAATTGCAATCTCTGAAGGAAAGCCATCTTCACATGAGAACCTAACTTTTTCAAAGGAAATCAATACCCTGGTATAACAGGACCATATGCAATAGCAGAAACTGTCTGTCAGGAAAAAAAAAAAAATATCAATACATTTTGTGCATTTCATTCCACAAAACAGTGAATGTAATTTACCCAAAAGGTATGACTACACCTAAAGAAATGAAATGCAAACTAAATGCTTATGGAAAATGAATTTCATTAAAACTTTTCACCATAACCATACTGCCTAATTTTCAAAATTTCAAAGCCTGTTGTTGTATGTGCACATATAAAATTCAAGACTTCAGCTGACATGTCAGCAGTGAGCTTATTGGCATCAACTGCAAAAACTGATTTATATTCCAGGACAAGCATCTGATCTTACTGGCATAGACTCGTAGATGCATCTTCTGCTGTGGCTGGAAGTCCCTAAATATGGCAGAGGTCTGTCCAGATACATTACAGTCATTGATCCTAAAAGGAGGGCTGAACACCCACAATTATGAAGACTGCAAGTTAAGTGAAAATCTTCCTGGCACTATGCAAACTGAACTTTGAGGTTGGTATTTTGACATTTAGTCCTAATATTTTACCATACAAATTAGTCAGCAATACAAACACATGGCCAATATTTACCTCTGTTGCTATTTTAGAAATCAGTAATAGGATTTCCACTAAAACACCAGTGGTTTTCTTTAGACAATTCACAGACTATTTCCCAGGCACACGTTCTCTCATTTTTTAATCACCACTATGCTGCACTGCTGAGGGTTCGCCCTTCATTATCTTAGTGCATAATTGTTTGCATTTTTCACTATAAGGTAGTATAATGAGACTTTAGGGTACTCCCAGATGCTGGTCTTTAGCTGCACTTTCAGCTAACTGAATCCTTTTTTTGTTTGTTTAACTGGAATTTGTTTCTCTGAAAGGGAACTAGCTCATCAGCAGCAGGTCCTTGGAAATTCAGAGCAATAAGACATGAATTAGATTGCAGCAACAGGCAAGCAAGCAAGGAGGAGATGATAGAATAAGAACAACTCCCAAATCTCATTCCTCTTTTTCCTGTCCTCCGTCCTGCCCAAAGCCCATGTACACGTAAATAAATGAGACTCAAGCAGTGCCCAAATTCTGTTCAAATCCTCCAGAGCAAGTCTGTAATACGAATTCTAGTGCAGGAACATTTGTTTGTATGATTTACCAAAACAATGACAGCTGGCAGAGGAGTATGCTTGCGGACATGAATCATGGAGAGAATTTCCGGAAGGTGACCCTCGCGGGATGCAACGAAGAACATCCTGGTGGGAAATAAATGTGGACAGACTTTGAATGCGCTCATTACTGTGACTACGCAAAGTGGCTCATGAAAGTCACAAAGCACAGCAGCACTTCCTTCTTAGTCTTGTTTGAGGTGTTTTGAATGAAAACACTGTCCGGAGAAACCCACACACAGAAATCCAAACTACCTCCGAATGTGCCCTTTGATTGGTGTTTGGAATGAGTTAATATTTCCCCTCCAATTTCACTCTTTCTCATGATAAAAAGCAGCCATTAGTTAAGGGCTATCCTCAGAGGGATTCATTTTCAAACCATTCAAAGGATTTTAACAACAGTACCCTAAAAAAAGTGAGAAAAAGCCCTACACCTGGTAAACAATGTAGTTATTTATCATATCCTGCTAAAGAAATGAACCCTGCTCTCCCTTCCCCTTGCTTCCCTACTTTCAGTGTGTATCCCAAGCCCTGAGCCTCAGTAATATCAGCAGTGCTTACCTGGAGACTGCAAAAACACCGCCATTCATAGATCCAAAGCAGGAGAGAGCAACAAACACCGGAACAGCTAAAGAAAAGTTTCCCATTAGTCGCTCAGCAAAGGTCTGTTAGAGGAGAGAGAAACACACAATGATTTTTCATAAAACAGGACAAAAATTGTGCTCTATTAGCAAATTATCATGGTGTTAGTTATACCCCTTCTCTGCATCCCTCACTGAATGTTGTGCTTTTGTTGCCCCTTTTGTGAAGAGCACAGCTACTACAGCTCAGCTGTCCCACCCTTCCTCCTGAGTGAGTGTGGAAGATCTCCAGGTGAAGCAATGCTGAGGAGGTGAAATCAGGCCCTGACTCATGTTGATTTAGACTATTACGGCTCCAAAGAAGAAGACCAAGTCTGAATGGATCAAGGTCTGATCTGCACACCTAATATCTTCTTTTCTACAGCTTTCATTGCAGTCAGCCGATGCTACCCAGTGGTATGGTCCACCCATTCATGCTTTAGAGTTCTAGGTTAGCAAAAGAGCCTTAGTTGGAGTTTGGGGCACCACAGGAGACATGCTCTTCATTCATTCATTTTCTTCATGTTTACAAAATGTTTTCTTTCTACATTTCCCATTAGCTACAGAATTTGATCAGTTTTCAAAAGCGACATCAATTGAAATAGCCACAGGCAGTGTCACTACTGGAAAGGAAATGGATTTTTTTATTTCCTCATTGTGACACAGATACCATAAATATAAAAATCAGTGTCATTACCACAATTCAGCAAGAACAATCAAAGCAGTATTTCCTAGTCACGTTGCCTTGCAATTCCCTCCCAAATGAGCTCCAGTATTCACAGCAAACCTCTTCTTAAGTACTCAGGACACACATTGTGCAGAGACAGAGTTATCGTCTCCTGCTACACAAGATAGTTCAGAGCTCTCACTTCCATAAATATCTGTGATTCCTGCTTCCCAGGAGCTGAGCTTACAATTTAGCACTGAATTTTTCAAGCATGTATTTGGCTATAAAATTCAAGTCCTATTGACTTTGTTATAAGAGGCAAATAAATACAGTCCAGTGTTACATTATAAATGCTATCCATGGCCTTAAAGTGCAGTCCCACTCATCAGTCAAAAATCAGACTAATTCCACCAGGATGCTAATAAGTGCTGCCATACTAAAACCTGATTGGATTTGTCCACCCGATTTTTTTTTTCCCCCTGGAAATAAGAATATATCAACAAACACAACTGCAGCAGGGATATAGTTTTGTATTTTTATTCTGTAACTTACCACTGCTACAGCTTTTGAAAGCAGCAATTCCCCAGCACTGATTGTAGTGAAATAAGCCACGTTTGTTAACACATAGCCAACTGTGACGATAATCATTGAAATGCATATTGCGAGGGGTATGTTTCTGAAATACACAAGGTAGCTCATTATTTTGCAATCTGGTTGCTAGTCCCTGAACATGAAACAAATAACATGAGAAGAAGCCACTAATGATGGTGAATGCACATTTGGTGATCCCAAAATATTATAATTAGGAACTACCATGAAAAAAGAGAATAAACAAAACCCGCTAGACAAACAAAATAGGTTTATAATGAAGAGGTGAGAAACTGTTTCAGGGAGGAGTCCTTTGGGGACACCAAGAGACTTGTGGTCCCCATGCTTCCCTTACAAGCACGGCCCATTTGAGCTGCCTGCTGAGATTGACTTGCAAGCTGCACCTAAACACCTGGAGGTGTTTGACATCTTCCCCTGGATGCCAAAATATCCAGCATGTGAAATTCTGCCCTTTCCTCCTCTACGCATTTCTTGCCTCACACACCTTACTATATCTGAGTTCTCTTTCTCACTGTTCAAGGAAACATGAGAGCAGAATATTACACAGAAACAGCAGAAATTCGTACAGTTAGCACAGCACAAATGGTATGGAAAAGCACGACCCCTCTGACATATTAGCTAAAAGACAAAACAAAAACAAATAAATAATAATGCCAAACTTTTACACAGCATGTCCTTCTAGTTGGGAAAGCAGAATTATTTCCATTTTAAACAGGAAGAACAGAGGCACTGTGAATTTGTCCAAAGCCACCTCAAGCAAATGTTTGAGTCAGGAGAAAAAACCCGATGCTTCAAGTGTTACTCTAGTCTCTTTCCACTTATTATTATTGATACCTACACCACACCGAGAAAAGAGTCAGATCTGAGACTAATCCTTTAATTCTAAGGCTGTGACAGTATGTACAGTCCCTCTGAGAAACTGAGAGCTCCTGCTTCACAGCTGGTTCCCTCCACATATCTGTATTAAGGCCGCTTTTGAAGAGATGGAGAGGTTGCCATATTTAGAGAACTTCATTGCAAAGGTCACCCCATCAGGTGGAAGAAAGGGGAGACAGAACTAGGAATTCTGGTGTTCCAGAAGAGATCACAAGCACAGTTCTAAAGGACTATTGTAATCACCTCAAAGGGAAAGGTTGAAAACCAGCACAAAGATCCATTCTTTTCTGATATTTTTCTCAAAGAAACAAAGCCAGGTCAAAATTAAAGGATCCTCTTCACCACTTATTTCTCGAATAAATCCTTTACCTCAGTATGGCTGTACAGAGCTGAAAAGAAGCTCTAAACCAAGACTAAATAAATAAATGTATTTCTTTATAAATAAGTAAAGCAGGACAGTATCTTTGTTACACATCTTGCCCACTTTAGAAACCATGGTGTCAAATGCTCCCATTAACCCCAACACACAGGTAGGTAAGAGGATCACGCCAGTAATGCAACACCAAATCTGAGTGGACATCCGCCTTAACCCACGGCTACCTCATGCAGACATTCCCGGGTGAAGAAACCGGAAAAAGGCAAGCCAGTAAGCTTGTAGAATGTTCTTGTTGATGGAGAAGATGACAACAAGGACTGCAGCAAAGAGCCCAGAACACAGGTGCTGTATTGCCGGAAAACCCACAGAATTATGGACTCAAGAAATACTGCAGTTCTGCGTGGTGATACTATGTGCAAAAATGGGTTTTGTAGCCCAGTTGCAAGATATATTGCAACCAGTTGCATTGAGTTTCTTACCCAAACGGGGTGCAAATTGAATTCAATCCTCTTAGCACGTGATTCAAGGTAGAGATACATGGGTTCAGAACAGGGATTTTATCTGTATTTTCTGCATTACGGATGAATGCTTCAACCATCAAGCTATTGGATAAATCAGCCCTTACTCCAACTTTGAAAAGGATGTTTCCAGATAAAGAAAGCAAATTTGGACTATTTTCACAAATACCATTTAAATGACTGAGAGCATATTGTTGAACTTAACAAATTAGCTTTGTTCATTCTAACTCTCACCAAACACCCTGATCTAATTCACATCTAATTTAAATCCCAGCTTAACCTCCGAAAAAACGAAGTGGCAGTTCAAAATTAGGGGGGCAAAAAAAAGAATCATGCTTCCAAACACGACCATTTTCTTAGCACTGCAAGTCCTGCCTTGTTATGCCGAAGAGCACTAATGCCCTTGGATAGTAATACCAACAGAAAAAAGCCAGACTCAGGAGAAGAATAAAACCCTTATACAAGCCAGAACTAGTCAGCAAGCACTATTCATTAAAAAGCCTGCAAATCATAGCTCAGTGCCTGGAGGAGCACAAGGGATGCTGCGACTTCTAAGCTCCCAAGTCCTTGTTTTTGAGGGAAGCGCGTGCTCAGGCTGCACCTCCTTTTGTCTCCTGGCAGGAGCGAGCCTTCAGAGGGCTGTTGTACGCCGCACAACCCTTCCAAGTGCTGCTTATTACCCACTGCTTCCAGTGACAGACTTAGACAGAAATAAAAAGCCAGTTTCAAGACTTCAGGGATGAGAAACATGGGATGGTTCATTTCCCACTGACACCTCTGCTCAGATTTGCACTTGGTCCTCGAATCACCTGAAAGCGCAGGCAGACAGGTAGGAACCGTATGTAAAACCACTGAGTGAGAGCTTTAATTGTGTCTTTTCTATCCATCCAATTTAAGAGGCAGTTCCTCAATTTGGAACAGGATCCCATTATCAGACTTTCTGCTTTGTACTGCAGTCACCATGCTGGAATAAAAACTGTAATGCCGTTACCAATAAAGAATACCTCCTTTCCTTAGAGGATCACTGTATGAATTTTTTTGGAATATTTTAGATATTCTCCCAGACTTCCAAATCTTCTCTCTAAATAAGAAAAATCATACCTAAGTTCTATTCTCCACTGAACTGCCTCTGTTGATGCAGTGTTCACCTTTCCACTTCTGCATTCTATGAATCACATACAACATGGGGTGTCAGCATATTGATAAGCCATGTTTCTGATGTAATGGAAATTCACAGCTGCCTCACAGCTAGCTGAGACTTTTGGACTAGAGAGAGACAGAAAGTTCAAGAAAAATATTTTTTCCACTTTTATTTTTTTTTTAAGATTTTGATTCATCAAAGCTAAAAGTTCTGGGAAACTTGAGCAAATCAGTAGGACATTTCTTTTGAAAAAAAAAAATATCTTAGAAGCAAAACACAAATCTCATCCTACTGATAAAGACCTCAGAATGGTCAATGGCTTCAAAACCATAGCACTGAGTGTGCTCAGACACAGAAGACTGCAATATCTCATTTACTCAAAGCAAGCTGAGGACTTGAACTTGCATTGAAGTGTCTCTTGGTTACTATAGGGCAGTCCTTTTGCATTTCATTTCAGAGTGAAATTTCAAAAGCAAGAACAAGTCTTTTCAGACCAACTGTTTGTCTGAGAAGACCCTGAGGTGTTGATCACAGAATCATCATAGAATCATAGGATGGTCTGGAGTGGAAGAGACCTTAAAGATCATCTAGTTCCAGTCCCGCCTGCCGAGGGCAAGGACACCTTTCATTAAACCAGGTTACTCAGGGCCCCATCCAATCTGGTCTTGATATTAGCTCCAAAATTATACAATTATTTGGAAACATCTTGAACATCACTGTCAAGATGATATTCAAGCAGACTGCTCCTTGGTTAGAAGGCGAAGCTGCTGCCAGGAAGGTCTTTTTGCAATATTCATCTCTTCTCCCAAAACTTTGAAGAAAATCAGTATCAAAAGGAATCTGAGGAAACCTGAATCAGGAAAATACTGACCATATAATTTTAAAGTCTTTATAAAAGCAGGTGAGAGACAATTAGGATAGCTTCTATGCATCTGAATGTTGACTAAAATTGAATTAAATCTCCACACCTTTTAAGACTTAGCCATCCCTAGCTACTATTCAAAGCTGAATCTTTCCCTTCTGCCCTATACGCAGAGCAACTGTAAAGAAGAATCACAACAGCTTGAACACAGAGCACATCTATCTTGTGATTCCCAGAAAAAGTCACCAAGGCGTCTCCCATCACAGAGCAGCTCAGCATTGGGAATACCGCCCATCCTGTGCTATACAGGGCCGAAATGCATTGCCGAGCAATGCTGTAAATGGCTTGGAAGCAAATTTCCTTCCTCTAGAGCCTGTAAAAGGAACCAGAGCTAAGGTACACAGTTCAGTTAATCAGGATAACCACTGGATTTTGGATTTAACCCTCAGTGTTGCAGAATCACAGATCTTCTGATAATCGGCTCCAGGATATCACTACCTCCTACAAACATTTTTGCAAGAACAAACACAGAGCAGAGTAAGCAAGAGAAGGGAAAAAGAGAAAAAAAGATAAAAGGAAAAAGAAAAAGAATGCCAGAGCAAGAACCTCAGGATGAGAAAAACAATGTCAATAAATCACCTAAGGACCATTCCCAGAAACCGACAGCACATATCCCAGTTTAACTGCAACGCTTGTAACAACAAACAGTGAGCACTAAGAGCTATAACCACTGTGGGCTGTTCTTTCTATGAAGTGACAACCACACAGTCAAATACACCCCACCAAGCAAGCTGAGTTCACAAGGGTGAAACACATTGTTGCCACATGCTTTGTTATTTAGAGGCCATACCAAAACCATTTCCTTGCATTCATTTCAAAGCCATGTTTTACAAATGCTCATCACAGTCAACTGTCCTGAACAAAGTGGCACTAGCAGGACCCAGCCAGGAAACATAAATAAGAAGGTCTAAATAAATCACTCGATTACTGATAAAGTTACATGAAATTACAACTTTACTGTAGTAGGGAAATTGTGGAAGATACTTTTACATAGAAATTTAAAAAGAAAATAGTAAAAAAGGAGATGGCAAGTCCTAATTCCCTCACATGATTTCCAGGCAAGGATTTGCTTACTCCTCATGAGCATGAATATACACATGCTATATTTCTTTAGTTGAAAATCTACCACCAGAAAAGTTTCAAAAGTTCCCTTGTGCAATAATTTATTCACCATTTGCGATCCGCTAAGCAATTTTCAAAATGAACTCTTTCCAGATTTTGGCACTCTTCAAAAAATCTCATCATCCACTGCACCGTCCATAGGGTGAAAGCTTGCCAGAAGAAATCACAAGAGCAAATTTATCCAAATAACTTGACACTGGAAAAAAAAATAACCAAATACAGAAAGTGGCAAGAGAACCCTGGTTATTTAATATTCCCAGGACTCCAGTGCAAGAACAGAAGACTTCAGGCTTGCCTTAGTAAGGGACACATTCCAGAGTCAAACCTATATCTCTCACCATTCCCAGGCAGTCACTCTGTGAGCTGTGGCAATCCCAAATCATGGACAGCAAACAGTACATTTTGAAATAAACTTACTTATCCCTAACACGTTTTTAATGCAAAAAGCAGCCTACAAGACAGCACATTACACTGAAGGGATCAAATAGTTCTCACCATGTCAACAGGTGAAAAAACTACAATCTCATCAACCTGCTAGGAGAAAAGGTGGATGTAAAACTTCAAAGGAGGCCACCTCCCAGGACTGAATCAAAGCCAGGAACAGACAGGCAAAAGGGATGGGAATCATCACAGCGTCTCTCAAATCCATGTGTTTGTAGATGCTAACCAGTGTCTCAGCAACAGCTGACTTCAGCGACAAGCTATTATTATCTTGTTTATTGTAGTGAAGATTCCTCTCAGCAAAGCACCTCTTCCACCCCTTCATTGCCTCCCAATATGTTCCATCCTTATGTTCCAGATCAGAGGAGCTTGCAGTCTGTGGGTTTGCACAGCTCAGACAATACTCAATTACATAACTTCTCTTCATCATCTTTTGATCTTTTTTGATTTTGAGGGGAGAAATGAAATGAAGAAAAGCCTAGCCATTAAGCCGCACTCTTAATTTACACCACCACATGCTCCATGCATGCTACTGCTGGAGTGAGCGTTAGAGGGCTCCCTTGCTGATTTCCATGCTTTGGTTCCATACCTCTGACTTCAGAGACACAGCAGCATGACACCAGGATAATAGAGTGAAGAATCAGGTTACAGTCTGCATTTTAAAACCTCCTTGCCTTCTATCACCTAGCAAGTGAGGAAAAGAGCTTCTGCTGTGCTAATTACTTGTTTACTTCCCGGTGTTTGACTTCACTGGTTCAGATTCTAATTGCTTACAGTTTGTAAATAGGGTCTTCTATGACCAGCTGACTTTAAAGGGTCATACTGTGCTACCAGTGTGCTGCAAAGAGCAGGAAATTTTATTAATTTCTCAGATGTTTTTGGTACCTTTTCCTCAAACATGGATTAGCATAAAAACTGCTTTATCTAAAACTTAAGACTTAGAAAGGTATTTATTCATTGCACAAGGTAACACTCTTCTCCATAAAACATCTCCTTCCAGGCAAACCCTCCCAGCTAAAGTCTCAAGTAGAAGCAGATCTGTCAACAGCCCTTGAGAAACTGAGAATAGTTGTTATGCCCACAAGGGGATTTGCTTTATTTGAATAGAGATTTAAATTTGGCTATGATCTCTTTGTGTACAAACTCAGGTTGCCAAGCCAGATCTCACCAGAGTGCTCATTTACGTCATAGCCCAAGCCCCACCCTGTCAAGCCAATACCTTTTATGAAACACCTTTCTTTGAAGAGAATGGATTCCTCCAAAACTTGGACTACCAGCCAGAGACACTCTTCAAGTTCAAGCAGGATCCTGAATCTTTTTGCATGGAGTGGACAGCATTCATGGCATTCCCAAAGAAAACTAAGCCAACACAGCAGATATCAAAGACGACAGCTAAATCCACAAAGGACTTTTGAGGTTACAGCACTAAACATTAGTCTCTCTGTCTCTGTTTAGCCAGTTCTTGTATAGCAGGGATGGGAGCACTGTTAGGAGCCAGAAAGTGAGGGCAAGAGGCTGCACACAGAGCTGCAACGGCGGCCAATTTTTAAAATCTCTTTAAAAGAAGAAATGGAATGCAGACTTGAAACATAAAATATTGATCATCCCCTGTGATTTCTCAGTGAAACCTATTTCCATATGTCCATCAAGTGCCAGTGTTCAACGTCTTCATGTAACCTTAGTTGCAAGCTTACTGTACAAAGTTTACGACTCTTTTCCAAAGACATGTGAATAACCAAACCTGGCTTTTATTTAGCACTGTACCTTGACCCCAAGTTATAGCCTTCCTAAGAACCTAAAAGTCCCAAAGACCTAAGCTGGCTTTCCTTTCCTATAGCTATAGTCATACCTGCACGGAGCTTGGCTTACCCTAGGAACTCAAGCGTGGGTATTGTTAGAGAGTCTGGGAGGCTTAACCAAAGGACAGCCAGGTGCCTGGAAATGCAGGATCTCTAGCAAAGGATCTGCATTTAGCATTTCAGGACCTGAAATTGCAGTATGATGCTCAGAAGACAATGCTTATTGATCTAGGGTATTACAATAAAAGCGGGGCTTAGGTTGGACCTGTAATTCAAAGGCTGTCTGCCAGTCTTACAAAAGTTTGCCCTTTAAAAAGCAGCCTACTCTAAATTCAGAGAATTCAAATACAAATGTATTGTTACTCCTGAGTTTGATGAATGACTTCCATGTTTCTACCTAACATCATCATTTAACACTACCATCCCTTTATTTCATATGTGGGAAACTTTAATGTACTCGAGGAAGTTTGTGACCTTTTCCACCAGAGGAAAAACCTCAGATTTTACCTTTATTGCCCAGCTGCCTCTCAACTAGGAGATGAAAGGAGCACCTCTGCTCTCTCAAAAGCTCCAGCATTTTATTTTTTTCCAAAGTCTATTTTTTGGAAGTGCTCCCAGCACTGCCAGTAGCATATATTATGGTAAGAAGCACTAGTAAATCACACTGCTTGCTTGGAGGCAAGGAAGCCATAACCACAAACCTAACACAGGGCTGTAAAAACAAAACACCTGCCTGCACCCAGCTCCTGTATGGAAATGAAAAGGGACAAAGGCACAACTCAAATCACTTCCTTCAAGCTGCTTTATTTACCATGGGATAGTGGGTCTAACTTCCCCTTAACAGCTCCATATCAACCCATACCTCACTGCCAGACATAAAATAAATGTAAAAAGAAGAGAATGAAGTAATTGTGTATTATAAGTAGTTTCATTTATTACAAGGGGCTCTTCTGGGAATTTGAAGTTATTAATTCCCTGAGCACACGATTTATGAAGAGGGTTTACTTTCTCCAGGCAGAATCACTTTTCTTAGGAAAGATGGAGCACTGGCAGTAGTGAGCAGTGGGGGAGAGAGGGATATTTAGAATTATAAACAAGGGAACCTGATCTGGGAAATGTGCCAATCAGGCCACATAGCTGAGACACCTAAGCCAGCAGCTACTGCATAACAATATCATGGTCAGGGAAAGAGATTAGGGTGGTTGTGAAAGGAATTCCGCTAAAAACCGTGCTGCCTGTCACAGCACCCCACACTCCCACAAGTACTTGAGTGTTTGCTGGCAGCAGGGTTAGGGTGGGAGCAGAGCCCTGCCTTGATCTATGTGTATTTCTGTTGTCTTCACCGAGGACGTATTTTTCTGATTTGACACAGCAATACTTTGAGTAATGCAAGGGGAGCAGGCTGGCAAGGCTGCTATCATTCCCAAAATGAGCCACTCAAGCTCGCAGCCTGGGAACGGGCTGCCTGAATACAAAACATCTTGCTCGACACCAGCGGAAGGTAGGAAGGAATGCCACTCCCTCAGCCCCTCTAAAACCTGAACTTTTTAGGAAGCATCACTGGTAGCATATTAGTGATTCCTTACAGTAATAAAAGAAGATAAATGCTTAGGTGCACTGAGGGATAGAGAGAGGAGCATATGTCTCTGTGTGTATGTGCATAAAAGGAGCCAGATTTTTCATACTTGTTAAATTCCTTGACATTTAATTCTGAGCAGAAGAGTTTCCACAATGCCAAGGATCATAAAGGAACAATTTGCTGCTGTATGTTACCATTGATATTTCAGCATGAATGAAAATTGCACCATTTGGTGATGAAAAGAGCAGCTACTTGTAATAAGGAGCACCACGGAAACTGAAATACCATTTACCAGTATAGGCTCTTCTGAAGGAATTCAAAATGAGAAAAATGGTAACTGCAGGTGCCTTGAAGCATTAGCATTTTAACAGATATAAAAAGGTGTAAATGAAATTGAAAGGAGACGTCTTAACAATACTGCACTGCCATGAAGGGGGCTTTCTGGCAGATAAATTGTTTTCTCTGCAGAAAGCAGGGAAATGAGGCTCTTGCTAAGGACAGCCCAGCAGATCGCCTACAGATCTGGGACAGGCCATACAGCACACTGAAATAGCTCCATAGGAGTTCTGGCATAAAAGAGAAATCCAGAAAACTCCAAATGTGAGCTCAAATATGCCTTTGTAGCACACAGTGACTGGAAGCACTTGAATGGAGTTCAAACGGGAATATCAACTTTTTTCTATTTTATTACTTTCAGTGCTTTGAGTAAAGAAATATCAGTAAGCTGAAATCCTTTCTCACTAAACCTTCATAAGGCTTAAACTACAATCACAGGCATAGGAGAAAAGCTTATCCTTTTTTTTTTTTAAGAAGTGATGTCATGAAGCAAATTATGCATATTCTAGCATGCCATAGCACCCTGTCCAGCACCAACCCCCCTGACAGTAAACCTAGACAATCATAGAAAGATTTGAGTTGGAAGGGATCATTAAAGATCATCTAGTCTTACTTCCCTGCAAGGAGCACAGACACCTTCCACTAGATCAGGTTGCTCAGAGTCCCACCAGACCTGGCCTTGAATGTTTCCAGGGATGGGGCACCTCCCACCAGCCTGGGCAACCCATTCCAGTGCTTTACAATCCTCATTGTAAAACACTTCTTCCATGTATCAAATCTAAATCTACCCTCCTTTAGTTTCAAACCATTACTCCTTGTTCTATTTATTTCAACAGACCATGCTAAAAATTCTGTCTCCATTTTACTTACAGGCTGCCATTTAAAAACACCAGCTCTGGGGAGCAGGACAAATTTATGTCTTAGTTTAGCAATACCGCTTGCAAGGCATTTTTTATTAACCAAAATAAGGACAAAGCAAATGGCAGGATTTGGGCCACTGTTGGCAAAATTATGGTCCTAGAAGCAGAGAAAATATGTAATTCTTTATGCTCCAGGGTCATTTTAGTACAGCATCACGACTCTGACAACACTCAACACCATGCTGAGGTGGCCTACAGCTTGGATCTACTCACGTCTGGGATAGCCTGTAACTAAGAAAAAGCCTCTCCTTATGGCCCACAATCACCAAGCAAGAATCCTAACCTTATTTTTCGCATCTATTGAAATATTTCACCCTTAGACTCACAAGCAGCTTATTCTCTAATGTTTTGCCCAAGGAAAAGGAATTTCATGGTCTTCTATGTTCCTTGTGGAAAAATCTTTACTTTTATCTGGTTCTCCTTAGCAACTGTTTTTTCCTGCAATAAACAGATATGAAAAAATAGAAGTGCCCATCATTCCTTTACACTGTAGGATGAATCTAAATCTTCTCTCTAAAATAACCTGAAATAGAAGTTGAACCTCTTGTCGTATTAGAGTGCTCCTATCCACTATCAATTTTCATGATCTGTGGAGGAGGTCTCTAAATTGCTGTTAGATCTTTTCAAATGATGATATCAAAACTACTCTTGCAAAGCATTTTCCATTTCATTGTACTTTCAAAAAATTAAATATTGTTATTATATAGTCCATTTTTTCACAATGAACAAAACATAATGACAAGGTAAAGATGCAAATAACAGCACTTGTTCAACAGCAAGTGTTACAAGTGAATGAGGACTGACATAATAAACCACAGCAGTGCAACTTGTGAAATGCAGATTATTCACTTCACAGCTCCTCTGGAGCCATTATAATTTTATATAAATCCTCTTAGTTTACAGTTTCATGGATATAGGCTGTAGTGTAACTTAAATGATTAAAAACCCTTATAGGTTGTTAGTTAACTATAGTCTTTCCATAAATAAAATATCACCATCACTATGCGTTTAAAATTCCAACATACAGCCAAATATCAACGTATAAGCTACACTGTAAGTGACCAGAACCTGCTCTCAGAATATCTGCACACCCACAAGCACTCACATAAAACAGCCACCATGCAGGGCAGGGGTGCAGGGGAATAAGAATCTTAGCACTCACTAGCTAAGAACCATCCTCCTCTGATGGAAATTCTGCTGTCACATAGAAAAGAATGTACTCATCTACAGGAAAGATGCACAAAGCCAAATTGTCTTGTTTTGATATGACTGTTACATATCTTAAATACAAGCCAGCAATTTCACTACCTATTAAAGCTGAACAATCAAATAAGCCAACCCCACCGAATGTCTCATCCAAAAAGACTGTGTCAATGTTGAGTCAGTTATTCTGCTGTCTGAACCAAGAGGAACATATTCCTTTTCTTCTGTGTGATAATACCATTGCTATTCGAATTTTGACCATGCTGTTCTAAAGAGTAAGTACTCATGGTGGCATGGCACGTGCCAATAACTGTTTGTACAGTTATAACTCCAATCTGATGTGCACGAGTACAATAAAGAGCATATAGCCCTTGCTATTGTAGTTGTCCATTGCTTTGTTTGTATTTTATTCTCCCATTCTGTATCTTACACCAGTAAAAAATGCTGTCTTACTTTCTCTGACAGTTATCTCACCACCTCTGTCAGGTGGTGCCAGCATCAGCCTAACGGTGCTCCAATAAAAGGTTACTGTTAATGGCAAGCAGGATGCTGCTAGATGCTCTGGTATAACCCCATGCTTGCTTAACACTGCCTTAGCACTCTGCTCTTCCTCATTTTAGGGGCTCAGCATTAAAAGGAAAAGGAAATAAAAGGTGGAAAAAGAGGTTTATCCCCTTCTGGATCCAGGAGAGGGTGCACCACAGTACAGATCAGAACATCACACTGCCAATTAAAGTAGCTATCTCTGCCCTATATAACTCCCCATAAGTAGCGGGGGTGGCTTGCTTTTAAAAATACCAAGAGAAATGGCTGTGAGGCCCCTTTTTCTATACCCAGGCTGTAACCAACATTGAGAGTACCCATGAGCAAAGGCTGATCTACACTCATGCAATTTCATAAGGGATTTCATGGTTTTGACTGGAGTTTACACTGAGATTTCCATGCTATTTGAAACACAGATTTAAATCTCAGACCAAAACATTAAGGGAAGTGCTCTGAGTCACCTCCAGAAAAGCTAATGCAGTTGGTAAATACAGAAATAAAAGCATGAGCGTCAGAGGGAACCAGGTTCCAGTTTTCAAGTGGGAAAGAAAAAACCAGGGAGAGGCTTGCCTATACTGCAGAGCAGCACCCACACTAGAAGGTGTATAAACCACACTTGTTTGATTTCACAGAGTGCAATGCCCCCAGGACCCAAGGCAAGAGATGTGGGGTGGAGCTGCAGTGACTGCTCTGAACCACCTCACTTGGATTTGTCACCTTGGTGAATTTACTCATTTTTCTACCTACCACTAATACACTGCTGTTCACCTCCTTTCCAGTAGTTTCAGTCAGGCCACCTGCTCAAGAACCATCAAAAGAGAGAGAACGAAAATGTCTAATGGGACCTTCACTGTGGCCAAGAGAAGAGCTGCTCGGCCCTGAGAGACCCATCATCTCTTCAGTAAAGTACACTCTGTTTTACAGCTCTGGACCTTCAGCAGTGCATCAGTCTTGCAAGAGATTTTTATTCCTGCAATGAATACTCTGTGGAGCAGCTCAGGTTCCCCATGAAGAGGATACTGTCACCCTTCTGTACAGGTACTGCTATGTCCCTCAGTGCCACAGAAAGAGATGTTAGGACAGTCTTGCGTGTGTTTCAGCTGGTGAAAAGGAAGGAAAATGCAGGGCAATGGAAACTTCGAAAGTTACACTGTTTCCTGTTACATTACCTTACATTGCTGGTAAAGCAGATTACGATTTTGCCAACTACCCGGGGAGACTGTGGATAAACATTTGTTTTACTTAGGAGAGCTGATTCATAGTAACCATGATTCACATAAACAAACAGAAATTATTTAAAAAAAAAAATAAAACCAGCAACAGGAAAACAAACACATCTTACACTCAGCAGGTTATCACATCAGCAAACAAGCTGAGCCATGAGGGCTGGAAAGGAGCAAACCACTGTGCAGTGACACAGCGCTGTGCAGCACAAACCAAAGAGCCACTGTGGGGACAGACAGGGCCAGTACACGGGCTTAGCACATCCTCACACCTCAGAGATGCCAAAGCTCTGTGAAACTCTGAGACAGAGGTGCTGCAGGACCCTCTGCAGCAGCCAGCCACAGCTTGAGAGTCCTGGCACTCTGAGGACACACCTTCACCCCTCTGGAGCAGGAGGGAGGGCAGGAAGCTCCGGCTGAGTTCTCTGGACTTTGCTTCCTCAAAAGAGGTGCCACAGGCTTGGCAGAGGAACACCTGTTTGAGGGCTTGTCTCCTAAGCATCCACTTCCATGTAGATGTTTTCCTCTTCCATGTACACTGCAAGCACAACCTGACCCATGACACTTTCCATTGTCACCACTGAACTGACAAAAGCAGTCACTTGTAAAAATCTAAAGACTGAATTCATAGAATAGTTTTCGTTGGAAGAGACCTTGACGACTGTCTAATACCAACCCTCTGCCATGAGCAGGGACAGCTTCTTCTTGACCAGGTTGCTCAATCCTCATCCCCTCAGAAGAGACAAGCCCAGACCTCCTTTCTCCACTGGCTTTGGATAAAAAAGAAATAAGGCCATGCATCACAGCAGCCCAGGAAACTGCATGTCCACTCATCCAGTGGGCTTACAGGAACCTCTCCCACCCATCTGTCCTGCAGTAGGATCCTGCCCAAATATTCAATTTTTAGAATTACTGAAGAGTTCTAACAAATAAGCTTCAAAAAGTTTCAAGTATCACCAGAATTCTGAAGGAATTCATTCAGTCATTTTCATTTCAAGTTGGTCCTTTTATCTGAAGCCACAGAGTCTACATAAACAGAAACAAACATATCAAAGCAATGGCTTCTGAAGTATTGCCTTAATGTAGATGCTGCCTTGGGGGGGGGACAATCCCTTCTGCACTCCCACTCTGCCTTACCATCCTCCCCTCCCAACAGCAGGGGAGGGGAAAAGAGAAGAGAACCAATGCTAACCCCATGTCCTGGCATCTATTAGTATGGTATTACACTCTCTGCCCTTGCAATTTATCTTTTTCCTTCCACCCTCCACCTATCTTTGCTGAATACCTTTGATTTTTCAGGCTGCTGACTGCCTTCCTGATTTCTGACTAAAATCTAAGGTGGTATCCTTATTAAATTGTTGAGACATAAAAGGATTTAGAATTACATTCTATATCAGACAATTATAGAAAAAAGAGTAGAGATAAGACTATTAATTTCAACACATATCCACAGCTAAAACACAGCACAGCAATACTGGATCTAACCCTGCATCTGTAACAATCTTTTTTTTCTCTTCCATTTTCCCACTCACTCTTCTCAAACACCCATGCCAGGCATGTACTATGTTAACTTTGACTGTATGAAATAATAATTCAGCCTACAAAAATTAAACAAATACACAGAAAAAGACAACTACAGGGTTTCTTTAGTGTGCCCTCAAAGCTTAGGTATGAAATCTGAATTTCCTAGTCCTGAATATTTCTGTGGCCTTCAGCTTGATTTTTATGTGAGAAGGAGCATTTAATACAAGGAATATAAATGTTAGAACAGGCAATTATACAAGTGACCTTGCCTTGCTTCTTTCAATAGTGAATTACTAGTCTTCTCAACTGCAGTTTTATAAGACATCCTTATTGTCTTAATTAATGATCAAGGTACATCTCTGAAATCTTTACAGACACTATAGATTACATCAGTCTCTTTTCTAATTTACACATATTGACTGGCATATCTGTTTAAACCCTGCCACAGATAGCTCTTCACTGTAGTCAATTTCTAAACAGAAGATCACTCTTTTTTTCACATTAAAATGGAAAGATAATAAAGTGGAAGTAGGAGATAGAAAGACTTGAAGACAGCTGAACCAATTCAAATGCTAAACTGGTGTTTAGAAAGCAGCTTCCAATGAAAAACACAGAGCACCCGAGGGCCATCTCTCTCTTTTGTGGTGTAGAATTTCACCACAGGACTCAGCACTGATATAAGCACCAAAAGAACATGGGGATGGGGAAAAAAGAAAAAAGCAAGTGCATACAGGAAAAGGAAAAAGAAATAATATCTGATAATATACATGTTGAGTGTGTGTCACACACGTTCCTGAACATCATAGATTGTAACAGCATCCATTAGGTTAGTCCCTAACTAAATGTATAAGGAAAACATGCAGCCTCTGGAAAGCAGCAGGCACACAGGGTGGCTGCCTCTGCCTGTCTGCAGAGCTAAGGAAGAGGAATAGTGCCCAACGAAATCTGCAGCCCTTTTGTTATCCCTGCTGCTGAAGTCTTTGCTCCCTATGATTCCTATTGCAGATGACAGGTGGATTCATGCAGTGAGTCATCTTCCCAGCCCCTCTTGTGACTGCATCTATTGCTCTGGTGAACTCAGAGCACTGCTCAGATACAAAGTAAATCTGTCAAAGACAAGGCAGGGGATTTGCAGTGTTTTTTCATGTACGTCTGGATCGCTCCAGACTCAGACTGCATAGCACACTGTGCTCTCCAGTTGTGCTCTCTGTTCCCTCTCTCCTGTGACCCAGCACTGCTGTTGAGTACAACCCACTGCACCTGTGGGGTGAGGAACACTCAGGTGTGGTAGGAAATTTGTGTTCAATGGCCATGAACAAGGAAAATTAAAACAAAAGGACCAAATCCGCATCGTCAGTCATAAGATATTATATATTGTAGCTACTATGTTGGAACTCTCAAAAATTTCAGAGCCAAAGAAAGGTCTTCACTACAAGACTACAGGATAATCCGCATTATCAAATCCAAAAATCCAGTTCAGTGTAATTGAAGTTAACAAAAGAAGGAAGAAACCACTTACTTGGATTTTAATTTGAGTTACCATTTTCAATTCCATTCTGACTCTTTTCCCATTTTAACTCAAGCTGCTAACACAGTTAAAAATCACAGGTTCCCTTCTTCCCTGCATTTTGTCAGAAACATTTTGTGGATTCAGTGACCCTTACCAAATCCTGTCACAGACAGACCCCAACTATGGCTCACAAGCAACTTGCAAAACCAAGAGATTGTCAAGGTTAGGGCATTTATGGCACATCTCCTGCGGGCTGGGATGGAGAGTGAAGAGGGGAGAAGTTGGAGCCAGAACTAAGCAGTGTTCAAGGCCAGGTTGGATGGGGCCCTGAGAAGCCTGGTCTAAAATCTCCCAAACTAGGAGTGAAAAAAGTATATAAATAAAGGCAAAGCAACTCAGAACATTCACGTCCCACTAATAACAGCATTTCCAACTTCCAGCAAGAACAACATTCTTCAACTGAAAAGAATAAAAGAAATCTACAAAGAGAAAAAAATTAGTTCCCATACTGAGACATCAGAAACCTGAACCCATTAAAAACCACGCATCCAAGACTGAAACACTTAGTTTCAGAAATTAATTATTAGTAATTTCTAAAAAAAACCAATAACGAATGAGCTGAATATGTGAGGCATCCAAACAGTAAGGAGCTAATAAGGATAGAGACATCGAAAGTAAAGGAAAGTTAATTTTATTAAGAACTGTTTCATGCTGGTGAGTCAAGTCCCCTGAGATCCAGTAATTGTCTATTTGTCCCTCTCAAACACACACAAATATTACTGAATTACAATCTTAATTAAATGCTTTTCATACATACCACAAATAGCAAAACCTATGCTTGGTTTTGGTTAAGTACATTTGCGCTAGTAAATTAATTTGTTTTCTTCATTTGGCAGATTCAGCTCTCCATTTAAGGATTTTATATATCTGAAAACATGATTTTGTCCCTTACACAGGGCACAAATACACTGCAGAAAGTGATTTTAAATTCACCAGGTTTGGACATGTCATCTGAGATGCTTCACAGATAGCTGAGGGAATTTAGGCAGACTGTTATGCTGTTTGATACGGTAAAAATTAGAAAGAAGAAAACTTCTATTAAAGAGACATAAAAATAGCTGGGGGGAGGCTAATTAGAACATCCACCTTCTATGATGAAGGATAAGTACTCAAGTACAAAAATAACCAAAACCGCATATAACACATGGAGGAAAAAATGCTCACTTAACTGACCTGGCTTTCCCTTTAAGGTAATCTGATGAATTCACATGAGCAAATGGGTTTTACAAAATACTGGAAAGATTAACATTTGTCTGTTTTGATTATCTTCAGGTAAAATATCACAATGTAATCCTATAACTTCTGCACTGAATATTTGGCACTGTAGCCTGACATGAAGAAAATGAATTGGAGTCAAATGCGTTTTTTTAGGAATAAGTAGAACATAATGATACAAGAAAGATTTCAAATTCCAGGCAGATAAACCTTTCTAGTGCCTAAGATTACTGAAATTTATATTTATATTAATATTCCTCTTCAGAGTAAATCTTGTCATTAAATTATAAAATGACACAAAAAAAAAGAAAAAGAAGCAGAGAGGCAGAAATGGCAAAAGCTTGCATCCTCTCAACACTGAAAATATTTTTTACTCTTTTGATTACTGGGAATCTGACCCCTAATTGGGGGCTACATTGGCAATGAGCAACAGTGCAATTCAGTTTCTGATTGACTTTGGTAGGGGGCTGCATTCTAATGTGAAGTACCAAAAATCAGATGGCTACAAATAACAAGGGAGCTGGAAGAGTTGTAGCACCTTAGCCACCATTCCCCTCCCATCCATCTGCATCTCTATAATGCTTACTTAGACTAAAAAAAAACACCCCTAACACTACATTTCTCTCACTCAGTCCTCATAGATGCAAAGTTGACTCTGAACCGTAATTAGAACAAATGGGTGGTACACATTAGATTAATTAGACATGACATTCACATTACTTAAAACCAACATAAAAGCAGATGATATCAAACATTTTGATATCCTGATTTTACAAAATGTCTGATGACATCAAGCCTTAGTGACTTGCTATACGCCTACTGTTTCTCAGTTCCTTAGAAAAGAAGGAATAAATGAAGTGAGAAGAACACTGGAAAAATCTAATAGACAAACTGACTAATCTCAGACCCCAAGGTCATAGCAAAGCAATTCATTTCTTGACTTTTCAACAGCACAAGACATGATTTATCAATCTGAGACCAGACTTATAAACACTATACATCTCAATAATATGTTCTTCGCACTGTGTAACTTTTTAAACAATGATAGATTGCCTGGGCTGGACCAAAGTTATTTTACAAACAGAAATGGAATATTTGCAATAAGGGAGGGGGGAAAAATGGGGAAAAAAAAAAAAAAAGGAGAGAGAGAGAAAAACAAAGTATTAGGCCAAATACCCTCTTTACTTAACTACAACTGCAAAGTAATCTATGCTGGAAAATGGTTTCAGAATCCACATCCTTTGAAACTCTATCATTTTTGTCCACTACATGAAAAATATTTCCTAAGTTCAACAACACCAACAAAAGCTTACACTGCCAAAGAAATAATACGATGGAGTTAAACAAGGGCTGTAAATTAATACCTCTCTCTAGGCTGCCCACTTGATCACAGAGTGCCTTGAAGTCAGTAAGGAATCTGAGTCTTAGTTTCCCTTCCTTTAAAGTGAAATAATATTTTCTCTCTCTTCCAAGAAGAATCTAATCTTCTCAACATGAAACGTTCAGGCCAATCATCTGCTCATAGTGAGGATGCAGCACAACTTTTTAAAGGGGGATTCTCTTTGGCCAGCATCTGACACAATCTGGCCCTAATTTTGGCAAGGCTCTGAAGATGTTGCTGTGATGTGAAAACACTCTTTTCTTATTTTCTCATCTGCAGACTGCCAAAATTCTTGATGAACTAGAGCGCTGATCCCGGACTCTGCTCAGCCTGGGAAAGGAGGAGGGAAGTGCCAGTCGGGCATGAGCTGCTCTTTGGATCTTAATTGAAAAAACTCAGTCTGTTTCTTTAGAGTACATAGTGGGTGCTCAAGAATACAGATGAGATCAAAGACTGTGTACAAGAAATGACTCTGAAAGTTCAACATACTTGATTTTTAGTCCTCTAAATTTACTGCCCCAGACAACATGGCTCCTCTCAATTTTCAGGTGACAAATTCTCTCTCGGAGACCTGGCTGTTCCTTCATTCACCTATTATCTAAACAATGCAATAAAATAAGACCTCAGTTTGAGGCTGATCCTTATAGTGTAAGAAAATCAAAAAGATCAAAGCTGCATGTGACATGGCTGCACAAGTTTGTTTTGGTGAAGTTCTGCCTCAAGGATTATTTAGATACTTCATTTCAAACAACAATTGCTATGGACCCACCACACATATGCAAAGCATAGTTTTCAAAAAAAAGTAAAAGAAATTTGTTGTTGCACTTCAATGTTGTTCCACATAGTCTTGATAATAAAATTATTTCAGGCCCTTTAAAAAAATTGTACATTAAAGCAGTGAACACTGCAACCACAGCTCCCTGTAAAATAAACATCAACTTCATGTTGCTTCAGGTCCTACTAATGCTGTATGAGAGAAGCACTTGAACAAAGAGAAATAAAGAAATGAGTTCGGGCTTAAAAATGAGACATCAAAAGGGGGTTTAGTGGGAGACGGAAACAGCTACTTTTACATCTTATGATAATTGGGGTTATAATAACGTCGTTATACAAAAGAAGGAACTGAGGCATTTCCAAACTGAGAATTCAACACTACTTCCAAAACTCTGTTCAAAAAGTAATGACATTCACTTTGAGGTTTTTTTTTTTTAAGTCTTTCTATTCTCCCTTCTATAAATTAAAGAGTGCTTGCTCCCCACTTGGCTCATTCCCACTGACTCTGTGTCAGCTCTCCCTACCTAGGGCTTCATATTGCCTCTGATCCCAGTGCCTCAGGCCCGTAGTATTTATCCTACTTACAGAGCTAAGTCTGCAATTTACTGAGCCTGGTCAGGCAGGTCCCTTCACAGATTCCCAGAGACTCCGAAGCCCTTTCTGCCTCTACAAACAGCTGCTTGGAGCACAAAGGGGGCTTTCAGCCGGAAAGGGCACAAGCATCCCCCTTTCCTTGCCCCTCTCCTGCATTCCCAATGACACATGCTGTACTCCAGAAGGTTTTCCTAGTGCCTACACCACAGCAGGAAATGCAGTCCCTATCTGGAAAACTTTCATGTACAACAGCAGATGTTTCCACTTTCCTACACATTTCAGGATATATTCAAGGGCCCAGCTGCATAGAGTCCTAGAATAGTTTGGGTTGAAAGGGACCCTAAAGATCATCTAGTTCCAATCCCGCTGCCATGGAGAGGGACACCTCCCACTAGACCAGGTTGCTCGAAGCCTCATCCCCACTCTCTGCTAGAGCATTCCCTCTGCCTTCCCTCTGCTGTAAACCAGGCACACTCCTTTGGTACACCCACTGTGGGTTTGCAGCAGGCTGGTTCACAGGGGGATGGGGCTGATCATTCACCTCAGTTGCTTCCAAAGCTGTCACACACCCGGAAATGCACAACTATGATGGATTCTCAGGCAAATATTTACTTTGGTAAGTGCAGGGCAGAAGACACCACCATGCTCACCTCTTTTGCTGTAAGTAATTTGCATCCCTAAGCAGTGACAAACACTACAAATTGCACACCTGGAGCTGTTACAGGCTCTAAGTGGTTCAAGCCTGTACTTTCCTCTTCCTTTTTAAAAGGAGCTGCATCACACCTCCACAGTAGCACTATACATTAGAATCACAGAATGGTTTGGGTTGGAAGGGACCTTAAAGTTGCAGTTCCAAGCCCCCTGCCCATGGGCAGGGACACCTTCCACTAGACCAGGTTGCTCAGTGCAACCTTTAACATAAGGCTCACAGTAAGAATGAAGGAAAAGACAGCATTTTAAGGTAAAAAAAAAAAAAAAGGCAGTTGAGTCCTAATAAATGCCCACAACAGCAGCATGATTAGTGGCTCATCTAACATTTGCACTAAGTTTGGTGGGAGCTGAGACAGTTGCCACTGGGATTAATCCACACTATTTCCTTGCCCGGTAGTTTTGGGAACAGTGGTGAAGCAGGCCTCTGTTCAGAAGGACATCTTTCCACAAGAGCTATTCACAGGAGGCAACCAGATAAAAAGAATAAGTTCCCAACATTTAATTGTTTGTTTCAGCTCAAGGGAGTCCAGAATCCCCATTTAGAAGTGGTGCAGAAGTCTGGCAGCACAATCAGTGGCAATCTATTTGCCCCACCATCATCTGCTACTTATTTAGCAAAGTTTAACATCCCAGTCTCTTCTGTTCTATATTACACCCTTGCATGAAGACTGTAAACACTGGGCATCTTCTCATCCTCTCAAAGTGCAGCCTCAAGAGGAAGAGTGATGAAGGAAAGATTTAACAGCTTTGTGATAACTTTGCACATGTAATATTGAGCCCTTTCTTTTCTGCAGAGCCATCCTGGAATACACCAAACCAGGCAGGTTATGTGGCTTGCCCTCCAGCGTTACATTCTCACTACCAGCACAAATAACTTCAGCAGTTCTCCAAGGACAACCTGGAGAACAGAGAAATTCTCCCAAGATGACAGCAGAAAAAACAGAGCCGCCTTCTCTCACATCCCAGCTGCAATGGAAAAAAACCCTCAAAACTGAACCCTCACCACTTTACGTAGCTGAGATGCATCATGCTTCAATGGGTGCTTAGTTTAAAAAAAAGAGGAATTATGCCTTTCTGCCCTATGCAGCAGAGGGTAAAACATGCAAAATTAGGCAATCCTCTGACTCAAACCACAAGAAAAATATGTCAACATATATCAAAATAGCTGTAATGAAAATTACCAAGAATTTCAGTTAAGAGAACTGCAGAGACACAAAAGTGTATGAAAAGTCCCAAAGGGTGTAGATATCTGCATGCTAAAAAGCCTCACATGGTATTGATGCTAACCACATGGTAATTTACAAATTATATTGCTTCTAGCAAATGCATTTGATGACACCACCAAGGCTCTGGCTCCTAACCTATCTCCCCAGAATTTCCTGAAGCAGTAGATGTCTTGAACCAGAATCTGTTCACTCCTTCATTTAGTTTCATATTTAAAGTCAGTCTGTCATACAACAGTTTTTCAAAAGTAAAAAAAATACGTTTTTTCTTTTGGTTTTTTTAATGGCTGCCTCTTCTGATTTTATAAAACACAGAGATTCTTGGTAGTTAAATCCAGATTTGCTACTAGATCATCCAGCTTGAGTTCCTGTGTGTTCCAGGCCTGGGAAGCTTTAGCCAGCTGCTCTCCACCTGTTGAACACGACTGACTTAGAATTACAGAACTGTTTAGATTGGAAAGGCCTCTAAGACCATCAAGTCCAACCATTAACCCAGCACTGCCAAGTCCACCACTAAAACATGTGCCAAGTGCCGCATCTACACGTTTTAAATACCTCCAGAGTTGTTGACTTGTGTTTTACTAAGGCACGGCTCCTAAAAAGATGTTTTGCCAGAACTGTAGACTACCAATGAAAAACCTATTTGTACATAGGTATCTGTGATAATGATTAGACATAAATATTAATCTTTTATTTTCTACCTGCATTTGTCTGGCTTCAGCTTCCAGTCATACAATGCATACTCTAATACATCAAAGAGCCTGCTAACACCCAGCACACCTCAGAGTCACTGAAACAATGGAAATCTGCCAGTCTTTCTGCCAGCCTAATGTTTTATCATCCATTTCCTTACAATGATTTTCAAGCCTCCAAAACAGCACCACGTTTGGTTCAGACTTTGAAGAAACCAACAGAAAACCTTCTGCATGTTCCTGATCAATGACTGTTCAGGGTTTTCTTTCTCTACATGTCTCAGATTGGTATTATCTTGAGTGTGCAGTGTTGGGAGTCCTTTTAAACAGTAAGTTATTTGGTACCCAGCCATCTTAGGTTTAAAAACTTAAGATAATTATATTTAGCCACTAATTTTTAATCAAGTAAATAGTTTCTTTTCCTCAAAGAAAATAAATTGATTTTAGAAGGCATATTTTTGCTAGTTTTTAGAAAAGGTCACTAGTTTTTTATTACTGGCTCCACGTAGCAAAACATCTACCAAAACAGATGGGACAAATCAAACTGTTCCTAACTGGACAACTTTTCTTTCCATGTTTTACAGACAGGTGTTGTGAGAGTACTCATGTCTGGTTTGAAACAGGCTCCGGACCCATATCCCCTGTTCAGTTTTATTGGATCAGATGCTGTGCAATATGTGTTCAAGATCCTGCATCTCTGAAATGTCTAAAACAAGTAGAACTAAGTAATTGATTATTATTTAAACACAGCAAAATTGACAAATATTGCAGCAGGTAAGTTTCTTGGGCAAGACTTCCATGACAGGATACCAGTAACTGCCACTGAAAGGAGCCACTGATAGTTACTTGTATCCCAAGGGGAGAACCAGAGCCCTGGGAGATCTACTTAGTTTTCTGCTTTCTGTGCACATAAAAGCAGAATACATAACAAGGTCACAACAGACCAAAAATAGCAAAACTTCAAACAGTTGCAATTCAAATAGATACCAGATCTGCTGGAAGGCAAGCAGCTTGACCAGCATACAGAACTTCTGAAGATCTCTACTTCTATAACATTTTAAATTTCACAATCATTTTTCAAAAGCCAAGCAAAATATTAAGTACATACTTTTCAGGGTTTTCCACTTCTTCGGTAACAAAATTGAGGTAAAACCTAGAAAATAGTTATAAAATATATTATAAGGGCTTGGTATTTGTATTTCTTTCACTAAGAATCAGGAAGATGCTTTTAGTTAAGCACCACTGTTAATTACAGTAGACTTTGCAGACCCATATTTGGATTAAGGAGAGCGTGAGATTTAACCTTCCCACATCCCCACACTCAGTAAGGGAATTCTCAGAAAAGACAGCAAAGCAGGAAAAAAAAGACAATAAATATGTACAGTCAGTGTGTAATTACATTATTTTTTCCTGTTACACACTAGGCAGATTATGGTTTACCCTAATTCCATACACACACACACACGCGCGCCCTCAAGCCTCATATTCCATTTGTGGTTGTCGCCTTTTAGAGTTTCAGGTTATACTGGCAAAAAGACTCATCAGAGTACTCAGCAAGGGCTTCTTAACAATACAAAGAAATGAAGCCTCATAAAAACCTCTCCTAAAGCAAGAATTTTGACACTAGTTTGTTGTATAGAATCACAAACCCAGCCTGCTAGCCCTGCATGTTCTTCCACAACCGCCAGTATAGGTTGCACTCTGATCGTATTCCAGCAGCATTCAAGAGACAGCTCTGTATGGGAATTCACAGGATCTGCTCACCAGGCACAGCCCTGCATACAAAGCAATCGTAAGCCCCAAGGTCACTGAACCCTCTGTTCTGCATTTATGAGCACCAGGTTTGTGCCTAGCTGGATCACAGTTGTGCCTGGCTCGGAGACGGGCTCAAAGTCAGATCTTAGCTAATTAAACAGAGCCGTCAATATAGTGCCATTGCCGGCCTTCTGCTCTCACGCAGAAAGAAAAATGGTACCTGAGCCAGCAGTGCTACAGTGAATAAACAAATAGTAACTGATCTGGCAAAAAGTCTGGGAGCTTCACACCATCACATGTCTTGGAGCAGAACTGGTTTGCCAAAACGAGTTAACGCTGGCTCGCAGTTTTTTAAAATCGTGATTTTTGTGACTGAGCGTGAAATTCTACTAACTAGATTTGTCACCTTACGCAAAAATCTCAGGACTTGTTTTTAAACTTTCTAGTGCACAGAGCACAAAACAAAAGGTTGGAATAGCTTCTGAGGAGTAAGACGTTCAGCTACTTCATTATGGTCTTAAGTCCTACCTCAGAAGTGATTTTCATGAGGAACTCTAGTGATAGGACAAGGAGCAATGGGTTCAAACTGAAAGAGGGGAAATTTAGGTTAAATACATGGAAGGTCTTTACAATGAGTGTGGTGAGGCACTGGAACAGGTTGCCCAGAGAAGCTGTTGATGCACCATCCCTGGAAGCATTCAAGGCCAGGTTAGATGGGGCTTTGAGCAACTTGGTCTAGTGGGAAGTGTCCCTGCCCATAGCAGGAGGGGTTGGAATGAAATGATCTTTAAGATCCCTTTCAGCCCAAACCCAGATTCTATGTTAGCCCAGCATCAGTCCTTTTACTGATGCAAAGACGTGTTTCCTTGCATTCTTTTCTCCACTTGTCCTTTTTCACCCTGCATTTTATATACCCAGTAGTCTACACTTGCTCTTGGCAGGATGAACCCCCACACAGAAGAGCTACTGCCTTCCTTCTCTTCTGCAAAGCTGTATCATTAGAAGCTAACAGTTTTGGAAGTTACGCATAAAATTCTGCCTGCACTCTAAAACACATCACCAACACTTGCAATGCTCCTTCACATTCAGCTTATTGTATTGATTTAGCCCCATGAAACTGATAGTGCAAGGGTATTGACACTCCACTTAATGGTCTGCTCCTCCGTGCTCCGAGGCAATCAATTTGAGCTCGTGACAAAGACAAACAGGTAGCTGGGAAGAACCACTAGCCAAATTAGGTCTTTTTCCTGCTAATTTCTTTTATAAGTGGCAAATACAGTCCTTGAAATAAAAGTCAGAAAGTGTAAAGGAAAAAAAAATAGATTGTTTTTATTGTAGGGGTTTGAACCATTATGTGAAAAATGGGAAAGAAGCAACAGAATAACAGTATTTCTGATGTAGTATTTTGCAGCAAACAAACTCTGAATAATATTAAAGAGCTTTTAAAACTGTTTTCATGCAAAGACTGAGGTTAATATTGTAAAAGTGAGAAATCATCACATGTATGGATATGAGGGACAGAGGCAGTTATAGGAGAGAGAGGGAACAAAGTAGAGGTTATCCACATAATCAGTTCCATTTCTTTGAGGCTTCAAAATGCCAGGCTCTTTTCTTACATATCTATCCCAAATAAAGGTTTTGGACTCTCTTGGGGTTCTCCCTCCTGTCATTTAATATATAAAGTCCTGTCCATACTTCACTGTGTGGATTTATAATGCTCCTGCAACCAGGGAGTTACAGATGGGCAGAGATCTCCAATGCTTGGCTCATTGTCCCTCCAAATCAAATAAATAAACCCCTTATCTCTCAGCCCTCGCCTTTTGTGCGGGTAAAGAACTTGGCTGCCTGTGAGGCTATGGAAAGCAAAGGGAAAACCTGCAGGCAAAGCTATCTCAAAGTAAGCCCACTCTGTGCATTGTAGTCTCTGCTTTCTTCCCCCCACGCTGCTGCTGTGAGAGCCCTTTGGCACTGCACAACGTGGAGCCCTCACACACAAGGATAACTTGTAAAGGCAGACCCAAGGAACGGCAGCACTTTTCAAACCCGCTGCCGTGTGCTTTGGTGGGACAGAGAGAAAGAACCTGAAACTTCTGAGCAGGATACCTGAAGGCAGATTCTCATACCTTTGCTCACAGTCAATGGCACTTGACTTCTGTGGAAGCCAGTCGCACTCCTTGTCAAGTGAGGTCCAAATCTCTCAGAGCAAGAAACATAAGAATCTCGAGGCTTTTACCCCATTCTGTGGTCCATACTGATCTCACCATACTTTGCTTCTTACTCGTCAAATACTTGCTTTTACAAAGCAAAGCTAAGGGCCAGACAACTGTGCAACAGAATCATAGAATTTTTTTTCATATAATTACTGACTTTTTCAACAAAAATTAAAGCTTCATTATTCTTTTTATCCTTTCATCAAAATACTTAACAAAAAATAAAGAATATTTCTTTCTTGTGGTCTGATTTTTTTTCGTGGTCAGTGCACGTTTATCTTTTGTACCATGGAAAATAATGATCTTTCCTTTGTACAGCTCTTTGCACAATAACCACTGAACATATGGAACAGAGGTGAGAACTACACTTGCTGTATGATGTAGCTTGGCAAAAGATGTAGAATATGCTACTCATATAAATAAATGTCTTTGTTAGAGAATATTAGTGCTTGTTTTAAGGACAAATACTTAGAAGTTTCATTCACTTACCAGCCTGAATAAGCATACATTCCTGAATAGAAAGCAAGTGGTAATCCCATAATACTGGCATCATTCCCCGCAAAGGCATTTTTAAAGTACTGTGTTTCTCCTGCAACATCAACAAAAAAAACCAGTGAAAAATAAGCTCTTTGGTCACCTACCACTTGAAAAAAAAATAAATATATCACACCATGGAACATTTAATCACCCAACAGTTCAATGACACGAAGTTCTGACCTTGACCTAAAATTCTGACCCAACCCTTGCAGCCATAATCTGTCAGCAATTGTAAAAGGCTTTTTGGCATCTGTATTCATGCAACAGCAGAATTTGAGCTATTAGTTTGTTTCAAAGCATTCTGAGCTTGATGACGCTCACTGCTCTGTCATTTCCAGCAGTGACTTACATAGACATGAAAGAGCAGAATGAGCTCGGTAGATTTTGACGTGGAAAATTTCATTTGTTCAACATTTTAATCAGAAGGAACTTCGCTGGAATTTCATTCAGAAGCAACGTTTATTATAAGATAAATAAACCCAAAATCTTAAACATTTCTACCACTGAACAATGAGGTAACTCCCTACCATAATAGTAAATACTGCATTAATATTACACCAAGTAAGAATTATCTAAGTATCCATAAATGTAAATATGCAAAATGTGATTTATGCTCTTATTCATTTACAAGGTGCTCTATGGTTTGTAAGATGTCCCTACAACAGCCAAAATCTCCTGAGAAGCAATGATCCTCCACAGACATGGAGCAGGAACAAGCAGAATTCATTCAGACTTAAATTAGCAATGAGTCTACCCTCTACACCTTTTACTGAGCGATCAGCCAAAATTCCCATTGAAACAGAGGCTTTTTGGTTAAGGGAAAAGCTGGGGCCAGAGGAAGGTCCCAGTGGGGAATCAGAGACACCAGCTGAGCTACTTGAGGGCAACAACCCCCAACAAAACCCAGATCTGACCTGTTCCAAAGGTCTAGGAAAAGCAGGGTGGATGGGAACAGAGAGAAATTTTGCGCATTTCATGTGTCACGTGCAACACAAAATGGCATTGCAAGTGCCAGAAAGAAAATGAAAAACAAAAAAACAAAAATAATGAATCACCAGGGTTCTACACAGGAAAACTTTTATTTCAAAGTCTGTATTAACCACAGAGAGCCACCTGTCCCCAAAAAACTGAGCTCACTGCACAGACTTACACTGTGCTGTTCACTCAGGTGGGAGGGTTTGTGAGCATCAGAAAAGAGCATCCCCCAGGACAGAGCCAACAACTGTGAACAGTTTTTGTTAGATAAAATCTGCCACCAATTCATTCAAGAGTGCTCCCTACTGTGCTCCTCTGTGCTGAATGGCTGCTTGTGCTCTGTGTACTTGTTGTAAGCAGAGTGAGCTGGGGCTTTTCACCATCTCACACCCGCTGCTCAGAGGGCTCGAATGGAAAAGTATCTGCGGGTAGCTGAGCATCTGTGGGTGAAAAGAGGGCCTTTACAAGGGCATGTAGTGACAGGACAAGGGGGAATGCCTTTAAACTGAAAGAGGGCACGTTTAGATTAGATGTGAGGAAGAAATTCTTCCTTGTGAGGGTGGTGAGGCACTGGCACAGGCTGTCCAGAGAAGCTGTGGATGCTCTGGAAGTGTTCAAGGCCAGATTGGACAGGGCTTTGAGTAACTTGGTTTATTGGAATGTATCTCTGCTCATGGCAGAGGGTTGGAACTAAACCATCCTATGATTGTGTGATTCTGTGAATTGTGAGCCCACTCTACGACCACACACACGTACCATGACTAAGGACCAGCACAGTTACAGGAGACATTCTGTCTGGACTAGGGAGGTGTATGTCCATCTGTCATTAAAACCCATCCTGCCCCTTTCACAAAGTTCAGGCCAAAGGCAAGTTACAGAGGAGAGGAGTCCACCTGCTCATTTGAAAAACAAGTCTGATTGGAATGGACTCATCGGCATGCTGAAGGAAATACCGGTTACCCCAGTGCAGTTCCACTTCTAATCAATTACATGACAGTACAGAGCCACAGTTAAGCAAGCACAGACTAATTAAAAGATTTTGCTGCTATAAGCATTATTTGATGGAGGAAGGTGAGGAAAGACTGTGGAGGGTAAAGATAAAAGCTCTTTAAAAGCATTTACTTTTCATTTCATACCTTTAATTAGCTGGATAACTCCAGGGACTATAATTATCAGAATTGCTACAAGCTTGCAAAAGGTAAGGAACATCTGAATGCGGGCACTCCAGCTGACACTTGTGCTATTCAGGACCATCACCAGCGCTGTGAGGGGAAAAAGAAAAGTCAGAAAGAAAATTGTCACATAATTCTTTGCCAGCAGAGAGGTCGCACACACAACAGATCCTGATGCTTTAAAGGAAATACACCTCGATAATCTCCAGCTGTCACCCTCCCACTTCCCCTTAGAGGCATAACACGAAAGGCTTGAGCTGAGCCCCTCTGCCTGACCTACTCCACTGCCCATCCGTCTGTCCCTTCTCTGCCTGGCTCCCTCCACACCAAATTACAGCTTCACTGACCCAGAATTGTCAGCTGTCAGTAGACAATGGGCTGGCAGGACACTGCCCTGGATGAAAGAAATTAACTGCCTAACCCTTGTCACTCCAGATTTCTTTGTCTGTGCAGGTTTGAGTAGAGATTTGCATTTTTCACGTAACAATAACAAATAATAACCATTTTAAACTTTCTCACTCTTATTTAAACGGCACATAAATTTGACACTGCTTTACCTCTGCTCCTCTTTTCCACTTTCTCCTCCCTTGTTGCTGTACCACCAGCGATGCAAGAGGGCCAGAATGCAAGTAATCTGCCCACCCTTGCTGGGAATCAGTGAAGAAAGAGAGAACTTTTACTTCTTGAAAACAAAGCCCAGGTCTGCACCTCACCAGCATGTGGAGAAATAAGTGAGAAGACTTTTATATCCTGACTGCTCAGCTCACATCTCCTTCTGGGTCAGGGACAGCATCTTCTAGCACTTATTACTGCACTGACTGACAGGAGGATGGCAGGTCTTCTAATCTGAGTGACATTGATTCTAGTTTACTTAAACAGAATCATTAAAGGACATAAAATATTAAAAAAAAATTTAAAATTTCCCTAAAGAACGGAAAATGGGAGACATTTCAGTAGATAAAAAACCTCTTTCCCCACTTCTTCAGGGAAACACAGTCAAGGATGTTCCTCTCTTTCTTGCCATCATATGGAGCTAATGAAGTAGCTCCTCATGCCAATCTTCCTGTAATTCAAGCTCTCTCAAGAGCACCAGTTTGTCTAAATCATCAGCCACATCACACATCTCAACACACATAAAAGCACAATTTGCTAGTTTGTAGGAACTAGTATTGTAAATCTGGCATGGTACTGGCTTTCTGGAAGCAAACCCCACTGATTTATCTCAAGTCCTTTATACAATTTCTGTTCACTGGCAAGGTTAAAAAAGGTATCATAAAAAAATCTTCACAGTTGAAGTAGTTTTGGTTTAACGGAAAAAGGGAAACTATTCTGAGTAATCTGTATCTCAATGTATTTTTTTATATATTTTTAATAAAATAAAAATTCCACGGATAAAAAAATCTTTTTGGAATTTTTATTTGGGATAAAGACAGTCCCACTCTCAAATGAGCAATTTACAAGTCAACATAAACTCACATCATCACCTAACACAATTTTTTCACCAAAAAAACGATCTTTAAGATCAAAATCTTTAGTCAGTTCCATATCTCACCGTATTTCAGAGTTGAGGCATTCTTTTCTAAGTCACAAAGAAATCACCTGGACTTCTGCAAAGTTTCACCACTTCAGACCCAAATACATTCTTTTTTTTTTTTTTTTTCGCTTTTCTACTTCCTCGTACACCTATATTTGGCAGGCAACAGAAAATCCCAGGGGCCTGATTCATTACTCTATTGTTCCAGCGCTACACTGACATATCTTGACTCATTTAAATGTTGGAAGATCCCCTTAGGTTGCTGCTGAATATTAGTGCTGTTTGAGGCTCCCCTTTTTTTCCTAGGGCTTGATTATCAGGAAGACTAACAACTGTCATTTAAGCAAAATATATTTAAAACATTCATTTGACCAAATGTGATTAAGTTATAAAAAAATCCAATGCCATAGTCAAGCACTGACTTATTTGAATTTTCCTAGAAGACTCAAGATATCATACTTTTCTTGCCCAGAAGGTGATGCCCAGGCATGGACCAGAGCACAAGAAAATGTCAAGAAGGATTTTTTTGTGTAAGAGTATCAGCCATTTGATATCCAGCTTACTCAGAGTTCAAGTTGACTGCAGCCATCAGTCTGTTACCAGGTCAGAGTAGGTAACATGAGCAGAAAGACCTCCTCCGGGTTTTCTAATGCTTTGGTTTCACCTTCTTGACACACAGCTGAGAATGTCACTGGATGCTATGGCCACGAACACTTCCAGGGATGGGTCAGCCACAGCTTTTCTGGACAACCTGTGCCAGTGTTTTACCACCCACATCATAAAAATTTCTTCCATATATCTAATCTAAAACAGCCCTTTTTCAGTATGAAGCCATTTTACCTTGTCCTATTGTCATGGTTTAAGCCCAGCTGGAAATTAAACCCAGCAGCCACTCACTCAATTCCCCCTCTCTCCCCCCAGCCACCTGTGGAATGGGAATGAGAATCAAAGTAAAACTTGTGTGTTGAGATAAGAACAGTTTAATAATTGAAAATAAAGTATAATACAGTAATAATGGTAAATTATAATAATAAAGATAATAAAAAGGAAAAAAACAAATGATGCACCATACAATTGCTCATCACCCACTGAATCGTGCCAGAGCCCCCATTCCCAAATCCAGATCAGATGCTCTTCCAGGTAAATCCTCCCAGTTTACATGCTGGGCATGATGTTCTATGGTATAGAATATCCCCCTGGTCAGCTCTAGTCAACTATCCCAGCTATGTTCCCTCTCAGGTTCTTTTGGGTACCTCCTCACTGGCAGACCATGAGGCAAGGAAAAAAAGTCCCTGACTTAGAATAAAAAGGACTTAGCAAAAAACCAAAACATCAGTGTGTTACCAACACCATTCTCATTCCAAACCCAAAACACAGCCCTGTAACAGCTACTGAGAAGAAATTAACACTAACCTAGCTGAAATCAGGACACCTACCACTACTTGCCCTTGTAAAAACTCCCTTGATAGTCCTCCACAAGATGAAGTCCCTTGCAGAGTTGAGTGCTGCACTAGTAGTAGTTCAGGTGGCAGGGCTGAGACTTAAGTGCTTGGAAGTGCTTAGAAAATTTGAGACCAGTTTTCTGTTTTTTGAAATTTCATTTTATTGTACTTATTAGGGTATAAGAATTTACAGGGTTCTTTTATAATATAGTATAATATTATATAATATAAATATATTATTGCTTATTATATAATACTAATAATAGGAGTATATAATGTAAGATTTAGCCTTAATGGTTCTATGTGCATAACACTTGTCTAGAAATGTGGGGTTTACACTACTATCATGTACCAACACCATAGTACTGGTTGTGTTAGCAACTGGGTAGTGAAAGGCAATGGGGAAGCGGAGTCATGAAAAAAGCTGCTAAAAAGCACGAAAAGAAGATAACAATTGTGCCAGGATTCAGGAAGGACATTATATCCTGGGACTATGGCCATTAGCCAACACCTCTCTTCATGAACAGGGCCTGACGGAGATATTTGGAGAAACTGATTGCAGACACTTTGACACAGGATCACAGCAAAGATCAGAAGGAAGCAGAAGTTTCTCAGGAAAAGGGCAGTGAAAAGGAGGACTCGGGTCTAACTTTGCTAACTAAAAGTCAGGCATCCAGTGTGGCTGCATCCTCAATGAAGAGACAGTTAGCTCCGGAGGATGAATAACAATACGTCTTTGAGATGCCTATCCCAGCTGAGATGAGCTACCTTCAGGAAGTGCCCCTTTTCCTTTCTCCACTAACTGTATGGGGAGCACAGAAAATTACCTTAAACGAAACACCTTGATCCAAACGAGATGAATCCCAGCCAAGGGGAGGATGGAGGGAGAACAAAATGGGATTCATGAACAATCAAACACAATGGTAACACCGAGCATGTTTTTCACAATCTCTTTGCTTCCCACAGACACAGCTACAGACAGATAACAAAATCTAATGGGAGAAGCAGAAATGAGGATTACATCCTGGCCTACTTTTCAGAATATATGTACCATTGCCTCAGCAGGACACCAAGAAAACTGTCCTCCTTCAACTTGTCAGACTTTTAGGCTCAAAGCACTCAAAACGCACCAAAAAATACCCTCAATTTGCAGACCCTAATGTGTCAATTAAAGGTCACAGGAAGTACACAAGCACTTATCAGAGCAGATTCGCTATCTCTGCAAGCCAAGAGATGTTTTAATTTAAACTTCTTGTCTGAAAAATTGTCAGAGACTGGTATCTGCAACATCTTCCATGATGGGGGAAAAAAAAAGGCAACTAACTATAGACTCACATACACACCAATAACACCTGGGGCTGGAGCATTTGCCAGCAAGCACTGATAGATCTGTCAGCTGACCTCAGTTCTCAAGCATAACTTTAACAGCCAAAGTTTGGGGTATTTGAGTTTTTTGGCAGACCTTCCAAAAAAATAAAAGAGGGGAAAATTATACACTATTGCAGTGTAAAATGCCCAAAATACACATGAATGAGTGTAAAAACTCATGTGAGTTGGAAATCTACTTTCAGTTTCACAGTTTTTAATAGCTGAAACCTGTTTATCTGTTTTCTGATATGGAGGCCAGGTAAGAAAAGATAGGAACAGGCTCAGTTTCTATTCAGGTTACACGTTGATAGGAGAGTTTAATACCTTTTCACAGTGCAACTTATCCCCTCCTGTTACCATTAGGAAAAGGATTAATAGATACAAATGAAGCAATATATGAATATAGGACTCTTTTTTGCACTGTCACTATACTTTGCAATCATAGGCACAGTGACAGGACGTTTCTTCGCTGGAAGAAACAAAAAATACGGAGGAGTCTACCAGCTTTCACTCAAAGAGATTAATTTTAAACTAATTTTAAATTAGTTTTAAACTCTTTCTCCTAAAAAAACTGTCTTCAGCATCAGAACAAAGGTGGACAACATCCCTTTGCTCTGTGTCCTGGGGCTGTTTTGTCCTACTGGAACAAATAGGGCAGTTAGAAGGGCTGGTCTTCTGCTTACATTTTCTTCAGCTGTCCTTCCCCCCACTGGAACACATCCAGCTTCTCTCCCCTCCACCTGGCCATTTATTTTCATAAAAACTGTAGTAATCAGATAACCTATCTCTGGAAGTGTTCAAGGCCAGGTTGGAGGGGGCTTTGAGAACCTGGTCTAGTGGAAGCTGTCCCTGCCTATGGCAGAGTGATCTCTAACATCCTTTCCAACCTAAACCATTCTGTGATTCTATAAGTCTATGAAATGTATGAAGTAATAAAAATCTTTGAGATGCCTGCTCTTCTTTCANTAAAAAGTCCCTTGATAGTCCTCCACAAGATGAAGTCCCTTGCAGAGTTGAGTGCTGCACTAGTAGTAGTTCAGGTGGCAGGGCTGAGACTTAAGTGCTTGGAAGTGCTTAGAAAATTTGAGACCAGTTTTCTGTTTTTTGAAATTTCATTTTATTGTACTTATTAGGGTATAAGAATTTACAGGGTTCTTTTATAATATAGTATAATATTATATAATATAAATATATTATTGCTTATTATATAATACTAATAATAGGAGTATATAACGTAAGATTTAGCCTTAATGGTTCTATGTGCATAACACTTGTCTAGAAATGTGGGGTTTACACTACTATCATGTACCAACACCA